>FN649745.1:1408827-1452440 GCA_000310025.1 Ectocarpus siliculosus | reverse complement strand
CCCGCCCCGCCGGCGGAGCCTGGTACCGCGGCAGCAGCAGCAGCGGCGGAGGCGGAGCTAACAACGGCGGCGGTGGAATAGGAAGAGTGGGAGGAGGAGGACGCCTCCATGTCTGAGTCGCCGCCGCCCCCGCTGGCACCGCCGCCGGCACCGCCGCCGCCTCTCCCTGTTCTCGAGCCGACCTACGGCGCACACGGACGAAGAGGCGTCGCCATGCGACGGCCTCCCCATCATCCCGTCCAGCGCCAGGATGTCGCTCAGCCTCTGGGGCGGGGGCGCCCCCGGCAAGGGCGACCCGAACGACATGGGGGACAAATGTCGAGGGGGTGACGGCGTCGAAGACGGGCCTCCTCCCCCCCCTTCGCCGCCGCCGCCGCCGCCGCCGGCCCCACCCCCCCCTTTGAGTCTTTCGTCGGCTGCTGATGCCGCCGCCGCCGCTGAGGCATCGCCGCTGCCGCCGGTGACTTCACCTTCTGCCAGGTCCGCAACGACCGAAGCCTGCACAAGGCCCACTACGTGGTCTCGGTCAGTCTCATCCTTCTCTCCCCGATGGCAGCGGTAGCGGTAAGAGGGGATGGTAGTGGTTGTGGGGAGGGTGGCGGCGGTGGCGGTGGTTGGTGTTCGGTTAGGGGGGGGGGGGGGGGGGGTACTCATAGTCGTGCATGCCGTAGTCGTTAGACCATTGACCTCGCATCCCTACAAAGCCGGGACGGAGCACGCCAGGTTCTCACCGGACCAGGCTCTCACATCACCAAGCGCGAAGCGCCGTGAGGTATTCGGCGAGTCGCATGAAGGGTGAGCTGCATCCTGCTAAGGGTGTTCGGCATCTTGTGCTTACTTCCTTGCGTACGAATGACAGCTGCGTATGACTTAATTTATTTTCTGGTGCTATCACTTCCAGAGACAGTTATAAGCACTGTGTAACTGCCTCGAGGATGCTTGACCATTTTAACACAACGTGGTGCGATCATCCCCCTTGCGCGGAGTGAGGGTTCTCCGCCCCGCACAACATGATCTACTCGACCACCATTATGGTTACCGTCAAAAAAAAAACAGAGGTAAAAAAGAAAACGGTAACCTGGTTGCCGAGTTCACGAAGTGAATTGGCTTGCTTTACAACGTCGTTGCCAAGCGACGAAAACCCAATCCCGATGGCAAACACCGAGGGGGGGGCTTGTTTTACAACGTCGTTGCCAAGCGACGAAAACCCAACCCCGATGGCAAACACCGGGGGGGGGGGGGAGGGGGGGGATACGGGGATACGACAGCAGGAGTCGGGGAACCGAGAGGAACGAGGTCCAAATCGCGTTCGTGAGAAAGGATCAAGATGTACAAAGTACGGGCAACCTTTTGCGACGTCACATTTAGATAAGAAATTGGACTGAGTTTGCACTGCTCAGAAACCGTCGCTAGGGAATAAAGAGGCGAACCGCAAGGATCATAGAGGCAATTCACCATTCGATACTACCGCCACCACGGTCACCGTTGATTTGTGTATTCGACAGCAAACAACAGCGCAGCACATCCGCCAACGCGCACCAGCGGTATTTACTTTTCCTGCCGTCGTTTGTGTCAAGAGGACGCACGCGTGTCTCTTCGAACGTCACCTTCTCTTCTCAGACTCGCGGTACACCACCCTGTACACGATCGTGTGCCGCCACCAAGGTCCGTCAATATCACAACACGCTACTAACCCATAGTGCCTGCCGCCTGGCGACTGGACTGCTGTACCATGTGATGCCAAACGATTCCTTTCTCCTACCTCCACGTGCAGCCCCTGGGCTTGCGCCAAGGCCACGAGGTCTTCGAGAGATGTCGTGTCGAAGGAAGGCACCGCCGACATGGGTGGGAGCCCTTCCCCTTCCCAGGTTTCTCTCCACGTCGCTCCCCCGAGGCCCGAGTCTAACAAGCAATCACAGCTACAATAGCTGCCTGGACACGGGGAGATTAGATGCCACAGCAGTCAGTCAGCCCCCCACGGGCCGCCTCGCCTTCGAGATAAAAAGAGCACGTTAAGGCCGGGCCTTTCCTGCCAAAAAAAGTGTTCGAAGAAAGCAATCAGGGTCTGTGCGCCGTGCACAGGAAAAACGGTGCCCCCGTGATGGCAGGTATTTGCCGCTTGCTCGACTATTAATAGCAGCTGCTCTACCAAGGTGATGCATGTCGTCAATCGTCAATACATACGCTTGGAAAACGTAAAAAATTTCTGTCGAGTTTCGCAGAAAGGAGGGGTTCAACGTTCGTCGACGGGAGTAAGTGTGCGCCTCTTGCCGAGAGGTTGGGGGTATGTAACAACACCCAGTGTTGATCAGGTGCATACATCATGACCAGACATACATAGTGGAGATAACCCCGATATGACGGCATGTATATGGTATCAGTGAAAATCGCCCCCATTTCAGGACACAGGCCGTAAATACATAGCACGCAAGGGAGAGGGTCTATTGTGGTATACTCCGTATCAACTATTGTGGTATCATCAAATATCACAGAGTCGAAATGAACATGTCGATATTTGCATGCGGTATGTGCGCCATGAAGCCGGAGCATGACACTCAGGAGAGAGAGCAAAGCCAGCAATCCCTCGTAACAAAGGCAAGCAACAAGCGCAAATAGGCCAAAAACAGCGAATTCTTGTTGTGTACTGCTGTATGCATGCCGTACACACAAATGTGTGTCTGTTGTGTTTTCGAACGAGCGGTACAAAAACATTTTTCGATGTAGAAGTATTTAATTCAGTCGTACACTGCTCTTCTACGTAGCAGTGAGCAAATCCTAACCTTCTGAACAGGTAAGGTAGTGGATTGTTTGCTATTACACTGCTGTCAACGGGTCTGCTGCCTCCTGCCGAGTTTGTACATCAGGCTGTGGATGTTTTTGATCAACGGCACAAAAAATCGACCCGAGGACCAAAAAAAAACACAGATGAACGGCATGACTTCTGGAGAACAACTACCAGCTGGATGAGCGTGCATAGCCTCTCTTGCACGGCCTTTTGCTTTCGCCCTTTGTTTCTTGACGCCCTGCGCACAGCAGCAGGCACGCATCGGGCTTGTTTCGTCGCCGGTGACCCACTGCGCTGTTCACTTGTAGCTATAAAGTGCCTTGGGGATGGCAAATGTGTGCTTGCTTGCTTGTGTGTCAGAGTTGGGAACTGCTGTGTGCCTGCGAACGCCAGGCGCGAGCTCACACTAAAACCCCGAGCGGGTCTGTGGGAACTTACCCGGCTGCCGCTTGCTAGATCCAGGTTTAAAGCTGCCGTGGCTCAGTTGTCCTGCCTGGCAGAACAAGAGCCACATCATCTAGAGAGAACGTCCCAACCAAAGTATTGTAGCGATCCTCGGCACGAAGGTGTTCTACCAAACGCGGAGTATCCATACGAGCTTGACACGCTCACCTGATGAAGCTCTCTTTTCTCCTCACTCTCGCTCTCCGTCTCTCGCTCCCCTTCTCTATTTCCGTAGATGAGCTCCTCTCTGCCCCTTGCCCTCCGTCTGTGTCGGTGTCTGCGTGTCGCGTGTCGTGGGTTGTCCGGCGGGGCTGCAGGAGGGGGGCCGCGGCTGGTATTTTTCCGCAGGCGTACGAGGGATCTGCGTTGCGAGGGGCCTCGAAGCAATCTCGCCGCCGGTGTGCAGCCCTCCTTTCTAACTGTTGCTCGCGCTGTGCGCTGTGCAGCACTACTGCCCGTCTGTTCTGTGTGTTTTAAGTGTTCTGTGTGTCTTAGGTATCCCCATAGTTTCGCACCGAGTATCTTGCTTTTGAAAACTGACGCTTAGGGCTTGGAGTGAGAAATCCGAAAGCTCCCGTCCCTCGTAGCAATCAATTATTACCACAAAGTTATTATCTTGCTTCGGACCCTCCGGAGGAATATTTGTGAAGCTTGTATCTTTGGGACCCGGACGCGAAGATAAGTGGTAAGTAGAGTCCGGTGATGATGTTTATGGGGCATAAATCTCCGTTCAACAGCTGAAGAAGCTCAGCATCATCGTCTGTGCATGCAGTAAATATTCATGGTGAGGAATGGGAACTTTTTTTTGACGCAAAATCGGGGAGCGACGTGGTCTACCTGCTTTCCGCCTCACTAATAGATCGGACTTGGCGTAAAAGTCCATAGTAATGCTCTGAACAAAGGAGCGCAGAGCGGGCCGACCCAAGGGCAAGGGAGAAAAGGCAGGGAATACCGTAATAAGGCAATAGGTGGACTCCCAATCTACGGCGGTATGTAGACCTATATTGGGAGGGACGCACTTCTTTTTACTCCCACGTCACCTATCTATTTTATTTAGCAACCAACCGCCGCGAGCAATTCTCCGGTTGTCCCGCGCGGGACCAAGTTGATTGATCGACTGCTGGGTCTCGAGAAAACAATGAACGCTAGATTTTACTTATAAATTAGACTACGTTACGGCGCAGACTTTGCAATGTTTCAGCCATGCCACATCGTAGTCACTCGATTGCCACGCGTCACCAACAACAATGACCCATCATCTCGGGAAGGGCATTCGTTTGGTAATCACCCCTTCGACTCTCACACCTCCACGCGCCCAGGTAACTATTCGGTGATGGTTCCTAAACGAACGAGCGGACATACATACATGTCGTCCGCGTCAGCCGTCACCCATCATCAACAGCAGTGTACGCATGTACACACACAAAAAATGACTACATAGTTCTTGGGTCCTATTTTCACGCGCATGCCAATCTGCTTATTATTCCTCTCTTCTTCCAAGTACGCGTAGACCTCGGCGCAAGATCAATGGTTCCACCTGAAAGCTCGTGTTCTCCCAACTCGCGGCCGGGGCGTGGGCGGGCATGTTTACGTGGGTGTGCACACTTTCCGTGAAAGATCAAAAGAATCATGTTCAAAGGTCCGGAAACCATGGCAGGCGGCGAACTTCGAGGTCGCAAACCTAGCCAACAGGAAGTATGATACAGAGGAGTATGGACAGCTAGCCTATTACAACAATGACAACATTTTAAGGGCCCAACAAAGCCCGAAAGAGGATCACCACATATCAACAACATCTAGACAAGGGAAAAACAACTGTAACAGGAGGGAGAGCACACACGCCAGCCACAACACAACACCCCACCGCACATACTACATATCCAGCCCGGCAAACGAAATCTTTGCCGCCGCAACACAAACAAACAATCGTTCCCTGAAAACATACCAAAAAGAAGGGTCGACAGCACCATTGACACACCTAAAAAGCAAGGTTTTCTAGAGCGACACAAGAAGAGAGGGGGAAATGGGGCATGCCCTGAGACACCATTGCCGCCGTTCTCTCTCTGCCGCTTGGATCAGCCACCGGCGAAGGGCACAATCTCTACTGCTGTACTACCTACATAACGTCCCCAAAGTGTAACGCGAAGGGGGAAAAGCGACAAATATGTAGGGATCAAACACCAAGGAAAGAGGTGGGTGTAGCAGACACCACACGACGCGAAAAGGCCCCTCGCAATGTGAAACCATTCGATAAAAAAAGTAAAACGACAAGATTAATATGAAAGGCAGAAACATCCCCACGCACCGTTTTCCAAGGACCACGGGCCCGTAGCACACGGGCAAAATATCCCACAGTCGCCTCGCCAAAACCCTACCCCTCCCTCCAATATCCTCTTTACCCCACCAAATCACAGGTAATTATTCCGCGCACCATCCAGCCAAATCCCCCGTATCCATAGATCCTGGTGAGTACATCTTAGTCTATGGTTTGGGCTTTTTTCACCCTGCCCCACTTACTTGCTGAGTACATCGTACTCTATGGTTTGTGCTTTTTTCACCCTGCCCGCCCCGCTGCGCACAGAACTGATTCTTTCAAGACCGACCGAACGCCCCCCACATCAACAGGGAGGATGAACCCCATCCCTCGACTGAAACGCGTGATCACTCGATGCCCTACTACTGAAGACTTGAGATACGTGCGACAAACGAGTTTTTTTTGTCTTCCCCCCGTCTTCTCTTGATCGTACAACCACGTACGCACAGCTCGTAGGAGGCACATCACTACTGTCTCTCTCTCTCTCTCTCTCTCTCTCGCTCCTCCGCCCAACTTCCTTGTTTTGGCTCGAAGAATATACACTTTGTAGACAACTATACCAGGTGCCATCTCTTTTGGGTGGGAACCCGACCCCCGCCCTCCCCCTTCTACCGCTCCACGCACCAGACAGCACCACACCGCACGCCCCACACCAAAGGTTTTCACTTCACTCTTGTTTCGCTATTCTCTCCAACACGGCCTTGGCTAAACTACCACCTCGCCCGTCCACTCAAGCGCGCACAAGTCTGCAAACCTCAAGCCGGTTGGTACACGCGCTCGTACCCGCGCCTGCGTGAGCTAGTTAATTTCGGTTCTCAGGATCATGTTCTCTCCCGCAACCAGGGCATACGCACATGCATACATACATACGAAGACCAGGTTAATATGTGCGTGTATTTTGTACGATCTAAGTGTCTATACCCCAATCAATTCCTCGCCAAGGGTATCTTCACGTGCTCCGTTTCCATTCGATGCAATGAACCACGGACTCTTTTGTTCCACTCCCTTGCACCGCGTCCTTCCTTGGGGTCACGTCGCCACAATGTCTTGCGTCCCAATGTCGCAAAGGTTGGACACGTATTGGTGGAGCCCCAGTACTGAGCTGCCATCCTTGTTCTGGATGTCTTGACACTGAAACGGAACAAGAGAGATTTTCGGGGTACAAGAACGGGCCCGCAGGTAAGAAGTGCTATTCGTCAAGAAGCAGAGGCTCAAAAGTATTTCACGAAAAATACCAAAATAGGGTCAAGAACCATAGCTCGGCGGTGAATCCTAGACATATTCTGCTGGAACATATGCATAGTAACCTGTGCTCGACAGTGGCGATACAGTATGAAACTTGAGCCTCGACAAGATTTTCACGCTTCTTCTCTCCGGGGCCGTTTTGTACGGGACGAAATATGGTATGGAATCATGGGCCTCCCAGAGGGGATGGTACGGAATCATGGGTGGGATGGGTGCCGGTTTTGTTCGGCGATCGGGCGGGGTGCAAGTCGTGTCACAAATCTACGGGCTAAGTTAGAGGGCAGAATAGAGCAGCGAGGGCAGGAGTATTGGCAGTAGCCCCACAAAGAAGTTTCTGCGAAAAGAGGGACGTGCTTTGGGAAAGAAAACTCGATGCATATTTCCTTCACACCGCGACAACCCGAGAGCTCGGGGTCAACACCGTCTCGCAGCCAACCCCACAGTGTTTCTTGTATGTAAGAACAGAAAACACTCATGCTGCATAGAGATGATGGGTTGCCACAGAGCACACTCCAGATGCCGTGCCAAAAACGTCGCTGTACCATGCACATACAAAAGGTTGTTCTTTTTTTTTTTTTTTGGGGGGGGGGCGGGCTTCATGGAAAAGTTACATATACACGATTAGAACAGTGGAAATCATCCACACGCACAAATCACAGCATCGCACTTTCGCCGGGGCCCAGCTATCAACACACGAATAGAACAGTGGATATCATCCACACGCACAAATCACAGCATGGCACATTCGCCGGGTTCTAGCCATCGACGTATCTCTCTCACCTCCTGCTCGCCGCAGTAGTTGTCTTCGAAGTCAAGAGTGAAGGTTCGGGTCGTGCTTTCTTCGCTACTGTTGTCGTCGGCGCTGCTGCTGCTGCTGCTGCTGCTGTCGTCTCCCCCGGGCGTGAAGTCCAGCTCGCCGCGGTTGAGTATCGCGCCTCCGCTGCCGGTCCCGACGTTGGACAGGAATTCGGCGCCGTGGAAGAAGAGAACCCTCCCTCCACTCCTGGGGAGGGGAAAAGGGAAAAGAAGGGTGAAAAATAGGGCAACGAGAGAACAAAGAGAAGGAGAGAATAAAGGGAAGGAGAGGAAAAGAAGGGGGAGGGGGCAGCACAAACAACGAGGATGTTGGAGCTGGGGCTGGCGCACGTATGTGAAGTGTGTGGGCGTGGCAACGGCACCGCTCGCACGTGAAAGTGGCATGGTGCAGGCAGGAATGAGCAGGGGAGGTAAAAACAGAAAGACAGGACGAGAGTAGCAGAGAGAAGGGGCTTGGGAGAGATAGAGGCAGGGATCGAAAGAGACAGAGAGAGAATGACCCTTCACACCGCGTGCTACCCATACACATTTTCATAGTCGCTGCGACCTGTAGCCTACGTCTTCCCGGTGATGGTTTGATCCCACCCGAAAACTCGCCTCTGTACTTGCAGGACAGGCGAACGACTATTGCCGTCACACGGCGGCGCTGCTTCGCATCTACTGTGGAACGTGAAGTGAACATTCAGCGCTACCACCCCTCTACCTTGGCAGCATCATCTATCATCGCCATCGTTCAATTTCCCTGGTTGTGTTTTGTTCGTCCGCCATTTTTGTTTTTAACATTCTCGGTTCCGTCGTTCGTAAAGATAACGTCATGGTCGCTCGCTTCCGTCATTGATTATCGAATCCCTCTTTGATGAAAGGTATTCATAGACCAAAACAATGAAACAAAAAAAAAAGAGCTGACTATTGAGCAACTCATGGAAAAAGGATTCCATGACTGTTTTTCGAAATCTAAAGTGTTCATTGATTTCCTTCATCCACAACATGAATATACGGTGATTCACTCGTTGATACATTGACTACCTCATTGGCAATGCAGGTTTCCTCAGCTTACGGATACAGGTGTCTATCGACTGATTTATCGACCACGGAGTGCTTCATTGACTCCCCCATTACTGTCTACGTCAATCCATTGAAATATATGGTTCGTCGACAGATACATCTGTTCGAAGACTTGTTACTGCAGTTGTCGATTCATTTTCTCATCCGCAAAAAAGATTTGTCATTCACTCACTCTTCCACGTTCTTCATTGGCGCAACAACTACTGTAGACTTACCCATCGATCGAATGTTGCATTGGCTGATACAGGTGTTCTCTACTTTCTGACACAAGTGTCTAGGGAAGTAATGCATTTGACAATAACGCTTTTCATTGACTCTATCATTGGAAATGAAAATGCCCCCTCAGCAATTTTCATTTATTCATTGACGAACTCATGGATAACATGGATTTTACGGTGACTTGCTCATTTGAAACCACTCGTTGATGACAAAGCATTTCATTGTTTGCTTCATTGATTCATTCACTAACTTCATGGATGGCGGTAATTCTAGACTGAAAAATATTCACTCATTGGAATCACCCTCTGGTTCATTGGCAAACCCATTGAGTTATTGGCCAGTGTCTTACGTGGGTGATGCTCGGTTTCATTATACAGGTTGGCGATACCGTGTACTCGGTTTCATGAAATGACATAGGCGTTCATCGACTCACTCGTTCACGACAATGTTTCAAGGAAATGAATGTGTTCATGGGCTGATACAGGCGATGCGCGATTTCCATGATACAAAGGTTTTTCACTTCTTGGGCTCACAACCCGGTGATATGTCGATCAACTCATTGAAAAATATTCCGTTGACCGGTATGGTAGTGTTCCCACATTTGTTACCATCGATGCTCATCGAGAACTATGTCCTATACGACACGAGTGAGTGTCCACCCTCTGGACCAATTTTCAATGCTCGATTTTTCAACAGCAGAAAGATTCGCAACCAAAGCCCGATTCTCAACAGCAGAAAAAATAGCAAAAGCGACGAAAACGGCGGCGTTGAAGCCGTCTCGTCAAGAACTTTCCGAAAATGACCGTTTCGTTGTTGCATCTTTTTCGTCGTTTCGTAATCGAGGTTTGAAAATCAGACCAGCGGTGCGTTCTCGTGTGTAAAATGCGGTTACTCGTTGCTTGAGTGATTGTTGACTGATACAGGTGAACGTTCATTTACTGCAAAAGTGATCCTCGACTTACTGTGCAGGTTTTCATTGACTTCCTCTTTAACAACAATTTGTTATGTGGCTCACGCTTGGAACCATTTGTTGTTCTTTGACTCACTCATTTAAAAAAATAATCATTTGACATATTCACTCCATGATCTCGAAATTTTCGTTGACTCACTTCACTCATTGCAAATAGATTTACACTTCGTCAATTGACTCATTGGCAACAACGATTGTCATTGACTCGCTCCACTCATTCATAATACTGTTCATTTAATTTTCCTCCTCATTTTATCCTTGACTCACTTCACTCACACCGTTCATTTTTTATACTCACTCGTATTTTTCTTGACTCACTTCACTCATTGACATAAATCGTTGGTGGTCCATTCAACTGACTCACTCATTGATAAATCCCCCGCCATCCATGACGGCGGTGTTGTCTCGAACGCTGACCTCCCCTCGGAACACCATCCTCCCGGCGTTCAGCAGGGCCCCGGCTTGGTAGCCACTGGTCCATGCCAGGATTGCGACATATTGACGACACGACAAGCGCGATCGAGGGGGGTAGGAAGCGGTTACGCATGTACAATTGTGAACCGTTTGTCAGCACTTTCCACATACGAAACAAACACGTGCGAATTCCAAGGGGGGCATTTGTATGCAGCGCTGCTCCTGCACGTTGTTTCTGACACCGTGGAACTTTCTCAACTCAGTGACATCCATTGCCCAATAAAAAAAAATAGCTGTGGTCTTCACGATACTTCCGTCATTTTTTCGCTCTTGCCACGAAGGACGAGGCCAAGAAATACTGCGGAGCGCAACATCTGCGTGACGGAAAAAGGTTCTGGGTTGCTTTTGGCTTTGGCGTACGAAACAGCAGCAAGCACAAAAGCCAAAAAGGAAAGGGTTGCCTCCCGTTATGGTCCTCCCATGTTCCGTGTAGATGGATGGGGGTGTGGGTGGAGAAGGAGGGAGAACCGTAAATGGTACCAGAGACGAAACAGTTGAGAATGCTACATGAAGGAGAATGGAATCTCACAAACACACCTGTTTCCTTCCCATGACACCATTGCTGTGCAGAACACAACTGAATCAGCCTGGTTCCAGACCGCTCCCGCTACGCTGCTTTCATCCTCCTGGGGTGGAGAGAATCCATCGAATCCAAAGACGGGGACGGCCGGGGGGAGAGAGCGTAGAAGAAAATCAAAAAGGGAAGCGCGTGAGTGAAGGGCATGAGGAGAACGTATGCGAAGGGGAAGAGGAGCGACAAACCCAGAACGAAGCGCATGCCTGAGTGCGTGCGAGCGTTGAGGGGTTCACCGTCCCATAGAAAAAAAAAAAGTAGAAACCCGTGTACGGCCGGTGTTACTCTTTTTCGCGGTTCAATATATATTTCATTTCCTCGGTGACGTGTGATCTGTTCTGGAGATTTGCGTATCTCTTGTTTCATTGTTACCTGCGAGACGTTGTCTATAATGGACATCTCCTGCCCCACGGCCACCCTGCCCCCGGCGGAGTTCACGAAGGCGGAACCGTCCTGAAGCGGCGGACGAACGAAAGATGGGAGAAGGAAGGAAGGGGAGAAGGAAGGAAGGAAAAGAAGGAAATAGAGAAAGGACGAAAAAGAGAAGGAAGGACAACAGGAAGGAAAGAAAGAAAGAACAAAGGAAAGAAGGAAAGAAGGAAAGAAGGAAAGACGGAAAGAAGGAAAGAAGGAATGAAGGAGGGAAGGAAAAGGAGGACATAAAACAAGAAAGAAGGAAAGAAGGAACGGACGAAAACGAGAAGGAAAGAAGGAAAAAAAACAAAGAATAAAATAACAAGGAAGGACGACAAGAAAGAAAGAAATAACGAAGGAAAGAAGGAAAGACGGAAAGAAGGAGAGAGGCAAAAGGAGGACATAAAACAAGAAAGAACGAAAGAACGAAAGAACGAAAGAAAGAGAGAAAGGAACAAGGATGGAGAAACGTGAGCTTGTAGGAGTGCAAGAACAGCATGTTCAGGACTGCGATTAGCGAGAGCGGACGAAGTAATATAATATATATTTATATTGTGGCACTTCGTCGTCGTGGATGTTTGTTGTCAGCGGTTTCGAGGCCTTGTGTCTACCAATCACGAAAAACCCGTGTGAAAAGAAACTCTAGACTGAACTTGTTACGGAGAGAAATTTCTTCTTGAGATACGTTTTACACCAATGGCGAGGGGTGTCGGCAAGGCCCGTCGAGTTGGTATCGCATCTGGGCTAACGAGTAACGATCGGGCGAATGAGCGGCTCGCCCGCGGCACGTGCTTGAATACAAGCCACCTATACACAGGTGGAGGTCGACCCCCCTTCCCCAAAATGTCGGATGCCTTCGCCCCCTTGTGGAGACCTTCACAAGGGGGCGAGGACATCCGACATTTTGGGGAAGGGGGGTGGATGTCCACCTCTGTACCATCTCAGGCCAACTTCCTCCCCGCTCTCTCTCCTTCTCCCCTCCCAAGTCCTTCCCGCCTTCTGTTTCGCTTCCTCTCTCTCTCGACCTCGCGATCTCGGTCTGTGTGTCTTTGCCTCTCTCGCTCTCTCGTTCTCTCCCCCCCCCCCGTCTCTCTCTGTGTCTCCCTCGAGCGCCCCCATCGTCCATAGAACCCTTAGTTCGCGTTCTTTTGCCGCTACAAGACTGCCATCTTTCATCAGTCAGCCTGCTAGCGCGGTCGATGTTGATAACGAAAAACACACGAACACGGCAAGTACACACACTCACGAAAGCTTCGTTCTGGGAAAAGGTCGAAGTTCCCTCGAACCGGACGAGCCCCCCCTGGTTGAACACGCCTCCTCCCCCGCCACTGCCCTCGACCTGCGAGAAACAAACGCAAAAAAAAGGGGTGTTGCGCACCATGTACAATTGTCAGAGAATATAGAGAAAAATGAGGGAGCCAGAAAAAAAAAAAAACATTTGAACAAGTTTCCATAAAAAGGGTGGACGGGGCACGTACAGCTACGACCCCGCGCTCGTGGACAGATTCTCATGTACCCCACCGATTCCGTTGAGGAAATCTAGGCCTCGGTACTGCCGTAGCTTCTTCTCACGGAGGTAGTTAGGAAAACAAACACCCCTCGTTACATCGAAGGGTGCATGCCCCCATGTCATAATTCTTGAGCTACATGTACAACAACGTAGCGTCCAGCAGAGAATTAGCGTTGTTTGTGGATGCCTGGCGTAGTTCGTGAATAGCGGGGATCTACATAGTCCCCCACCACGTACCACGTTGAGAGTGAAGGTCGCCTCTTGGCCGAACTTGACGAAGCCCTCGTTCCACAAACCGCCTCCGTTTCCGCCGCCCTCGACCCCGTTGCCCTCCAGGTTCGCTCCCGCATCGAACAGTATCCTAACAAATGTGATCATCACACATCGGCGTACGTCGTACACAGGAAAAGAGGAAGGAGTTGCTATCGATTCCGAGGCATGTACTGCTGTACGACTCGCCGGGTCATCCACAAACCTAGGGCCCCCTCCAGGCTTGGCTTCGGAAGATTTTTGTGCATGACTCCCGATGAATCTTAATCTTCTGGATCAGACCCAAACTACTTCAGAGGGCCAGCTCTGGAAAGGGGGGGATACTAAACCAAGCCAACCCTGGCGATGCCATGTGCTTTGATCAGGGGACGTTCGGTTGCCATCCCCGGACTACAGCGGGGGAGACACTGCACTTCCATCCCCGACGGGGCCCCCTATGCGTATTGCTATATGAACCAAACTGGGATAAAGAGCCAATGAGCCAAACAATTGCGGGGGGGCGGTATGGTATGTAGCTGTGCCTACCGAGTTGCCTCCGCCAGCCTCACCCTCGTGCTGCAGGGGTTCTATCCGCCATCAATTTTTTATTTTCTTCGTGACACCTCCTTTGCTCTCAAGAACATCGCCAAAAAGTGTGTTGAGAATAACGCACAAGATTCGAGGGAAAACCGGCCATAATACGCAGGAACACCCTAGTGGGCGTACAAGACATTAAATCTACCAATTTGACGGAATCCCCATCGTCCGTGTGGCCAAATTGGATACGGCGTCCGCCTACGAAGCGGGAGATTCCGGGTTCGACCCCCGGCATGGATTTGTTTTTCTCTCTTTTAGCACTGTCGGCAGCTCCGCGAGCTACTTCTTTCTCATCATGCTGTACATACGATACGAGGGTTTTTCTAAGCAAGAAAACATACTGGATGACATGTAGCATCGGTTAGGGTCTGCGTGCATAATATGCTCGTTTTCTTTTGCGTAGGCAGTCCCTACAGCACAAGCCCGGAGATGAGCAAGACAAAGTCGGGTCGAGGCTTACTTTCATATTTCATCTCCAGCACTGCTGCCGAACACAGGTTGTTATATATTCTAGATAGATGTGTACCAGAGATAAATTTAGTCGAGGATCAACCGCCGAGCTGTGTTCCTTAACCGTAAGTTCTAAATTCGAGCCTCTGGTTCTTTTTGCGAAATATTTCTCTCAACTGTGGGCCCGGTCTGTAGGAAAAGCCGGTCGGCACGAGCGATTTGTCATTCTGTGACCTCTACCATGCTTGATTTTTTTTTTCTGTTTCTGGTTTTTCGATGCGACGACCCCGCTGCTGTAGTGAAGCGGGTCCTGGTTTGACGGGGGTGGTGTTGTGGATGGATGTGATGGTTCTTTTTTTTTCTCACGCCGACAGCGGGGCCACAACCCCTAACGACCGTCCACGTGCATGTTGTGCAAAAATTCATGCCCGGATAAATGAGCGAACGAGTCACCCACGGGGATTGACTGATACAGACAGACAGTGGTGCAAGACAGAGTTAAATGACAAGGTACAAGACGGAGTTAAAGAGGTGGGAAACTACAAGAATGTTCAACTCTGTACGCAAGAAAAGCACGCTTCAGCAGGATAGCAAGCCACCACGCCGAGGCGCCGAGGCAGCAAAGCTCCGAGGCAGCAAAGCTCCGAGGCAGCAAAGCTCCGAGGCAGCAAAGCAAACCATGCGCGCCACGCACAACCTTTCACGGGTTACCTGGCTGTCAAGTCAGTCAGTTAATCCGTCACCTGGCTGGTGGAGCACATGGCAACGAAACCGCGGGGCCCCCTCCCCCCACCAACTCGCAGGCAATGCTTGTAAAATACACAAGACCAAAAATCCCTGCTTCCCGGCTACACACGTCCAATGACGAAGAAGAAGAAGGTGATCGTACATCCAATATCAAGAAGGTGATCATACATCCAATATGAAGAAGGTGATCATACATCCAACATAAAGAAGGTGATCATACATCCAATATCAAGAAGGTGATCATACATCCAACATAAAGAAGGTGGTCGAACATCGTACATCGTGAATCATACCTGCCACCGTTCCAGAGGGCACCACCGTCTCCGCCCGTCCCTTCGTCCTCCTCCTCCTCCTCCTCCTCCTCCTCCTCCTCCTCCTCCTCGTTGTAGTAGTAGCCGTGGACGAAGTTGTCGGCAAAGGTTGCCCCGCCTCGAAGGCGGACGATGCCCTTGTTGTAGATCGACCCGCCGCTGCAGGGGGTCTCTGGTGTGGTTGCCTGGAAGATCCGCGCGTGCATTGATTCGTGTGTGGGTGTGGTGGGAGGATTACGACACGATGCCACCATGCACGTGTGTGTGTGTGTTTATTGTTAGCATCGATCGCGCTAACCCGTCAATCAATGAAAAGACGTCAGTCTCAGTGCGGTTGACAACAACAAGTAAATGTTGTGCCAATCTGTACCGTCCCGGGTTCGGCGTGTATCAGCCGGGGTAACGCACACGTGCTTGAACTTGGTTCTAGGGAAGCAATGTCACCGAGAAGCAGGAGGAGGAGGCGGACAAGGCAAGTTTTTCTTTTTTTCATCTAGTGGCTGGGCGACGCGAAGTGTTTCACGTGCTCTAGGATCTACCTAGCTTCATTGCTGGCGGGTGAGTGAGCGGGACACGACACAACCACACACACACCACATCATGCCCTGCAGAAGCAATTGTTTCTGCCTTCACCCCAACTGCAACAAGCCTGTTGGTCAGCAGGTCAGCGCGGTCGATGCTATAGTACACATGCATGTTGGTGTCAAAGCACTGCAGGGTTGGTTTTTTCGAGCATTGATTGGTGCCACAGAGTTTTGAGAAGAGCGGACGCATCGCAATAGCTTCGAAGAAAAAAGCGGTGCGGTCTGCTTACTAGTTGTCACCGAGGTTCAGCCCCTCTCCCTCCATTAAGTCCCTCTATAGTGCGTGTACGCCTGTCCGCCTCTAAATCTCGCCTCTCTGTTTGGTTTTGCCCCGCTCTCGATTTCGCGGCTATCATTCTCGACCTGCCCCCCGTGGTGTTGATTCGCGAATCCCACACCGAGGTCAACGGTAAAAGACAACTACAGCATGCACGCGGCTATGAGTACACCCTCTCTCTCTCTCTCTCTCTCTCTCTCTCTCTCTCTCTCATGGCACCTGTACGGAGTTGTTGCGGAAGATAGCAAGCCCGTTCATCTCGACGGTCCCGTCCTCAGACACGTTCAAGACCCCACCATTACCTTGCTGATGTGGTAATCATGGTCGGTGGTTGGTGGCATTACGAAACATGCACGCCGGGAGCAGCAGCGGGTGGGCGATGCGGCGGACAGTTTTCGGTTGGTTTCAACTTGGTTTCCACTCATCATGCAGATTGATGCTGTCGTTGTCGAGATGTTTGCCGTCGTGCAACTGCACGTTCGAAGGCATGCGGACCGACCATCTACTAACCACCCAGCAGCACGCGTGGCACCTATAACCAAAAAGAGTCGGTCAGTACTGGCCAAGACAGGCGGTAATATATTGCGGGGTCGCACACAAGCAGTAGGCGCCACGAACACACCCCAGAACCGCCGGCTACAGCGGCACCCTTCGTAAGTGTCACAAGCTCACCAGATACAAAAACCAGTGAAGTGAAATGGGCACGGTCACACCCCTTGCTTACACCCAAGGCAGGCGATGGAAGCACACAACCAAGAGGTATTGTACGGCGCAAGATGCGGAACTGGTTACTTGCACCTACCAGGTTGTCGATGCCGGTGAACTCCGTGGAGGCGTTCGCGCTGAATATCAGGCTGGCCGCGCTCTCGACCACGAAGCGCACCCCGCTGAACACCACCGCCTGCAAAGAGGAAGATAGCATTCGTTGTTGTTGTTGTTGTTGGGTGTCGTCGTTAATTGTGCGTGCTTTTCCCTCGTACTCGACCCGGTCGGTGGTTGTTGGGTTGGTTGTCGGATTCTGTATATTTTCACGGCAGATTAATTTGCCCAAGTCCGGCAACAGCCGGCCCGGCGGTGGTTGCAACAACCCAGCTTGCAGACAAAAGAAGGCCAGAAAAAAGACAAAATACGTGCCCGGAGACAAGGACGGACCCTAAGGCACACGGGGGCGGCGTCTAACTAGCACATGATCGACCGGTTGGACGGAGCAAACGGCGGGTTCGTTTACAAATATCGAGACGACGACGCCATAAGCTCTGGCGTTTACGCACGCGGTCGGTCGATGGGTCTGGTAGGTCAGCCCGGCAGTTTCATAGAGCAGTGGTGGGCCCGGGTTTTTGCGACCCCGAGCGTCAGGAGGGAGTATGGTCGCCATTCAGGGCCGGTACTGCAGGTCGCTATTGCCGGAATACTGTAGTGGCTATTCGTCAGGGTGCAGCGTTACCACGGGGGTTTGTGGTCGCTGCACAGAGCATGCTGCTTAACAGGCGGGTTGCTATTTCGTCCCAGGCTGCTAACTGTGTCCTCTACCGAGGAGGAGCAGCAAGAGACCGCACCAGGATACCACTCGCGAGAGAGAGAGGGAGAGGGAGGGAGAGAGAGAGAGAGAGGGAGGGAGAGAGAGAGAGAGAGAGAGAGGGAGGGAGGGAGGGAGAGAGAGGGAGAGGGAGAGGGAGGGAGAGAGAGAGAGAGAGAGAGAGAGAGAGAGAGAGAGAGAGAGAGAGAGAGAGAGAGAGAGAGAGAGAGAGAGAGAGAGAGAGAGAGACTTACGTGCCCAGCAACGGCAATCGAACCACGCTAAACGAGTAAAACACCAATCAAGCAAAAAGTTGTCGGTTCGCCTGCAGTCGTGAAGAGGCCGGCGGACGGCCCACTACGGATAACGCTGTGTTCGGCCGTCCACCACACACAGCAGCAGCGCTCCTCCTGTGTGCGTGTGAATTTACCCACGTACAACAGCACGAGCACAGCCATCACCAGCAATGACGACGACGACGAGGGCAGTAAATAACAACAACAACAACAACAACAACAACAACAACAACAACAACAACAACAACAACAGCAATAACGAATCTCGCGAAAAAACCAAGCAATGCCGTCCCGTCGATCATGTTGTTATTATTGCTGTGTTCGTGCGGACATACCTCGCTGTCCACGGCTACAGTCAGCGTGCCCCCGGCCACGCGGACCGTCAAGGGCGAGGGGCATGACACCCGCGCCACGTCGGTGGGCAGTACCACCTGTTGTTTCGTGTGTTGGCGGACGAAATATAACAAAACGCGCATTTTTTGTGCGAAAAACGACAACGAGGCGACCAGGCGGGGGTACGAGGGGGGCACCGTCAGATAGGCTTGCGAAATAGGGGGGCATACGCACAATCAAATCACCTTCGGCAGAGGCGGTACAGCGCGGCGTCGCCCCACAGATTGCTCTGCCGTACCATAGCAACACAGCGCCATGATCAGGAGAAGGAACGGGGTTCCTTCCGGACGCCTACATATATTTTCGTTGTTTCTCCACACGCAACGACTCAAAGGAGAAAAATGTTGCTCCGCTCGCGTCGACGACCGTTGTTGTGCCACTCACGACGACTATTAGAAGCGCTCACCGTCAAGTTTCCCTCCAGTGGGTATGGGATGGTACCCAAGGCGTCGCACCAGTCATCTTCATCGTCATCTTCATCTTCCGCCGGCTCCGGTTCCGGTTCAACTTCGTCGTTCATCCAGACTTTCTACCTCATCGTCGTCGCCTCCGCTGGTGCTTTCGTGCGTCTCTTCTTCGGTTAAAATCGACCACGGTCCATCCCCACCCAAGTAAGACCAGGACGGTGTGCATCACCGCGAAATGAGCGAAACGGGGGAGAGATTTTAGCGAACAAGGTAAAGGTACCGCAAGAACCAAAAGGAGTGAGGTGAGTAGCAAGGTTGGTTGGTACATTTCAAGCTCGCCCCGACGTCCGACCCCGATCAACGAAAATTGGCCGGACCACCCCTCGAAACTTTGATCTGGCCGGTGAGGTAACGTGTTCCAAACAGCAAACTACATAAGAATGAGCCGCCCTCCCCCTTTGCTGGAGTTGGACCAGAGCATGTGTTTATAATGGGGGGGGGGGGGGGGGGGGGGGTGTACTCATAGTCGTGCATGCCGTAGTCGTTTGACCATTGACCTCGCATCCCTACCAAAGCCGGGACGGAGTATGCCGGGTTCTCACCGGACCAGGCTCTCACATCCACCAAGCGCGAAGCGCCGTGAGGTATTTGGCGAGTCGCATGAAGGGTGAGCTGCATCCTGCTAAGGGTGTTCGGCATCTTGTGCTTACTTCCTTGCGTACCGGATGACAGCTACGTATGACTTAATTTTATTTTCTGGTGCTTTCACTTCCAGAGACAGTTGTAAGCACTGTGTAGCTGCCTCGAGGAAGCTTGACCATTTTAAACACAACGTGGTGCGATCATCCCCCTTGCGCGGAGTGAGGGTTCTCGACCCCGCACAACATGATCTACTCGACCACCATTATGGTTACCGCCAAAAAAAAAACGAGGGTAAAAAAAAAAAACGGTAACCTGGTTGCCGAGTTCACGAAGTGAATTGGCTTGTTTTACAACGTCGTTGCCAAGCGACGAAAACCCAACCCCGATGGCAAACACCGAGTGGGGGGCTTGTTTTACAACGTCGTTGCCAAGCGACGAAAACCCAAACCCGGAGGGCAAACCCGGGGGGGGGGGCTTGTTTTACAAGGTGGTTCCCAAGGGAGGAAAACCCAATCCGGAGGGCAAACAAGGGGGGGGGGGGGGGGGGGGGGGGGGCTTTTTCTTGCATGGAAGTGCGCACCATGGCTCGCCCAGGTTCTGTGTCGTACACTAGGTCACTCATCACCATTGTCTTCCATGCCATGAATTTGGGAATTTCACAAGTGGTAGTACACATGGTTTCTCGCATGCCCTCGAGAGGCCCGACAGATGGGATAAACGGCCCGCGGAAAGCGGGGGTTCGTGCGAGGTCTCTGTACCCTCAAGCCAGCTACAGTCTCGATTGTTGGTCGGGTCGGGCCTCTTGCAGCACGCCTGATCAAGTTGGTTTTTCTGCAGGCGAAGATACACTGACTGCTGCGTTGCGCCAGTACTTCGAGTGCGCAAGAACCAAAAACTCTAATCGGTGTGTGGCTTCACCCTGATATGTTTCGTCGAGATCTGAGATATTTCCTGACCTCCCCCCTCCTCCCCCGCCAACAAAAACTGCAAAAACTTCGTGCGTTCTTCTTTGGTTGGGTGAGGGGATGGGCGGAAACAGTGTTGGATGATGTGAGGGTCGCCTTGATACTGACTGCAACACTTAATAAAACAATCGCCATGACGCCCTGTTCAATTCTTACACACGTGTGCACCCCCACCTTCTGCTGCTGTTTCCATCGTGAACGACCCGCTGCACCCAGGATCGTATCTTCCGTCGTCCGGAGACACCGCAATCTTCAAGTATGGTCCAAGGCCATCATCGACCTGAAGAACGTGGGTCGACCGAAGGGGAGGGGATAAAGATCTCGGTGAAAAGCAACAGCGGCATCAAAATGAAAGTGGCATCAGCGTCCACGAGGCGCAGGCAAAGTCGATCGGTCGTGCCGATCGTCACATGCGCGTCGTCGCGCAATAAAAAGAAAAAAAACTCTTGCACTCAGCTGTCTTCCTGATGTTTACCAGCAGCAAGCACGAGCAGCAAGAATACCTGCCCAACCCCCCTCCCAATGCGTCTCCTTTGCGGATCCCCCCTCAGCACGCCTTTCTTATCTCGAGCTCTCTCTAGCCCCCGTCAAGCTACACACTATTTTTCTATCCTTTGTGACTTACTTCCCTCAGCATGCCTTTCTTTATTTATTATACCTCGAACTCTCTGTAGTCCCGTCAAACCAACCAACCACAACACCCCCGATCCTCTCCTTTTGTGGCTCTCCCCCTCAGCACATGCCTTTGCTCTCTTTACCTTTGGCAAGGTGACCCACGTGCCGCCGCCGTCGGAGTAGCACCCTTCCTCGGGGCAAAGCGCCAGGACCAGGTCCCCGCCAACGCAGCCGCCGTCGCCGCTGCCGCTGCCGCTGCCGCTGCCGCACGCCTGGTTGTCTCCGCAGTCGTACAGGTCGACGTGGAATAGGTCGGGGCTGCTGCTCCCCTCCTCGCTGTCGACGGCCCAGGATACCTGTGATTGTGGTTTCGTTGTTGATTTTTTTGCTGATGGGCGTTTATTTTTTCAAGGGTGGGTGGTATGCATGCACGTGATACGACGGTAGAGGCGGTCGTATTGGTAGCCATGTTTGGAGGTATGTAGGTCCGATTTGTATGTCGTTGTTTGGTGTGGATGGGCCGAATGAACGCAGACAGAGGGAAGGCAGGGAGGGGGGGGGGCAGTTGATGAAAGTGTTGGGGGCTCAGCACCGTGATTCGGTAGGTACAGTTGCAATTAACGGCGCAGAATAAGTTTCTCGAAAACATCTGATAGAGCAGACGGTTCACGGTCGTTTGTTCGCGTTTAATTCATAGCTCGAATCGTCGCCCTCGCACCTCGTAGCTGCTGTCGGGAATCAGCACCTCCCCATCGGACGGTCTCAAGACTTGGATCGAGGAGAAACTGTCGTCCGAAACGCCTTGCTCCTGCTCCTCCTCGTCGTCGTCGTCGTCCTGGTCGGCGTCGCTCTCCTCCTCGCCGTTGTCCTCCTTTTCGTCGTCATCCAGCTCGTCGCCATCGTCCCCCTCTTCGTCGTCGTTGTCGCTATCGTCCTCCTGCTCTCGGCCATCGTCGTCGCTGTCCTCCTTGTCGTCGTCGTCATCGTCGTCCACCTTGTCGTCGTCGCCATCGTCCCCCTCTTCGTCGTCGTTGCCGCTATCGTCCTCCTCCTCTCGGCCATCGTCGTCGCTGTCCTCCTTGTCGTCATCGTCATCGTCGTCCACCTTGTCGTCGTCGCCGTCCTCCTTGTCGTCATCGTCGTCCTCCTTGTCGTCGTCGTCATCGTCGTCCACCTTGTCGTCGTCGTCGTCCTCGTTGTCGTCCTCGTTGTCCTCCTTATCGTCATCGTCGCCTTCAGAGTCATCGTCGCCAGAACCGTCATCGTCGTCATCTTTTTCAGCCAAATGTCGAAACGAACCGCGAAGCGCACAAATCAATGTACTGTAACATGCGTTCGTCCACGAAACCATCGAATAGTTACTACAGCTGTAGCCGTCGCTATTGTTGCACCCAGGCAAGGCACGTTTGTTCTACCGATGTATCCCGCTCATCCACAAGCGATCGCGAGATCAACCGGTTGACAATGCTGACATGTACATAGCGCCACGACGATCAGCCCTACCCGTAATCAGGCCTACCAACTACAGCAGTACACGCACAATGGCAACGATACACGTCACATGTTGCACATCAGTTTCAGTACAACCAGCAGTGGATCGCAGCAGTATTTCAATTTCAATAGCTGCAAAGGGAATATTTTTATCGAAAGAGAGAAGGCGACTACATATCTACCTACTACCACAAACTACCCGCGAGAGAAATATGTTTGCTACTTCCCCAGGATTCCCAATTTTTGCTACTTGATTTACACTGCTGTAGCGGTAGGTTGCCTTGATTTACTTCTTCGAAGAAGTTTTATGCATCAGCCTGAACCTTGTTTGCCCCTCGGCGGAATGGGCTCGATCGATCGCTGGTCTCGAGCTAGACTCGTCTCGTTTTGTGTTGCTGCCCCCAGTTGAGATGTTGGCATGGCTACTGTTCAGGACGGGAGAATAAAAAACCCCGTGGCAAGGAAAGTGTCGTCGGTGCACACGCACAAGCAGATATTATCGTCGGCGGCCCTCGCAGGCCACACGTTCTGGGGTATTTTTTCTTGTTTCTCTTGTCTGTTACTTCATGGATACAACCATCATCGCGTTTGGTGGACATCTCTGGGTCCTTCCGATCCTCTCGTTGGTGCTGCTGCGTAGGGGTGCGTGCGCCCTTTGTTTTTGGGCAGTTGGTTAGCGACCACGGCAGGCGTCCGTCCGCTGGTCCGGGTGTAGGTATCTACTGCTACTGCTGTAGTCTGCTGCTGTAACGGTGACGGCGTGACGGCTGTCAAGCGGTGGTGAGCAGACCAGACCATGCGGCAGAAAAATAACGACCGATTGTTGCATCGGTAATGTCTATCTATAACGCCGTTATTCTGGGCAATGTTGGGCTTCCCGATGCTGTATATAGTCTACATGCAGCACAAACGCCACCTATGGATAAGAACCATGCATACACCTTCCATGTACGCCGCGTACGGCTGTCCAGCAGTACGGCTGTCCAGCAGCGGCATCCCCCGCCGGGAGAACTAATAATCTACAAATCTACAGCAGTAATCATCACAACTAACTGCTGCTGCTGCTGTACACTACAACTTTTTTGTTCCCCAGCAGCAGTAGCAGCAGCAGCAGTGTCGCTCGCTCACCAGTAGCGCCTGCTGAGGTAGTAGTGAAGGTAGCCGTCGCTGACGACGAGCCGGAGAGAATCGCGGTGGAGACGGAGCCTGATGCTACGGCGGTTACGGTGCTGCTGCTGCTGGTGCTGCTGTACAGGCTCGAAGGTGCTGTTGACGTTGTTGGGGTGGCATCTGCGAGCACACGGCTACCGTCCCACCGCCGCCGACCGCCGGCTGAGGCAGCACCCATCAAGCATGAGATGACCGACAGACGCGGATACTTCATCGCGTACAAGGAGAGGTTGGTTTGCTGGTGAAATGCGTCTCCTCCTCTCACAAAGGAGGGAGCGTTGTTTGCCACCCCCGCACGTTTTTGGTTTTGTTCGGCTGACGATCTTTTGTCTTGTCAAACGGACGAACGGGGTCCCACAGCCGTGATGCCAAAAAAAAGCGCGAGAGATCTGCCGACCGCTGCCTTTTCAGCGGGTATCTGAGGGCGCCTCGCTATGATGTATACCCTTCACAGTCCTTCGACCTCCTCCGCCTTGTTCTATCCCTAGCTCTAGTACTGAGAGAGGCGAACTGCGTGGTGTGCCCGTGTAGAGGAACGGAGTGATTGCAACGGCTGTGGAAGGCGGCGGGACAAACCTGGCTGGTGGTCACGGTGTACTAAAATTTTGAGTACAATACCCACAAATTCCCAGATTTTTCCACTGGTCACCGGTCGGGTGTACTACGGTACCCCCGGGGGCTCTGGTCCGTTGTCCTCCACACACACAGACACACACACCTTTCAGAACGCAAGATACCCTCGACCTGTCCTGTATAGCAGTGGCCTCCTTGAGGCCCTGGAGCGCTCCACTCTGCGCGTAGGAGGATTTTTGGGGTGTTGTCTATTGTAGACCACAGCAGGAAAAAAAGCTACTGTAGTCTAATGTAATGCTGTAACGGCTGCTGCTGGTAAACCGTTCCCGTTTCGTTTCGTTTCGTTTCGTTTATTCTGCTTGCCAGTTTACCTGCTCTGCCTGCTACACCTTCTCAGTCACGCCCGTACATACTGGTGCACACCCGACGCGGATAGGGCCAGATCCTGTGACATGTTTGGAAACCATCTACAAGTATGGTCACAACCACATCTATGGTCCTCGCGCGTGGCCAAACACTGCTGAGAAAGAGAATCTTCTCATCGTGTGGCATCATGCCTAATAATAATATGAATGGTGAGAACGGAGACCCTAGTTGACGACGACGTTTCACCATCAAGAAAAAAGGCCGTCAATGCGGAAGTAATGACGTACGTGACAATTGGAGCTGTGGCGCGAATCTACAACAGTAGGCATACAAGCCGTTTGCTCCCCGGAGAGACATCGCTACGTGCCTGACGTGGAAATGACAAAGGCAGCCAGAGAAGCAACCCATTTCTTTGGAAGCGGAGGGAGGTGGAGGCGGATTGTTGCGACAGCAAAACGAACGTCAATCGTCGCTACTCTGTAGACTACAATCAGTACCGGCGGCTTGGGTACGGGTTTACGCCCCGGCTGTTGAACAGATGTATATCTACTGTGAAACGTATTTCAAGATGATCTAGGCTTGAGTCATCACCTGTTGTGCCAACGGTGTATGGGTTTGTACCATTGTGTGTACGTTGTTTTGAGAATTGTCGCGCAGCGGAGCGGCAAACTGATCGTGTGACCAAGCTTGCTTTCAGAATGATGACATAGCGAAAACAACGGTGTACTGTAAAAGACCACCCTTAACTCTACTTTTTGACCGGTCTTTGTTTGGAGGGAGCAGGCAATGTAGAGTGAGCTTCGGGACGAGCCGTCCGGAAAGAATGGCGGGATCAGAGATGACAGACAGACACAGCAGCGCAGCGCCAGAAAAACGCATCCCCTTCGACTTTGGTACTATCTCGAACGGGTGGTCTTTCTGTGAGGTAATGTAATGTAACTAACTCTACTTTCTGAAAAGAAACATACCGTCCAACATCGTATACAGAGTTTGTCGAACGACACGCAGTTCCAGCAAGAAACTCTGGTCTGGGCAGAAGGAGTGACCGTCGGGGTTTGGGTTTTGGGGTGGTCGTGCGACACCAACAAGTGCGAGCTCGCAGCCACGAGGAATAAAAAGATACCACTGATTTACGTACATATTAACATGTATGCATACAATGAATTTCCCGCCTCTAAGAATCTACTTCCGCCTCGAAATACCCCCCGTCATGGCACACCCGCCGTCGCAAATTTCACTGCACAGTTAACAGTACGATTCATTCGCCAAACTCATTTGCCAAACTCTTGAAACCTCTTCGCATACAAACGGTAAACACGATTCTACTTGGAAAATTACAACCAGGCGCCGAGCCACCGAAAATGATTACGGGGGACACGAACCACCCCCACATGTGAAAACCCCAACCCGTATCGACAACAACGTGGGAGAAGAGCGAGCTGGTAAAACTATGGTATAACTCAACGGTGAACACAACCGCACCAATACGTGGAAGAAACCATCATCCACACGCCCGATGAAGACAATATGTACAGCAAGCCCCAATAGCTGAGTATCGGACTTCCTCGGAGTGTACTACGCCAGACGGTAATTCTACCGGTGGGGCCCAATGTTGTTTTACCTTCTTCACGAACCTAGGCAGACGGTGGCCCTGTGTCTATCTGAGAATATACCTGTACAAGGAAACAACGAAAATAGGGCCTTCTACCGTCGCCATTCGGTCTCACGGTAAATATTCTGAGCTCTTCCGCAATAGCACCAAGGGATTAGCAAAGGGATTACCATGAAACTTCGTCCGAGTTCCGCCTCGAGGCCATCACTACATAAGCCCGGAAAAAGGGGAATGTGCTTTCGAATCCCTTGATACTACTGTAGTTGTAGTCCTTTGATACTGCTGTTGCTCAACCAAATAGACCCATAGCTGGACGTACGACAACATTCTATCCGAATCGATCCATCCACGCGAAACAGTCGTCATGTATCACCAGCCGTCTATCCTCCGCCTTGTTGTACAAGATAAAACATTAGACCTTACGCAATGAAAATGGGCGAGCGGGTGACATCTCTACTTCGCGGGCGCCGCATCAGCGGCGGCATCGGCTGGGGCAGGATCGTCCTTGAGAGAGGGCTTGATGTCCGCCTGGATCTCGTCCCTGACGGCGCCCATCGCTCCCTTGACGCCATCCGTCACGGTGTGCGTCACGTTGGAGAGAAAGCCGCCGATCCCACCCCCTGTGGCGCAGGTGCGGGCGCGAAGGATAACGGAACAGCCGGGGGAGGGTGAGTCTCATCTATCAAACTACGCCCGTTCTCTGCTCATAGTTTCGACGTTTCGACATGCAGCAGTAGATATGCTCTCTTTTCCCCACAAAGCAGTCATGATGACTTGTCGACTTGGGAGTGCGGTGTGTGGCCCCGCAAGTCGTCGTGATCGGGAACGAACGCAACCGCAGGAAATCGAGAGAGCGTGGGAAAAAAGTCGGCAACAACACGGGAGGCGGGGTTTGTCCACGTATTTCTGCTGTCGTGACGTAATCGGGTATGAAGGAAGTCCGATGCGGCCATCACTGCACCCGGGGGGGATCCAATCCTTTCTCTGAACGCAAGCAACCTACAAAGCAACACGTCTTGTGGGGAAACACCTGTCCCCAAATAGTAACAGGTCCCGCCGGTGGTGGGGAAACACCGAGAGACGTCGTCGCCTCATTTCTTCAACTTTACCTTCCTTCCCCTCCTCTGGTGTCTCTACCGCCGGCACCGCCGGCACTTCGACCGCCGCAGCATCCGCGCCGCCCTTCTTGCCGCCGCCAACGATCCCGGTGGCCGCGTCAGTCACGCTGTGTGCGGCGTTGGTGATCGTGGAAGTCAGGTTGCCGATTATTCCAGGGGTTTCAGCCTCCGCCGGCGGCGCCGGCGGCGCCTCCCCCCCCGCGGCGGTGCCGCTGGACGAAGAGCTGCTGCCCCCGCCCACAACGCTCTGGATGACGCCGGCGAGCATGCCGATGCCGGCAGCGGGGGCAGGTGTTTGTTCGGGGGTTTCGGCGGGGGCCGGGGACGGGGTGGGGGCGTCGGTTGGGGCTGGGGCGGGGGTGGGGGCGGCCTCTGCGTCGCCCCCGGCTCCGGTAACCTGTGAGTTTTCGAGACAACAGCAGCAGTGGTGAGGAACTTGCAGCATGGCATACAAGAAGTACTATGAAAATATCCAGACGGAACTTTGCGGAAGCATAAAAATAACGACGGACCTGCACCGTCCGTGCTGGTAGCTCTGTTGTGTGATCTCGGGTTGGTCCTCGGTTCTCAGGCAGAGAACCATGCCGAAGGGAAGAGTCTGTTTGAGCAACGATGGTGACATGTTTACACGAGTACGATGTTGAACTAAGTATCACAAGGGGCGAACGTCTATGTATGTGATCCACTTCGACATGATGGGGGGGCGCATGTGGCTTCAGTCCCTCTTGCCGTAACCAAAACGTTGCATACAAGAAATCACAAATGCACACGATACGAATGTCCACAGAGAAGCCACCACGTGTCCGTTCATCTTCGATAAAATGCATGACATCATAACAGCAGCAGTGAAGGACCACCTATTCAGATTGTTCTACGGAGGGAATGTGATGTACAGACACACACACCGGGGCTACAGCTGTCAGTACTGGATAGATGTGTGTCCATGTCACCGGGGCTACAGCTGTCAGTACTGGATAGATGTGTGTCCATGTATACTTAAACCATGCCGTCACCGTATAGCTACAACGACGAATGTACACTTGTACGAAAGAACCAATCGCGTATGTTTACATCGTCGTGAGCATTGTCGTGAGCTTAAAAAAATGGTGGTCGTTGTGCGTTCATGTGTTGATCAAAAAGAATAATTTTACAGAAGGATATTTACAGCAGTCAGTACATAATTCCATCCGGGAGCACAGGGGTCCAAGAAATGACGAGACCAACAGCATGCGACGACAACAAAACATGCAACCACGAGAAGAGTCAAGATTGATGATGCGGAGCCGCCAACAACCACAGTAATGTAGACTACTTTTATGTAATCTTCTGACGCGACGAAACCCACCCTTGCATATGTGAGGAGAGAACGAAACGACCTCCAAACTCACGTGTATGTAGACGGCAGGCGGAAGGTGCCACAATTTTTTTACCGCTATGCGTCCACTTGGAAATGAAACCCTCAATGTTGATATGGCACAGCTACTGGCAGAAAACGCGGAGGAGCGAACCTCAGTGTGCGGGAGTTGGATTCCGACTCGCAAGCCACTTTGTACTGCTTGTGCTGTTTTGGTCTCCACAACGAACTTGACATGAGAAATGAGATATCATACAGTATGTGCAGCAGCAAAACTAATAAACTAATAAAGCCGGCCCAGTTCTCCCCAGTGTTTTTTGTTTTTTTTTATTATTCGAAATATGGCCACAGCCAGCCCGATGTCATTCGGAAGCATACTTGTACATATATCTGAACTCCGATCGCCAACTTCAACTCGCGAACGAAACCAACAACAGCAGGCACGGGGGAGCATATTGATCGGAGAACATGAGCGACTACTTGTAGCAAAATAACGTAGCCCCCATGGCAAGGAAGATGGCGCCCAGAACTTGCACGAAAGCCAAGAGCCCTTGGGAGCGAGGGCAATAGAGAGCGTCGGGGGACCGCGCTACAACAAGGTTTCATGGGTTCGTCTGTTCGCCACTTCGACCGCAATTGTCAACCGCTACTGCTTGCACCTCGTCCTGATCCATCATCGCACACACCTTTTTGATGAAGTTCATGTTTGTCTTGTTTGCTTTCTCTTTCCGATGCTTATCCCAGTCTGCTCGTTGTGCTGAGAGTTTGTGAGTGCCGTGGGGGGGGTCAGGGAAGAGGGGAGGAAAGAGTTTTCTCAATTTGGCAAGATTTGGACGTCACCAACGCAAAAAAAAAAAATGAGAACGCGCTGGCTGCAAAAAAGATATTCCGATCTCTTTCGGTCTTCTTTCGTTCGACATGTTGGGCCCGTAGCTGTGGCCCGTAGTTGACCCCGAAAACCTGGTGTAATGGAGGGACCAGGGGACAAGCCGACATCCACGAGTGCCGAAGAGACTCTACAGCAGTACGTCCGCGAGACGACGAAGAGGAGAGAAATATTGTGCACAGACAACCAGATCTCACTTACTTGCTGTACAAGTTACTACGTGATCCACGGAACATGACACGGAACGAAGAGACAGCAACACACGTTTTCTTCACAATAATTGTTAAGTACAAAAACATCCGTATAGGTAACTTGCATTTTTACAATACATCCCCTGACCTCTACTGCTGGGTCAACGACAAAATATATGAACTCCCCGAACCCAAAAACAATTAATTAAATCAAACACCCCCATATATATATCATTTCAGTTTGTAGTTGCTCTCTTCCGATTAGCCCCACACTGGGCGCGCTAGGTCCAAATACAGGCACCCCTTGCTGGGGAATTATATGGGGTGTTTGATTTAATTGATTTTTTTTGGGGTTTGGGGAGTACATATATAAATATATAGGGGTGTTTGATTCAATTAATTGTTTTTGGGTTTGGGGAGTACATATCTGGAAACACTGGAATCCACGACAGCCACTGCTGTCACCAACGGCGACACACTACTAGCACCATATGACAGGCAGAGGAATGCAACCTTCGTGGTACCAAACAGCTTTGACAGCTGGTATCGTCGTGTTTGTTGCTGTCCTGGGGTTGGGCCCTCACAACTCACTGCAGTACGGACGTTTATTTCGTGGACACTGACATCATCATCACCGACGGTGGAGGCTCTCTCTCTGAGTTGATGCTCCCTTTCGCCGGTATCTGACACCGCGAATTCGCCGAAAACTGGCTTGCGGCAGCAGTCAAGTAGTTACGATGAGAAGCGTGGATAGCGAGAGCCTGTTTGGCTTTTCACGTCGCCGCTGTAATAACCATAAAAAAAAAAAAAGTTTCGAGGACTTGGAAATGTCTCCGCCGTCGAAAAACCCTACTGTAAGCTCCAGGCCTTGTCGCCTTACTTACACTTCCAAGTACATGTCTATCTTCCGCAGAAATATACCTCACGTCAAGGTCAAAAATGTTGATGACCGGAAGTGCAACAGTCCTTTTTGCCCTACAACCCCGAAACAGCCCAAGCGCTTGCGAGGGGGGAAAGCCTGGCAACCAAACAAGCGGACGTCTGCTGTCCGGCAAAAAAAAGACCGCATCCCCAAACATCCTTTTACTCCACCGTTCATAACGACGAGTATCGAATGTGCTTCGTGCGGCATAGTCTAAATCTGTACGAACGACAAGAATTACAGACAACGCAGGCCTTCTTTTTTCGGGTCCTTGGTCTTCCATCTTACCTGTACAATCCCCCTCCCCCTGCCTATCCATGTCGCAACTAAGTACAAAAGAAAGGCCAGCCCCTGTTGTGTGTGCCACACGGTCCTCGAGAACGGACAAGGACAAAGAACAAATCTATACTACCCCCCCCCAACACTGTTTCTCGGTAGGTATGTATGCACACAGCCGTAGCGGGCACAGCATCGACGCGGGCGAGGCAGGTCTTCCGGCCTGGCCAGAAACAAGGTCAGGGTTCGTTCGTTCGTTCGTTCGTTCGTTCAAGAGTAACTGAAGACGCTTCGATTCTGCGGGGCCTCCGGATTGGCCAGCGCGTGGGAGATCACCTTGGCCTCGCTGGTGAAAGCCGTCTTCACGTTCTTCTTTTGGACACGTTTGTCCTGAATTGGCAGAGGCGCCAGGAGGGAGGGTGGGGGTGTGAGAGCTTGGCAGGTTGGGGAAGGACGTTCGTCTAACAGATTGCAAAAGCTGAGGTGTAGCTGACGATCAGCAAGCCTCACATACGGGGCTTCGCAAGTTATTGATCTTGTTGCTGCTGCTGTTGCGGCTGCTGTTGCCGTCGAACATTTCTGCCATATTCCTCGACATGTACGCATGGTTTTTCGTTGATGTTTCGGTACAATCAATGGGAGCGCTATGATACAACCTTGCGTCAACACCAACGAAGGTATCGCAACACGGTATAAAAAACAAAATAAAAAATAAAATAAAAATACTTACAAACCACAAAGGTACCGACTTCGGGCAAGCTGGACCCTTGTGTGAGTACGGCCCTGGTAAAAAGGAGTTAGAAGGCGAGGAGGGTTGTATTTTCCGCTATTGACCCGATCAGTACGCACCCTCTTGTTCAGCTTGATCTGTGCTTTTCTTCGCCTCTTCTCCTCCGCTGTTTCCTCGGTATCTCGCTTCTCTCCCTTGTTCTTACCCGCGATCAACGACACCATGCCCCTGAAACGGAGGTGGCGGTGGCGGGATGCGGGGACAAGGGGGACCGGCGCGAAAAGCAACATCAGCGTCGTCGGAAGAGGGTCATAGCCGGAAGTTTCATCAAATGATTTGTTTGGGTCCATGTTCGCAAAGACCCAGGACAAACTAAAGCCGCAAAGCCACATACATATCGCCGCGCTGAGACTGACGCCTTTTCATTCGTCAGCCGGTTAGCGCGGTCGACGCCAACAAAACAAAAATGAAACACATTCACAACACGCACACATGTCCTTTGGCTCACGTGTCGTTGTACGTCCTCTCCGGGAGCACGCCCAGAGGAAGGCCCGTCTTCGCCGACAGCGCAACCTGCTGCACTGTGGATGCGTCTCCGCCCCCGACCCCCTCCGCAACGGGGGACCGCCGGGCGCGGCCAGGCTTCGCTTTGCGGCCGGTCCCGAGCACCGACGGGTGGTTGTCGAGGTTCGAGTACGTGCTCACGATCGTCTCGCAGTCCCACTGTTCGGCCTATTTCCGAGTCCGCGTGGCCCCGCGAGTTTTCAGGGAAGGCCCGAGGCGTTTGTTCCATTGTCAGCAAGCGGCAAGAGAGGACGCCAACAGCGGGGGGGGGGAGGGGGGGGGTTGAGATGACGGGGGTGGAGGCTTTCTACAACTGCAATCTTGTGGTAAAACGGAGCCGAAGAACTCGAACTACTCATAATGTTGAGTACAGTAGTACTAGCGTATTTTGGGCAGCAGTCGGAACGGCACGCAGACGCCCCAACAGCGGTCTTGTTGAGTCCGTGTACGAGCAGATTCCTGTTATCTGTGTGGTGGATTGTTAGCTCAGTTTTCCCACTCCGGTAGGTAATGCTGGCGGCGTACAACGAGGCTGCGGCTGTGGCCGCGCTTCTCTCTCTGTCTGCGGGTGCTCAAGCATACCACTCACTGGGCCGAAAGGGACCCTCGGGGTAGCGACAGGTAGCTCGCGGAAGGAGGTGGTTACGTACGTACGCGAGGGGACTAGAAGATGAAAGGAGTAGTTGTGATACTGCTGGAGCTGCAGCGAAAAAGTGATATGGCACAACGATGAGATTCGCCGACATGCAAGCTCGATTCGACATGACAGCAGCGTGAGAATCAAATACCTAAGTCGTACAGCAGCAACACGAAGGGTTAACCCTACTAGTACTGGAAGCCCAAATGGGGACAATTTGGGGACACGGCACTCAAATGCCTGTTTACAGCACCGTGGTCTTCACTACATGTATGTTCCGCTGCGTGAAACGTGCGTGGGAAACCTTGGTCAAGCATGCTTGTGGGAGATGGTACACTGTATAATATACTGCTGTGTGATGCCTGTGCGCCTCTCCTGGGCCTCTGACTTGCTGCACAATCTCCCAAGCCGCTAGTGCCCTCGATGGTAAAACTGTACATAGCCTAGTAATGGAAAAAATTGCAGACTTGGCTTCAGTATAGATATTGTTCCCAGTGCATTTGGGCACACTTTCCATACTGAAGCCAAGTCAGCCTTCGGCCCTCGGGACTGTACGGTTTCTCCCAATGAGCGAACGCGATTTTTTCTGGACCCACAACCTGTAACTAACTGTGCACTACAAAGGAGGGTTAACAACTCCACCAGGTGATCGTTCATCACCGCAGTATCTTACCAGCAGATGTGATACCGCACACGGGACGCGCAGTATAGGGCACAACTGTCACCAGTCACAGACACACCTTCCCTTTTCGACAACAAGCCATTCCACCAACGCACGCGTAGAAACACACACCGGTTTTTCTCGCAGGTATTCGTTATGATGCTCCATGTCATGAAGCTCATCATCCTCCTCCCCCTCCTCGTCCTCCGGCACTGGCACTGGCACTGGCACAGCCCCAAACCCTCTCAGCTTCCCCAAGCGGGGCCCCGACGTCGCCGTCTTCGCAGCTGCCTCTACACTCGGCCCGACTCCACCCGGACCCCCGCCGCCAGCCGCTGCAGCACCCGCTCCCGCCCGTCCCGCGTCGCCGACGCTGCCGCCACCAGCGGGGGGGGCGGCGGCGGGATCAGCGGCGGTGGCGCCGCCGCCGCCTTCGATGGCGAGGGTGGCCGCCGCGATGGAGCGCTGGTCTGGCGGCAGCCGCTGGACCCCCTCCGTCCAGCGAGCGTCCTCGTTGGCGGCGAGGAAGTCGTCCATGCACGTGTTCGCGTAGTCGTGCTGCTCCAGATCCCTGATAGTGGTTGGTGGTGACGGTGGTGGTGGATAGTGGTGGCGGCGGCGTGTTCAACGTTTGTGGAGGTAACCGACAGCAACAGGTGGCAATCGTGGGGTAAAGGAGAGAAAGGATTAAAATAGTCGTGTATGGATACGACGGCGGGGTCTCCTTGGAGCAGTACCGGGGACAAATGACGGCAAAGCACGTCGGAAAAGATGCGGACTGGGAAAGAACGGAACAGACCATCTTCAGAAAAAAAAAATTAACCTGCGCGAGGGGAGAACACAACACCCAACGCACTACTTGCTGCTGCTGTTGGGTTCAAAAGCACTGACCGAAAAACTCAACCGGGCGCTCGACCCAAAGAAGAATCAAGGCGAAACAATTTAGGGCCACCTACTAGATTGTGGAGAGACCGACGGCCATATCAGTCGTGTGTGCCTTGTCTTTTCTCCCCCGCTCCCCCGGTCCACTCACCAGCGTCCCTGTACTCGGTCGTCGTCCTCCTCGAGCTCGCCCCATTCGTCACTGTCGTACGCTGCCAACGTCTTTCGTATATTTTTTTGTTGTTTCCGATTGTTGCACCGTAAAGACAAGAAAAAAAAAAGGCGGCGGGACAGAAAGAGAAGAGAAGTGAGAGACAAAAATACGATTGTAGCGAGAAGGAGGGAGGGAGAGAGAAAGAATCAGATGAATACGCCGAAAGCGCAAACAAGCACGGACATATTGAGTGCACTATTTTTGCTAGAGCGGACACACTGCTGTGGACGTTCATAAACACAGAGAAGGCAGAGAAGAAACAACAAAAAAATGTAGAACGAGTCGTCGATGGATCTTTACGGCTTGTTCGTGGAGATGCTTATCAAAACAGGTACTTCAGCCACTTGGTCCTCTCGAAGGAAAGTCTCAACCGAGCACACGGCCGTGGGTAGGACAGAGGATGGGATCAGGGGTACGTGCAGGGTAAGCTCAGCGCCACAAGCACAAACGCGCAACCAGCTGGCTTGTGATGTATGTGCGACAAAAAAAGCCGTTCTCGCTCGACAAAGTAGTCTTTTATCTTTATTCCGCCACTCTTCTAGTCAACCAGGCGACCGAGAGGTTCGGGAGAGCTTTGGTCCCCCATGACGCCCTTTGCATGCATTTCTTGCTAGCGTCATATGTAGGTGAGGTACAGCAAGCACCATCATCATCATCAAACAACGAAGCTTATGGAAGCCGAAATCAAACCTAAGGTTTGATTTCGGCTCTTATAAAAGTTAGTAGTGGTTTTATTCCTGAGACCCTGGATACTCTCGGCCAGAGTGTGGGTGACGAAAGGACTCGTGAACCCTTTCTGCAGGATGTGGGTGGCGAGTACACGCAGGAAAAAATTCGCCGGCCCCGTTCTGAACAAACACTAAGGCATACACATGACGGTTCCAACGCCAGAACGTGACGACCTGAAAAATATGACAAGAGTTCACAGGGCCTGCACGAAAGCGGGGCGCTCACCGCCTCGAACTGAGAATCAAGCACAGCCCGGTCCTCCTCCGTCCCCTCCCCGGGGACGCCTCCCCCCGCCGCCGCCGCCCCGCTGATGTCCAGCCCTTCCAGCAGCGCATCGTCGATCTCCCCGCTGTCGTCTGACCCGGCACCACCATCCAGCGTAGCAACGTCGTCCTCTGAGTCGTCGCTCTCTGAGTCCGAGTCTCGCCGCAATCGCACCAGGCCCTTGGTCTGGAGGTCGTCGTCCCTGGACCGCTGCCGCAGGCCGGTCTCCTTCGCGCTGGCCTCCATCAACCGGGCCACGTGAGCGTCGAAGTCGAAGCCCCCATCCTGCATTTTTGGGCCAAGAAAGAAAGAAAAGTGTTTCGCGTCACCACTACTACTACAACGCGCGTGAGTGACTGGTGTGAACTGTGAGAGATTTTCGCTCGGGGGGCGTGCGAACGGGATGGCATGGGAACGGGGCAGCAGGCAGTAGCCTGGCCCAGTTGGCGTGGTGGGGCATTGGTGCAGTAAGTGATCCTCTCGGGGATGGGGGGTGACTGTCCCTTGATAGAACTAGGGCACAGCTTGGGAAGAATCGTAGATTTCTCTGGGTAGTCCACGTCCCACCATCGTATCATAGGGTTCAGCAATCGCAGTCATCTACCCGCACCAGCCGCTCGTCTGGGGACGAAGCTACGCCGAACATATGCACCCCGTCCTCAGCCTTTATCTACACCATTCCTCTCGATCGACACCCTGACTATGCTGGGATCGCCAACCGTCACCCCCGCCTGCCCGACCAAGTTTTTCGTCCGTCTCGGACACACTTCTCTGCCACTCCCACCAAAGATCGACCTTACTCGATACGTCCTTCCCCAGCTGGACGGATGAAATTGTCACGCTACCTATCCACCCATCCCGTCTGTTAAAAATACCAAGTCTTGGGCGGTGTAACGGGGCGCTGCAGCAGCAGCAGCAGCAGCAGCAGTGGTGGTGCAAGGTGAGCATTGAGTTGGACTGATTGATGAACGTGCTTAAATGGACTACTGCTGTAGATTGGACTGGACTGTAATACTCACTTCTCCTGCACCGGCCGCCTGCACAACGAAGTCGTCGTCGAGCATGTTGCTCTCATCATCCCAGTCTTCCTCGCCAACGTCAGCCAGCCCCGCCGCTAGAGCTCTCCTCATGTCGCCGTCCATCACCTCTTTCAGTCGAAGTAGCAGCAGCAGCAGCAGCAGCAGCAGCAGCAGCAGCGCGATGAACGAAAGAGAACAGGAGGACCATTCACACAAGAAAACAGAGACGAGGAGGGGCGCAAGGAAAGTGAGAGATGTGTGGAGGGAGGCAAAGACATACAGACGCAGAGGTAACTCGGAGAGGGAGAGGGAGAGAGAGGGAGACAGTGGAAGCAAGAGAGGGCGAGGGAGAGGAAGGGGTGAGGGAGGGAGCACAGACGAGCAAGGACACATCGCACGAACGTCGAAGGAAAGGCTACGGCGTCAAAACAAACATGGTTCAACAAAAGCAAAACGAATGGATTCGATAGCTAGAACGGACGGCTGGATGAAGGGCAACATTGGAGAGAGAGATCAAACGAGGCAGGGCAAAACAAAAAAAATAACGCAGGCTCACTCTCGCTAATTGTGACGGCCTCGAGCTGCCGGTCAAGCGTCTCTCCGGATGGCAACGCCTCTTCGGGGATGGCGGGTTTCGCTCCCCCCCCCCTGGCGCCCTGGCTGTTGCCCTCTGCAAAGTGCTGTACCTTTCCGGTCTTCGAGACGAACGTGCCTCCGCCTGTGTTGTTGGAAGCGACACGGAACGGTGTGGCGCACGGTTCACACGTAGCAACGGGGTCAGCTTCATGGCTAGAAGGGGGTCGGATCGAGTTGTTTTTGTTTCTGGCGCAAGTTTCTCTGCTTTTAACCCCTGTACAAGAATGAGAGGGTTTGAAGAAGCTCATCCACAAAGGCGAGGGCAGTGGCGAAGGAGGGAAGAGCGTGAGGGTTGATGCGAACGTACGTTCCGTATTTGTTGTCGGACAAGTATTGGACAGGGTGGGCTCAGAAGTCGTAAGTGTAAGCTCGGGGAATAAGGCAAACGGGAAAGGAGGATAGGCGACTGCCAATAGAACATGGATGACAAAGATCACATCACCAGCACACCCGATCGACGATTTTCCGTTTGTAGGTAGAGTGGACACAGATTACAAGATAGGAGGGCGAAACACAGGATGACACGAGCTTGTTTGTATGCATACTTCCAGTCGCACATGAGCAGATACGTCGAAACGGGGCCGTACATGAGACAGCGAAACATCGTACGTGCCATACACCACCACACTGAATACGCGTATGAAAGGCGACATAGGGACTTCGTTCGCTTTCGGTCGATCTATCGCTTGTTCGCTTGAGGCGTTCTCTGTAAACGAACGCACTAATGTACAGCAGAACGGATCTCTCACCCATGGACTTGAGGTGCTGGTCGTAGTCGTACCCATCGTTCGGGAGGCCGAGGGCGTTGATGTGATCACGCTCCGCCCCTGCCACGCCACCCTTGCCCTTCCCCTTACCAGCTGCTTTCCTTTCATCCTGCGGCCGGCTATCTCTCGGTGGCTGGACGGGATTCGCGTGCAGCAGCAGCAGCAGCAGCAGCAGCAGCAAGTCGTGACCGCCGCAGACAGCGCGCGCGGGGACCCAGGGAGCGAGGACGAGTGACATTTTTTTTATGTAGGGTAGGGGGAAGAGGGGCAAAGCAGTTCCCCTGCCTAGATCACTACGTGAGGAGCGACACAGCCGCATTGCTAGATAGGGGTTTTCATGCTAATGTGATCACGCAATGTTCTTGGCACTCCTCTAGTCTAATATATAGTCAGTGAGGCAAGGATCTCTGTCCCCGTGGGTACAATGTCAACCTGATCTGGTCTAGATAGTACGGCTGCGCGCTTTCACGTGGTCGATCGTCGCCGACACGAGCAAAAGTCGGCTCTTCTGCTGAGCAACCGTCAACGCGCCGATTTCCACTCTTGGAGAGCCAAAAGCCATGGCTCACCCCCGACGGGATGAGGACGAACTCTGAAGCCTCCTCCTCGCCCTCATTAGCCTTGTCCTGCTGGGACCGGTGCACCACGTGAAAGGTCGTCGACTCCTTCTTGTCGATGAATTTCTTCTTGCGGCCCTGTGTCGACGAGAGAGACCGGCACATTGCGAGGGAAAGCACAGGGGTGATCGGAGGAGAGAGGGGGGTGTAGGTGGGGGCAGACGTGAGTGACAGGCAGCTACATAGATAGGCGGTAAGGGCAGAAGTATACATGAGCAAGCCGTGCTATTTCTTGCTGCCATGCTTGTTGTGGGTATGGTGTACCCACTGCCTTTATACGAAACTGTCCGCACCAACAAACCCAAACGCAGCACGGCAGGGCTCAGGCGACGCGGCGGGTTGAGATAAGGGTGCTTACTATTCAGTCGCCTGTTGTCTGTGCTTGATCGTCCACTGCCCTGACCTGCCCTGTCTGCCACCACATTTTGAATGGAGAGAGCTCAAGGTTAGGTACCGACAGATTTCCTGCTGCTACGTCGCCAACAACAATAGAAATTATTCGATCAGCTGCGTCATTCAACTGCAAGGTAACTGACACCCACCATCGTTCCTTATCGGTGGCGAGGTCGTGCGCTCCAGACACGAGAGCCAAGCAAGGTTTTGAGAGCAGCAGCCCGTGCAGCGACGCACCAGCAGATGCGGCGAGATTAACCCGGGGGTTCTGGATTTCTGATACACCTCTATCGTACTATCTGTGTACCCCCTACGCGCCGCCCCGTCAGCAGCAGCCAACTCTCACAACGAAGATAGAGTCACACATCGACGTAACACAACAAGGGCAAGATGAGAGTCTTCGAGAGCGCACTTACGTTGGCAGGCGGTCTGTTTGCGTGTCGGACGGCTTCGGCATTCGTGGCTCCTGCGGCATCTATCAGGCAAGAGGATTGGTCGCTTTTTTTTCTGGCTCAACTCCAGTATGCACAGCAGCAGCGGCGTCGTGCTCTGCAGGCACAAGCAGAGTTCGCCGTTCATGAGCGCACTGCTGTTGGCAACATAGCTCAAACAACCCTTCGGGATCAGTTGAAATTGTGTGCAGTGAATGTGTGCAGTGCTCTGTCATCACGGTACTTATATCTTGACGGTGTCTCTCCTCTTGGTTCCACACCTAAGCTCATGTTTTCTTATCCAATCAGAGTCCGCAGCAGAAAGAAATAGCAGGGCAGAGAAGGGAACGCTGCTGCACGGCGGTTGTTGCTGCATGGAAACGTCTACAGGCAAACACGTTGCGGTGCAGAAAATAGTCTACGCCCAGTTAAGATGATCTGATTTCGGTCACCTCGATGGTTGTAATGGATCGTAAGTTGTTGGCGCAAAGATGTCGACAATCGGCAACCCTTTACGATACCTTCCTCCCGAGTATTTTTGACACGGAACACGCGCGTGATGCACACGCGCATCTTTTAGTCTTTAGCTGAGAGAGGCTTCAGCAGTCTCATGCAGGGCGCACGACACGGGGTTGGCATGCAGGACGATCCTGCTCCGTCAGCACGATTGTGGCCATGAAAATGGCGCTGGTAATTTTTTCTTGAAGGCCAGTTGTGCTCTTCCCGTGGTTTGCTTGAAGACACGTCCTTCCATGCACTCTTTGTACGAGGCGTGTAGCAAGGTGGCACGTGTCCGGCTTGCTCTCTTGTGCAGTCGTAAACCCCTCCATCCCCCCGCCCCCATAGCTCAGATATTGTAACCGTGTGATCTACTTTGTCTTCGTTCTGGAACTGTCGGTCTAGCGTGTCCACACATCAACTTTTGCCTGTATCCTTTGCGCGGTGTTCTCGAAGCCGGTGCGCAGTCGTGATGGAGCCCAAGAGCAACCCATCGCCTCTTGCGGAGTCCATTTTGGTGTGCTCACTCTCTTGTTTCCTGACCCTGCTGCTGCTGCTGCTGCTGCTGCTGCTGCCGCTGCTCTGCTGCCGCTTGCTCCCTCTGGGCGATGCCGATGCTGCTGCTGCTGATGATGATGATGATGACAATGATGATGACAGGGCTCTGCGAAATGCACCAGCCGGCGGCGCAAGCACCACTAGCACCTACGGCAGCAGCAGGGGGGCACCGGCCACCCGGTGAGAGTTACCGAGCTCAAGAGACAGGAGGGACGGATGCACGTACATGCCACATACCACCACGTAGCGAGCGTGTTGCGCCTGAGGAGGAGGGTGTCACTGGTGTCAAGATCCACGAGCCTTTTGTGTGGCCCAGCTGGTTTTGACCCCTCCCCGCGCTCTGCCCAAATACACCCTACCCGAAGAGTACTTCTATGAAGCTAAATGATACATGTGCTTGGAGCACCCGCACGTTGGTGTAGGCCCTATAATACTAAAATAGTGCCTGGTAGAAAACATGCTTCGTCCATTTTGGAAAGGCTACATGCGTCCATGGCGAATCGTTAAGAAGACTGACGGCGTGTACCAACGTTCTAGACCAATCAGGAACCGGGAACAGGGATTTCCCTGTTTCCCTGTTCCATGTCGGTTGTGTCCTAACCATACCACATGCCACAGCATTCAGGCACAGAACGCGGAACACTTCAGCGCGCGAGTGCGTGGGGCCCGCAGGTACTCAGAGGCAACAACTACAACCATTGGATGCAGAAAGACGAGTGGGAGGGGTACAGGAAGGAGGAGTGGTGTAGGTTTTCAAAGGAGCTGTTGACGAGCGCACACCAAACACATGTGCTATTTAACACGTATCGGCTAAAACGGGCGGTGCTCGTCGTGCAATCCGCATCCTCGAGGGTGCTCTGGAAGGCTTTCTTTCTGGGTTGTCATCAGCGGCAGCGTGCCGTTCTCTTGGGATCTCTACCTTCTCCCATACAACGGCTACACTAGCATCCATTGGCGTTTTTGTGCATGCGAGACGCCTGATGATGACGGCAATGCTTTCCCCGCTTGAACCGGTAGCATGCAGTACCTGTGGCAGCCACATGCCCGAGAGTGATCACACACATCCCACCACGTCCTGAATTGCCACCGAGGAGTACCGAAGAGCCCGTGTTCCACGTTCCCTTTGGTCTGTTGACTAATTTTGATGAGTTTGTTCATAAAGATTCTGGTGCGACGCTATTCCCCAAATCAGGGGGAACTGGCTGGTCTCAACTGCTGTTTCATGAAAAATTGTTTTGCTTGGCGGGCCAATCAGAAAATAAGCCCACGGTGTGGAAGAATAACCCCCCCGACTCCCCCGCCCGTGTTCCCCCCCCTCCCGATCGTTCGTACCACCGCCGGATGTGCCTATTTGTAACTTCTGTATCAATACCCACCTTGCTCGATTCCGTCTTTTCAACCTTTAACGCAGCATGATGGCGGCGGAGGGTGTGACTTTTGGGGAGCTTGACGGCACCGACGTACGCGTGGGGATCATCTCGACGAGGTGTGCGGGCTTGATCTGCCGACAGCCGCTCTTGTCTCATTTTTTGCGAGCGCGATGGAAGTGCGTGTAGACGTACACGCCCCAACCAACAGATGGTGGTAGACAGTAGAGAGACAGTCAGCAAGCGGTGGTGTAGACAGCCAGCAAGCGGTGGTGTAGACAGTCAGCAAGCGGTGGTGTAGACAGCGAGCAAGCGGTGGTGTAGACAGCGAGCATCACACTCATCTTCTCCGACTGCATGCGCCGTGCAGAATGTAAGCTGAAAGCAGGGTGACAGCGTGCCATGGTGTGCGGGAGTTGGCGAGGAGCTCTCGAGACCTCCCGTAGTATTCGGGCGGGGGTGTTGTGCCGGGAGGTATCATGTACCACGCCGCCGCCGCCGCCGCCGCCGCCGCCGCCGCTGCTGCTGCTGCTGCTGCCCAGTTCCGGTCTAGGAGGCACCGATCGATGTTCTGTCTCCTAGTCGCGTCTGGGAAGGAGGGGGAAAACGTTCTTCTTTTACGGCATCATATCACCGCCGTCATATGGGGACAACCGCAAAAGGATGAGGTGGCTCAGGCAGAGTTCCCTCCTTTCCGCGTGTTCCACCGACCTCACCCCGACCCTGTGCCCCTACCTGTTGTTTGATTCCTTTTGGGCTGTTGTTTGGTGTCCCTGCCGTGTCTCCTGTGTGTTTGTGTGCGTGCGGAGAAAAGGTGGAACGAGGAGATCGTGAACCGCTTAACCGACGGCGTGAAGGAATCACTCAAGGTAGATATTAGTACGATAGGACAAGAGGGAACCACAGAGAGATAAGGGAGAGAGACGGTGGTGGTGGTGGGCGTGGGCGATTATTCTTAGGTTAGCCCGTGTTAGTATCAGCAGTGGTAGTGGCAGCTCGGGCGTATTCTTGACGGTGTAGCCATGGCCAAGTTGTGCTCGTTGTGTTTAGGGTATAAGTCTTCCTGCAGCTCTACCTACCTCTACCGGGGTGTAGGTTGGCGGGCTCTAAAAGGCCCGGGTTGATTTTTGACGGGTATGAGGACACAGCTAAGGCATTGGGACGCATGGACCGGGAGGGGTTGGTTTAACGTCGGCGCTGGTTGGTGCCCTGCCGTGCGGCTTTCTATCCCAACGACCGTGGAGCGCCTGCTTTTTGTTGCTTGAGTTGGCGGATCACGGTCGTCCGGGACCCCGTGCTTAGCGATGTCCGCGTACTATAATAGCTGTTATAGCTCATGTTTGTGTGTGTGCTTATTATTAGCATCGACCGCACTAACCGGCTGACCAATGAAAAGACGTCAGTGTCAGTGCGGTTGAAAACACAAAACACTTCTATCTGCCATTAGCTGTGTGCGTGTGTGTTTTTTTTTTATTATTAGCATCGACCGCGCTAACCGGCTGACCAACGTGTGAATGTGTGTGTGTGTATTGCCGTCTTAGGGTGGAATTCCGGTATCGTGTAACCGTTACGAGTGTTGTTTGCCAGTGTAGTCTGCGATGGTAGACTAGTAGACAAATGCCCCCCCTCCCCCCCCCAACCCCCTTGGCGCCCGAACTTTCGTGATGCGACGGTGCCCCCACCAGGAATGTAACGTTACGGAGTCTAACATCTTCGAGACGAAGGTGCCTGGAGCCTTCGAGCTACCGCTGGCTGCACGGTGAGCAAGCAGAGTTGCTCGCACGGACGGTACACAGCAGTTGTTGGTG
>FN649745.1:1384155-1396219 GCA_000310025.1 Ectocarpus siliculosus | reverse complement strand
AAAAAGCGGACTTTGCCTCGACTCGTTGCTTGATAGTGTGACCGCCAGTGCCCTATGCATGGTTTCAAATGCCGGACGGGCTCATACCACGATCTACCTTCTACTACTGACTGCTGCACGGCCCATCTTCTCCTGCGGGGGCTGGTGCGGTTCATTCCTCCGTCGCCACACTAAATCGGGGAGGGCGGCAACAGCCACGACGACGGTAAACACCGAGGGGAGCGATGCCCTCCTCGCCCCATGAGGCCAACAACCTCCACGTAAGCACACGCACGAATACCTGAAAATAGTCTGACCCCCTCCACACCACCCCTTCCATCGACAAGAGGAATAGCATCATCCACACACGGCGGACGGGGTAAGCAAGCAACAAGCCCTACCGGGACCTCCACCCCAACACCACTAGCACCCCAAACGGGTGTTAAAAAACAAACACCGGCAACAACAACGCCGACGAACACACGAGGCAGGGCAGCGACCCACCCCCCCCCCCCTCAAACCCAACGAAAACCCGGCAGCATATCGCTCCGTCCCGGCATTGTAGGGATGCAAGGTCTACGGTCTAACGAATACGGCCATGCGTTTGCATGAGTACCCCCCCCCCCTCTCTCCCTGGTGGAAAATACTCGGTACGTATGCACACCACCACCACCACCGCTTTCCCGCTCACCACAGCATCATCCTTATCGCCAGGTAGAGCAGCACCGCCTCCAGCGACCACGACAAAAACAGCCTCGCCGTCCGCAGCGGCTCCCAAGCGCCCCCCTCCAGCCCGTCCTCTCTCACTTCCGATGCGCCCCCACTCCCCCTACCGCCGCCGCCGCCGCCACCCCCGCCTCTGCCGACGGAGCCAGACCAGCTGCGCTTGCTGGCGGGGGCGGCCGCCGCTGCTGCCGCCGCCGCCGCCGCCGCTCGATCGGTCGCCGCCGCCGCCGCCGTCGCCCGGAAACACCCGGTGGCGCACTGCCGTCTTAGCCCGACTCGCGCGTGCATCTTCGCGCTACCGCTGCTGCTGCGAACGCTGTCAGTGCTGCGAATGCTGTCGGTGCTGCCGGTGAACGTCGTGGCGGTGGAGGTGGAGGTGGAGGTGGAGGAGGAGAAGGATGTCTGTCGCTGGAGGGCCCCCTCTGGGGTCATGCCCGCCCGGCCAGGTCGCTTCCAGCCCACCATGAACTTGGCGCGCTCTATCGTGTCTGTCACGCACGCACACACACAGCACAGAAACACTCAGCATATTACCGTTTGAGTAAACAGAAAAAGTGTTGGGTGTTTTTGTACCCCGCTACAAAGGCCGACGAATTTTCATTGGTCTGCCTGTTAGAGCGGTCGATCCCAAAATAAAAAAGCACAGAAACACGCAGAAGCGCACCTAGAAAAAAAGGCGCGTTTCATGAATGCCGAAGGAGGTGGGTGGCTCATCTTCGCTGCGGCAGAGAGAGAGCACCTCTAAAACAGGGGTCAAGAAAATCGTCACATGTATCTCTCGACAGATCCCGGGAAGGCGCTTCCACGCAAACCATCGGCATCTGTTCGATGCCGTGCTACTGCAAAGAGACACACAACAAACGCAACACTAACACACACGACATTCTCCAAGCAATCTCGGACAACCATTGCTCACCCTCCTTGTGCACCCCCCATCGAAACGCCAGGGTGGAACTCCGTCGCTGCCACAGCACCAGGAACAGCTGATTTCCGACGTCGCGTTCGCGAGAAGAAGAAAGAAGAGAGCCAGCCACCGGCATTGTTCAAGACGAGATGAGAAAAATGAAGGGAGGCGTGCATGCGCGCAGACCGCGAACATGCAAGCGCCGTGAAAAACACGCCCAACGACGTACACACAAAAATATCACAAATGACAAACCTCGAGACGTTCAACGCTGGTTACGGTAACGAGAAATAACGCAAGGAGAGACACACCTTCCCAAGCGAAATAAAACGATGGGAAAGAAACACACACACACACACACACACATCGGGATGGGGGGATAGCGCTCTTCTCTTGCAAACGGGATGCATGCATGCATCCAACGGGGCTTCTTCTCACGCCTTATCAGCTAACCTTTGCTCGGCACCATTTAGCCCTGACTGCCGCCGACGCCCCGCCTTCTCTCCGCTGGGCAACCCCCCCCCCCCCCGCGTTCCTGTTCTCTCTGTCAAAACACAACAACACATTCCGTACAGCTCTCACACCAAGAAATATGTGGTAGATAGGATAACAAATACGTCCTTGTCTGCCCTCAGACAGCTCTCTCACCGTAGCCCACACGGCCAGGAAGAGGTTGAAGTACGGCGCCATGGACGTCGGCGGCTCGCACTCCACACCCCCCACCGGTACCGGATCCCATTCGCCGTCACCCCCTCCCCCAACAAGCTCGTCGGCACCTCCCCCTCCCCCTCCTCCAGGGAAGAAGGCTACGGCTTCTCCACCGGCGTGTTCCTGTACCACTCCCGCCGCCGCCGCCGCCGCCGCCGCGGAGTAAGAAGAAGACGCGGAACGCGCGGAGCTATCCGCGAGGGATGTGACCACCGCCACGGGCCACCGCCACCACGACCCGCAAGCGACGCCGCTACCGCCGTCACAGGCCTGCTCTCGCTGGACTGGGGAGGCGGCGGGTAGGGGTTTTGGGGGCGGTCGCGGGCGGTCGTAGAAAAGACACGCGTGCCAAAGCAAGGGCCAGAGACACACAACCGACGAGCTAATGCGTAAGGTTTAAGATGATGAAGACTTGGGAGAAAGGTAAAGGGTCACACGCACACGGCAGGATTACTTACATGCACGCTTCCAGAGTGCACACGCTGTCCAACGCATCAGCAGGCCTCTTAGTACAATCCTGCTCAATCACACCATTCTTGACAACAGTAGTACGCTACACTAGCAACGCATCTGCAGCCTGCTCAACACAATCCTGCCGCGGGTCTCACTGCTGTTGGAAGTGCTATCACCACAAGCTTGTATGCATACGGTTACCAAGCTGATCGAAATCGCACCGTCCGGCCCCGGCAGCGTAACACTGCTGTAGTGGTAACAAAATGTGGCAGCGTATAGAAACGCACGAACGAAGTGAAAGGCTGGTAGTGAGCCCCACCGTAACGCAGCAGCAGTGCTCCTCTCCCCCGCTGCAAGCAAGAAACTGCCGTGAAGACAGCAACGCTTGCACTGGTACGAACCACCGCACCAGAGCACAGCCGTAGGGCACCAGCAGAACAGCAGCGATGGAAACCAACACAGGTACTGGTACGGACCACCGCAGCCAGCGCAAAGCCGTACGGTACCAGCTGCACCGCAGTGATGAAAAAAAAAACAGTACACACACATACACATACACACACACACCTTGCACGCAGGTGCCCGAGGACTCGGCCAGGCTGTTGACGCGCTCCGTCCACCACACCAGCAGGCCAACCACGGTAGGGAAGACAAGGGCCGCGGTGTAGAACTTGAGCCACGCGAAGTAGTAGCCGACCTTGGTGCCTGGACGAAGACGACAAGGAGGGTGGGGAGCAAAAGGGAAGCCGGGTGGGTGCAGGAGCGCGCGGGTCGCGAACAAAAAAAACAAGCAAACTATACGCAACCATGGTATTTGGCAGCGCACGAAGAAAGCCAGACCATCGCCAAGAAAGCAGGATGCCTACACACGTCTGCGACAGTTTCATGCACACCTGTCTGTGACGGTTTCATGCTCACGTCTGTGATGGTGCAATAAACACGTCTGTGACGATGTTACACACGTCTGTGATGGTTCAACAAACGCGCCTTGTGACGGTTTCATACATAGCTGTCCAAGTCTAGGGGACCAACCGAGAACAAACAAGGCTAAGAGGGACCGTAGATGTTGGGGGCGACCAAAGTACCACCTGGGCCACGCCGGGTCACACCTTGACGCATGCGTGCCAAAACAACAGACCCGGTGAGGTAGTCTTGGAGAGGGGGAGCACCCACCTATCGCAGCAGCACGTCCACCACACAAACTGCGACTAGATAGGCACTGCGATAGCCAGGGGCCGCGACTAATCTCACCAAAGTAGGAAGCGATGGCGTCGAGAAGGACGTCTCCGCGATCCCAAAACATCCGGTACGGGCCCTGGAGCCTCAGAAGCTATTACACATCAAATAACAGAGAACACCATTGCAACAAGAAGGGGGGAGGGGTTAAGGGTTGTTAGAACAAGAACACTTGGACACCTCGCACCCGCTAAATAGGACGAGAGCCGTCGCAAGCAGCACCGCCGCCGCATCCTGACTGGCCCCGAGGAACACACACGCGGGGGGACGGCGGACGGGGCGGGCCTGCGCGACTAGGGTACCCGCTTGGACAACGACCATACTCCGTCGCCACGTACTACGACGAGGCCGTATATTCCCTCCGTCGGCTACTCTTCTGTTGTACTTCACACTACGCACTTACCCTAACCTACAATTTTTTATTTTTTTTTTGTACACACAGTGCTGACCACCCTACACTGCAACACATGCTCCATTCTACCTCTTGTAGATACGCTGCACGCCGTGTTTGGAGACGTGCGGGCAAACTGTGCAGAGTGACGCTGAACAAAAACGATAAAAAAAACGGGGTTCTGTTGTGCTCGAGTTGTTTGCCACCGCAGAAGCATCCGCGCCGACCTTCTCTCCACACCACCTGGCGAGCGCGTGTTCTGTGCGCCACGGCTACCCACGGGTAGAGATTGCTCCGTTCTCACCCCGCAAAGCGTGGACCGAACATTCGGGTCCGGATCAACAGAGATCCCATGCACAAACAAAACGAAAAGTGTTTTGTCCAAACAAACACACACACACACACAACAAAATCCACAATTGCAACACGCCGCACGCACGGACAGAGAGACAAGGTGCCCACAGTTGTCTGATTGGTCAACGGGTTTGAAAGGACACTTCCGGTTGGTGAAAAATCCCTGGTTGACCGGTGGTGTCACCGAGGGTCGTGACGCATACTACATGCTACGTTCTGTACTGGCTACATGAAGCTGCACGCCATGCTCTACACGTCGTCGGTACACCAGCACAATACTCACCCCTCCCAGAGTGTTTTGCTCGTGAAACAGAAACATCTCCTTGTAGGACAGGATCTTGTTTTCCTTCGCTTCGGCCAGCACGGAAGTTGCCGCCTGTTTCAGAATTTGTGTGTTTGGACGGGGGGGGAACCGGGTCACGTGATACGCAAGGTAATGAGAGTACAATGAGTGCAATGGATCGGGGGGGGGGTTAAGGGGGTGGCGGAGGTGGTAGTAGCAAGGTAAGTGGGCTATCGACACCCGGAGCCATCACATCGCGCTTGACCTAACATACTGACGGGTTATCCAAGACAGGACAGCCAGAGCCATTATAGCACATCCGTTGTGACACATGTCGGCGCAAGCACACAAAACACACCACAAAGAAGACACGAAACAAGAGACAAGCAAAGGATGGACGACTTAAAACACACATATCCTGCCATGGCGTTCTCCCTACTGGAAGGGATGTGTGGGGCTGCTGCTGCTCTGCGTGTGCTCGAGGGAACGTAAACATATATTCTTGTGAAGATGCTGAGCTAATTAATTGACCCTTTTGAGCGTATGCATGCATGCATGCACGCGAATAATAATGCCACCCATGTACGTAACTACGTCTTGGCATGTGACATATCGTATGTCACCTGCACGAGCGAAGTCCGCTCCTCGTTCGAAAGATCCTTGGCGTGCTTCGGCGGTCTCTGCATGATCGATCGATCGATCGATCGATCGATCGAAGGTGTGCGGCAGAGTGGGAGAGACGAAGGCGAAAGCACAAAGGGTGTACAGCAGGACGCGAGGCCGGGGGGAGGGAAGGCGGGGGGGGGCTGTCGGACGCGCAAAACAAGATAGCACATTCACCCACCACGCAAACCAGTTTCAGGTGGCCCGAAATGCGGAAGCCAGGCAACGTATCTTGCTATTATAGTTGTATTAGAGACCTCGAGACCTGACGGATGCATCCCGTTAGATCCGATGACAAACACCACGAAAGACCCGCCGGGTGCTGCGAACGTTCGGATGGATCCTGAACACGGGGAAGAAGAGTGCCTACCAAGAGGGCCTCTCTCGGTCGAGGAAGCACTGCAGGCTGCCAAAAAAATCGACGTGGTTTATCCTTGAGAGTCAGACGAGGCACCCAACAAAAACTATCACATGAAGGCTACAAACAAGACCTTTCGAGTGCACCTACTTTTCAAGAGGCACAGGCAACATGGCCAAGCGATACGTCGGGGTTGAACAAAAAACACACACAAAAAAACGGCGGCATATTCTAAAAAATGGTGATCTTGGTGGGATTGCGACACCGCAAGCAGGGAAAGGAAAATGATGTATGCCTACATAGCACCACAAGCCCTGCAAGAGACCATGTATCTACCGCCGTGGGGTGAGGTGCACTGCCATAACACCACCGCTGTTTCTCGTCGTGGCGAGAGATGCGCCTTGCTCGGGGAGAACTCACGGTCGGGTCCTTGGTGATGGCCGCCCTCAGCAGCCGCTCGGGATCGACCCACAGGCATAGGTCCAGCCCCTCCCGCTTGCGCTTGGACAGCTGCGACAATAGTGAGCGAGTCGAAAGAAACGACGACGACGGGCACCGTTCAGGCCGACACAGCACGTGGCTGTTGACATGGAATATGTACCCGCCAGCAACGGGTGTATGCATAGGTGGCTCTTGCCAGATGTTCGCATGAAAATGATGCGGGATGTTTCGCGCACTTCAGGATAGCCTACATCTCACGGGGGTGCGTACACCTCACGCGGCGTAAATTCCTTCGGTCGGCATTCCCCTCGGCGCCCCTCCCCCCCCCCTCCCAATCACGGGAACAGTTCTCAATGATCAGATGCGAACACGTTGAGGAAGCTCTCAGGCATTTGACCGCTGCTGCTGCTATCGATGCTGCGACAGCTCACTCTTCATTGTTCCGCGCTGGTTACGCCGCGCCGTCATCAAACAACACGAAAACAACAACGCTAACTTTCCCCCAAACACATTATGGCATTTAGAAATGTTTCGTGTTTTCAACCGCACTGAGACTGAACGTCTTCGTCATTGGCCAGCCGTTTAGCGCGGTCGATGCCAATAATAAAAACAAACGCGTATGCACACAAAAAGACGCACCTCGAAAGTAGCGTCGGCCCTCAAAGCCAGCACATCATGGAAACCCCTTTCCGCGAGCCACTTGAGAAGCGTTTGCTCCGCATCTTCGTCGGGGACGGTCTTCCGCGTGAGGTGTACCTGGATCAGCGCGAGGTCAGCTCGAGCTTCGGGCGGGACCCTTCCCGACTCCTGAGCGAGCTCTTTCGTGAGTAGCTCGACGCCCGGAACTGTCAGACCCACTGTAGGGGAGAAACGGGGGACGGGTACACAACAATACGCGAAGCTGTAAGGGATGAACGCACGGAAGACACACGTAACAAGCACATTCCTTTCCGTTTGCGTTGAACTTGTTGCCTCCCACTCAAGCTTGTCCTACTTTTTTTTTTTTTTCTTGCCGCAAAAAAATCAAATCAGTCCCTGTGCCTAGATGAGCAACTTCCAGAATGTTGCCACTCGTGATTCATAAATGGTAGAGTTGAGAGACCTGCCTGCTTTTCTACTGATCCTCGCGTAACATAGAGCGATAGCTCCCACGTGATTAACGGGGGTCACCAAGAGGGAGCAGTTTGGCGGACAAGCTGCAGCGACAACTGCTTGTGTTTTGTCGAAGTCTTGTCCAAGAAGCACAGCGTGCGGTGATGTCTCATACAATTCTGCACGAATGTTCCCTCACCTTCTCCGTCGCTCTTCCCCGACTTGCCACGCTTCGGCAGGGCGCGCATCACGCCCTTCGGGACTCCCCAACGAGTCATGACAAAGCGGGCGTGCTCCCCTGTTGGCAGCTTTGATGCCCTCGAATGCGGGCTTGTTCTCGTTGGTCTCCCCGCTTTCGGGAAGTCACGGCGTAAAAAGCATCAGATCAACCCCACTCGCGCTCTCCAAAGTTCCCAGAGAGTGGGAGAAAGACAGATGGAGAGGGGAGGAAGGGAGAGAGACAGAGAGAGAGAGAGAGAGACCACCTAGGCGTCAGGGAGCGTATGCCCTTTTCACAGCTACAACCTGCTGCGGCTGCGGCTGGCTCGGGGGGTGGACGGCTGGTGCGAGCAGGGTACCCATTAGGAGCTCCGTGGAATTAATGAACAGTCCCGTGCGGAAAGACAAAAAACGACAGCAAAAAGAGACAGAGTTACAGGCCACTCACCGACCTCCCAAGCCACCCCACGTACTGCATACACGTCTGTCTCTCCACCTCTCCGTGCATATACTGTCTTTGTCTCTTCGTCTATCCAAGGAACGAAAGAAAGTAACGGGCGCAGGCCGTGAGGAAAGGCGACGGCTCAGAGCTCATACAAAACATGCAGCATTATTAGGATCATGCGACAACCCTGTAGCCAACTTATTCAATGCCCATAGCCAAAGTAAGTGCATCACCGACAAACTGCTACTGGTGATGCTGTGAAGTGCTGCTGGTGGCGGTGCTGCTACCTTGATGGTGAAGGTAGCAACACGTCGGCTGTAGCTGCCGTGTAGTGTTCTTGGTTTGCTTCCATCAACTCGGAGGAGGGACCAGGGACGCGTATACCGTATATGACACGAGATAACACACCCCCTGGCCCGATTTTCAAAGCTCGATTACTCGACGACGAAGAGGACGCATAAACAAAATGATACATTTTCCAAAAGCTCTCAACGAGACGGTTCCAACGCCGCCATTTTCGGCGCTGTGAGTCTTGCTGCTGTTGAGAAATCGAGCTTTGAAAATCGGTCAAGGGGGTGTGTTATCTTGTGTCATATACGGTAGACGCTGTGGACCTCCGTCAATAGTCAATCGCTGCATCGAAAGGTGAGCAGTTCTCAGCCGCGTCGCCACGAAATCTTCCTGTATGCACAAAATACAGACTGTTTCACGAGCTGCTCGCGGTTGGTGCTCTCTACGAACTACCGACGACACACATACATACAGGGGTTGGAGAAGGGAATCTGCTCACTGTGAGTGTTCAACGACGAGGATTTTTTATTGCTTTTTGTGTGCCGGTTTCGGTAGAAACCTACAGAAAATAATACGTACGTACGATGGACCCGTGGCCGTCCAGGTATGTATGAACATCATGTTTCGTGCTGGTCGAGGCGCAAAAGGTCATGGAGGAAAGCACAATAATAATAATTCATCAACAGGGGTCGGTCTCGGATACTACTTCCTTCCCAGTTTGCCCCGTAGATAGATGTGTCGAAGAAGAAGAAGAAGAAGAAGGTGGTCGTGGCGGTCATGCCGCATCTACCTACAATCTAGACTAGTTGCCGAGCTCACGAAGTGAGGCTTGTTTTGTTACGTCGTTGCCAAGCGACGAAAACCCAAACTCGATGGCAAACACCGAGGGGGGGGGCTTGTTTTACAACGTCGTTGCCAAGCGACGATAACCCAACCCCGATGGCAAACACCGGGGGGAGGAGGAGGTGAACAATCTTTTTGCGGGCAGTGGGGACCTGTAGGAGACAGAGATAGATGAGTTTGTTCCTGTTGTGTGTGCTACCTTCTGATCTGGTACGACTGACTGACATTCAACCAACAACTAAAAATTATTGTCAGACCATCCGTTTTAGAATGAATGATTGATCAAGACTACTTACTACTTAGTTGTTAGTAACACAGACTCGGCGTTCGTACGAGCCTCCTCGTTGTTGCATGTATGTATGTATGTATGTATGTATGTTCGCACGACGAACGAGCATGTCAATGTGTAGGAACAACAGGAGAGAGAGGTACTACTGTACAACTCTCTCGATCGTCATCGTCGAACACCCTACTCTCCTAATCATGTTCATTCGTTGTTCTCTTCGTTGACGTGGAGAAAACAGGTTGATCGATCGGGATATATGCGCACAACGTTTGTTTGCCAACAGTGAACGAAAAACGTTGTGTTGTCAGGAATAAATTGCTACCAGGGCGCCAACGTCTGGCTCTCTGGCTCTATCTTGTTAGAAAGAGAGACGTCTTCTGCTCCCAATGTTTGCCCGCATCCACGAGTGAGTGGAGTGCTGTATCGACCATCCTCCAGTCGTACCCCTTCTGTCAGTTAGGTAGAAGTTATTTCGCCGTCGTGGCGGTGGTGTTCTCCCCATAACTAACTCCGGCCTGTTCGCGTCATGAGTCTCCTAATGACACTCATATTGTTGTCTCATGACGCCTGCCTTCCTTCAAATTGGCTGTCCCGACCAAGTGAGTGCTGCGTGTTAATGTTTTGGGTATACTGAGGAACGACAGCCAGTTTCCGTACAGCCGCCGCATCATCATCACCAGCAGTGGAGGAAGACAACAAACGCTTGTGACCTCAAAACCCGTTTACTCCGCCGCTGGGGGCGTTGGTTGGAGGGTTCGTTTTGCCATGAACGACCAGCATTATTTGGAAGCACCACAGGCATGGAGGGGTACTGTTCAACCTGACTGAGGGGTCTCTTTGACTTCCGCAGAGACACCGACCAGCAGCCAGTGCACATGTGCACATACACATACATACATATGTAGATATCGGTTTGACGGCGGCACGCAGTAGTAGTGCACGCTCACGACGAAAGAGGCGACGACTCGCTCATCATTTGAAAAACACGATGAACGAATGTCAGAAGTCATTCACGTGGCCTTCAGAGCCGATTACTACCACCGTCACCATGTATCGGCGATTCACGCAATCAAGAGAAGAATCAAGCAGCCGACAACGTTAAATAATCGTGACAACACCCAGTGATGCACCGTAAAATCAAAGGGCATGTTCTCCCACCACTTCGAGCACACAAAAGACACGGACAAAATAGAGAAGACCCCCACCCAAACGAACCCGCGAAATGGCCTGGGCATCGCCGGAAGAACCACGACCAAGTCCGACTTGCCTGCCTGCCTGCACAGCCCACCAGCAGGATACCATCACCCCACAATGGCTGGCGAAGACCCACCGTAAAACACGTTCTCGCGGAAAAGCCAATCCAAACTCTCTGACGCTTATTGCAGCCAGCCCGACATCTACACGTTTCTATGGTGCTGGGGCATAAAGCCAAGGACAGCCACTTGTTCGCGGCGCAATGCGCCGGATGTACATGCAAATCCGGGCTTCCCCCACAGCAACAACACGGTTTTTTCTTGTACCATTTTCGTCAAAACTTGCGACAGACACCCTTGACGCAGCCACCACGAAGACAGAAGCGCGACTGCTGCAATAAGGATAAAAACATACTATGGTACGTCACAAGCAGTAGTAGTGTGTTACAAAACGCATAATTTTACCACTCCCATCCCTCTCACATGAACGCATGCAGACTACAGTACTAAAAAACGACAATATGAGTTACCTTAGTATAACAAGGCGCCGTTCGCCATTTGTGCTCTTTCACCACCAAGATGAAAAGTCATTCATTCAATTCAATCCAATGCGCATGCCTTGCGATGTGAAAGCCTGTACCACTGGGGTCTCTACCCTACGCTCGGGGCTCAAACTCTACGCCTGAAACCATACACTCATGCATATACAACAAATCTAGAGGAATGGAAGAGCGGGGGGGGGGGGGGGGGCGGCGGTACAAAACAAAACGACCTACAAATTTTACAGTCCCCGGAGTACTCCAAAACATAACTCGAAAAATGCTGGAATTAATTTTTTTTTGAACAAACCAAACAAAAACCCTTACCCCCCCATCCTAATCTAATCCTCCCCCCAAAAAAAAAACCCACCCCAAAAAAAAACAAATTTGCAACCGGAACACCAACACCCACCCCCCTTTTAACCCCACCCGTCCCTTCCCCAAAAAAAAAACTAAACCATCCCCCCCCCCGGGGGAAAGGCGCCCCCCAAAAAAAACCAAACACCAAAATCAAATCCCCTTCAATATTCACACAAATACACCCCTACCTCCCTTCCTTTCCTTCCCAAACCCTACCCCTACTTTAATTCAAAAAAACAATCAATCCCTAAAAAACCAATCCAATTTTTTTTTCTCCCTTTTTTTTTCCCCCCTACATCT
>FN649745.1:1365129-1384055 GCA_000310025.1 Ectocarpus siliculosus | reverse complement strand
TGGTTTCCCTTAGTATACCAGGGCCCCTTTCCCCTTTTGTGTTTTTTCCCCCCCAAGAGGAAAATTCTTTCTTTCATTTCATTCCAAGGCCCATCCCTTGGGATGTAAAACCCTGTCCCACGGGGGTTTTTCCCTTCCGTTGGGGGCTCAAATTTTACCCCGGAACCCATCCATTCAGGCATATCCAACAATTTTAGAGAAATGAAAGAGGGGGGGGGGGGGGGGCGGCGGCGGTACAAAACAGAGCGACGTACAAATTGTACAGTCACGGACGTACTCAGACACATAGCTCGAGATATGCTGGAATTAGTGTTGTTGTGAGCAAGCGAAGCAGAGACCGTTACCCCCTCATCGTAATCTAATCGTCCACGCAAAACAAAAACACAGCCCAGATAACAACAAATTGGCAGCGGTAGCACGAACACCGACACACCTTTGAGCCCAGCCAGTCCATGCGCGGAAACGAAAGCTGATCGATCCCCACCGCGGGGGGAAGGGCGGCAGCAAACAAAAACCAAACACCAAAGTCAAGTCCCATTCAATATGCACACAATGACACACCTACCTCCCTGCCTTGCCTTCCGACACCGTACCCCTACATGAGTGCAGAACAGCAGTCAGTCCTGAGAAAGCCAATCGAGTTTTTTTGTCTCCATTTTCTTTTCTCGGCTACGTCGCCCGCTCTCTAGCTCTAGAATGCACAACAATGACCGTGGCAAACGCAAAGCACGCTTCCATTTCATACACATTTGAGCTCTGGCTTGCCGTCTTGCGCTGAAAATATTGTACCATGTTCTGCACAATCGGTGACCCCTCCCCTCCGTCCCACGTAACACTTTACACACAACCCCCACCTCTTCCTCTTGGCGGAGAAACCATACGAGTGTTTTGTTTGATGGCCTGGTTGTTGCTGCCTTCTCTCCCCTTCCCGAGCAAAGCAGAATGAACAAACAACGACAACGAAAAAAAAATTAGCAGACTGGCTCCGGCACTGCACCTGCGGGGGGATCGACTCGGATATAGGTACCAAGTAAAAATACTGCTCAGGAGGGGCAAAATCACTAAAGACGACGTGCCTCGACGGAACGTTTCTGCAGCCGTTGCGTGGCGCACTTGCACGCTAAACCCCATGCTCGGCCCTAGCGCTCGGCAGTACCACCAGGCACCCACCTGGACGCACCTCCTAAAAAACAAGAAATACCAATTGCGCCCTTATTTTTTCCGGGTATGCCCGACGTTCGCCCCTCAGCCACCACCCAGACTTAAGTGTGTCAACTTCTGGCAGACCGTAGCACAGGATCCGAACTGGGCGAGTCTAAACAATACGCCCCCGGAGCAAACAACCAGACCAAACACCAAGAGAATATGAACCAAAACAATAACTACCAGTGGCTCCGCTTTTGTGTTGCTTCTCTTCTTCGAACTTTCTGTAGGCTGGCTGGCGACAGGCTGTCAAAAAATTACACCAGCAAGCACCTCTCGAACTTTCGCCCCGAGTGCCATGAAAATTACTACCTTCTCATCAATCGACAACACCACCACCACAAAACAGCGCTGCTTTACGATTACGACGGCATGCTCTTTTAGCTAACCAACACCGCTACTTTGCCGCGCCGGAACAACAAGCTGGTGAGTGTGCCGCGAGCGCGCGCGCACACACAACACAACACACAACCGCAGCAAGACACGATATACCTTCTTCGCTGATCACCAGACTCAACAATTTCTGCAGACATATGACCCCTGTCTCGGTCGCCTTTTCTTCGCCCAGGCGCAGGTCTAGTTCGTTCATTTCTCGACACAAAACCACGTACTAAGCCTTTCGGGGCCCCTAAATGATTCGCTTAACCTACTCCTACCCTATTCTCTATGAACCCGCAGCGATGTGTCTGGCACGGATGCGCACACCCATCCCTTCACGCACGCAGGTACATTTGACATCGCAAAAATACCCCCCCCCTCGCCTTCCCCCCTCTGGAACCCTTTATCAGAGTCGAAAATCGAAAGAAGCCCATTTTCTGGGCGACATCACACGTGAACCTCGTGTCAAAGGCAGCAGCGCCATTCTCATCGGACATCCATCTCCACCCTATTCCCGCCGTGCCAATGCTACCAGCGACGAAGGCTGATGAGCCTGTTCTCCTCACCACCGAAAGCAGAAAGAACCGAGCTAATCAGTTCACGTAGCTGCCGATTGGCGGAGGCGCGTACGACGACTCGGGTCCGTACCAGGGCGCGCGGCGGATCTCTCCCACACCAACAGGGCCACCACCGCCTCCGCCACCGCCACCGACGTTGTACTGCTCGAAGTTGAGGCTTGGGAGCGGCGGCAACGCGCCACCGCCAGAGCCCTGCGGCGCACCCGACCCGAACCTGCCGCTCCCGAACGAGAACCCTCCTCCCCTCCCCAGCGGCGACCTGTCGGGGCTGCGGTCGTACATGTAGCCGGCGTCTTGCTGCTGCTGGTAGTACCGGTGCTCGTCGTCGCGGGAGTAGCCGGCCGGGCCGGTGCGGGGGCGCGCGAGCAGCGCCTGTCTGTCCTGCTCAGCAGCTGCGACGGCGGCGGCGGCGGCGGCCGAAGGCCCCGACCGCGAGCGCGCGAGAAGAGCCTGCCGTTCTTGCTCCGACATCACCATCCCGCCTGTTGCTGCTGTCCCTTCCTCACCCTCGCCGCCCCGCCGGTGCGTCGACTCCACCGACTCGGACGGATCCTGGCGGCGACGCGGCTGCTCCTGCAGCTGCGACGGCAGCGGCAGGTGCGAAAACGCCGCGGACGACGCCGAGGAGGAAGAGGGGGAAGAAGAACACGAGGCCGTCGTTGCCGTAGAACCGAACGGCGAGGGGAGCCCCGCGCCCTGGTAGTGCTGCTGGTACTGCTTCTGCGGGAACCCTGGAGGTGCCGCCCTCCCCTCCGTGCCGAACGCCAGCGACAAGAACCTCGCCTGCTGGGAGGCCGCGGCGCCGCCGCCGGCACCAAGGCGCTCGTGGCTCAGGATGTCGTACAAACGCTCGGTGAATACCTGCGCCCCAAGAAAAGAAAACAGCGGGCCGTAGTTTAAGGAGAGAGCTGGCAGATTTCACAGCAGGAGGTGTGGAGCACGCGCAAGCACCCTTAAACTGGTGGCACGACAACTCACTCCCTAAATACTCCCCTACGGTAACAACTCACCATCTGCTGGGTTTGCCCGGCTTCGTCAGACCCCGCCGGCGCCGGTCGGGGCTTCTCGAAACGGGCCTGCTGCTGCTGCTGCTGCTGCTGTTGTTGCTGCGCGTGTCGCGCGGGAGAGGATTCGCCCGCGGCGGCCTGCTGAGCCCGTGCCCCTTCCCACTGCTGCGCCGCCAGCGCGACCCGTTTCCGCGCCGGGCTATCCTGCGCCTCCTTCGCCATCCGCTGCAGCAGGCTCACAACCTCGACGTCGTTTTGGTCGAGCGCGGACTGCGCCTGCGCCTTAACGGCCTCCTGTTCGGCGTTGCCGTTGGCGGCTGTCGCGTCGGAGGAGAAGGAAGAGGAGGGGTTGGAGGCGCCCGGCCACTGCTGCCACTCTTCCCGAGCTGCGGCGTTGTGGCCTCCCACGGAGGTGGCAGGGGCGGCGGCGGCGGCTGTGTCCGGGTAGGGACCCCAGCTGTTGTTCCCTTCCTGCCGTTGCCTTTTCGCAGGGATCGTGTTGTTGTGGGGAGTCGTGCCGATCGGGGTGACCTCGCGGGCGCCCGATGTCGACGGCTGCTGTTGGTGACCCTGCCCCTGCTGAAAGGGGCCGCCACCGCCGCCGGCGCCGCCAACGAGAGCGGGGGGGCGGGGCCACGGGAGCGCGCCGCGAGACACGGAGGCGGGGGGCGGGCTCGGCGTCGCGGATCTCGGGTGCTTGTCGTCGACGGCGGCGCCGTTCGTGGTGGATACATTGTTGTTGTTGTTGTTGTTGTTGTTGTTGTTGCCGCCGCCGCTGCCGTTGAGGTGGGCCGGGGGCGGAGGCGTGCCGGTGCCGGTGTCGGCGGACGCCGGGGAGACCGGGACAGCGACGCGGGCGGGAGATGCCTTGGTCGATCGGCGGATGGTGAGGAGGGTCGTGCGCTCGCCGCGGCGGAAGTGGGGGTGCTGGTAGGAGCCGCTCTCGCTGCCTTTGGTGATCTTGCGGAAGCCGTACAGGTTGAGCTGGCGCTGGAAGCTGGAGAACTTGTCCTGCTTGAAGAAGCGGCCCAACACTTCGGAGCTCAACCGGGCGTGGTCGCGGACCTGAGATTTGTTCGGGGTTACGGTATGGGGTGCCGCCGGTGGTCAGAACAACAACGACATCCAAGAGGCATGAGACTAGTGCGTGAATGCAAGCAAGTACAAATGAAATGGTGCGTACCAGAGGCACAGCAACCGAACGAGTGGAGCAAGGTTGACAAGGAGGTATTGCTGCGTTGCTGCATGGAAAAATCTGTAGAAACAGGTTTTGCAGGTATCCGCTCACGCTACAATGGAGTATTCGTTGCTAATTTATCCCGGATCTGCTGTTCAGCAGATGTCACCTGCTGTTCAGCAGGTTCAGCAGATGCCATCTGCTGTTCGGCAGATGATTTTTTTTTGTAGTGCCGCCGCTGTGGGGTTGATGTTCGTTCAAGACCAATGAGACCAACAAGCTTGGCTTGAGACCACATGGATGCGTCATGACCGCGGCGGGTCTGTCAGGCACTACAGATACAGCGGCAGAGCAAAAAAAGAGTTTTCAAATGTGTGCCTCCCTTCGATTTCGATTTCAAGCTCCTCCTTACCGAAGGCAAAGAACCGAATTTCCTTGTCTCAACAAAGACAACCCAATGTGATGCATCATCGATCCATGATGTTCTCGTTCACCCACCAACCGCCCAACGACAAAATCCGCATCAGAGAGCAGGCAAACGAGGCTTGGCAACGCCACGAACTTGGCACTGCACACAGGGTGAGAGATGACCGGAGATGGTGCCCGCTTGCACTGCGTCGACAGAAATCCATCAATTTTTCTGTTCCGTATCCTAGCCGGACTTATTTTTTAAGCGAAGCGCGCAGGGGAGCGGGGGTACAGAAAGTAATGACGCGCTTGGACAAACATATTTTGGTCATAGTAGATGTGTAAAAATAAGCACAATAAACAGCATGACAATAGCAGTTCCTCTTTCGGTAGTGCGTAGGCACAGCAAGACTCGGGTTTTGGGACAATCTCGCGATACCATCCGTCCATGTCGCAAGCACAAAGGCAAAAATAAAGCCATGATACTATCATACGCACGTGTACACACCAGTATGCTTACTGCACCGAAATGAAAAAAATTAACCGCCCGCCGAGAAAGGCTCAATTTCTGAAGAAAAAAAAAAGAACGAGCGATCTTTCTTGCTGCGAATTGTCTTTTGTTTTCGCGCAAAAATGGGAATATGTCTACAGCAGAAACAGGATGGCTGTCAGCCTCTCCGTTCACCAGCACCAGCAAACAGCATGCGCGCAACCAACCCAGCGCAGTCGACCCGGCGGCGTAAGAAGCCAACAGACGCCAACAATGGCAGGCGCTCTACATATGAAGAAAGAGCCTCAAAAATATTCGTTTCTTGCAAGAGAAGAAAAAGGGTTGAAAGTTGCAACTTTGGCGGGTGTAAACCGGTCTCTCTTCATATCGTTGCGAGAGCGGTCCGTGTTCGGTCGCAAGTTATGTGCAATGACCCGCAGCAGCACCAGTGGGGGAGAGTCTCGTGAGCGAACAGCACAAGAGAGGCATCACCCGCCGGCGGCCTGGCACCTACATCTTGTTGTGTGGAGATCCCCGATCGGAAAAGAGGAGTGGGGTTCACCTGGCACACCCTGGTGTACGCAGATTATTAATGCCACAGACTTCGTTGCTTGGCTGAAGTGAAGTGCCCTTGGGTGCGTGTGTGTGTGTGGGTAAAAAAATGCGCAGAATAAATCAACACTTGTCGGACAAACTGCTGTCTTGTAGACCACACAGATATATGCTGCTCGGGAAATCGTGGTGGCTTCCGCTGACGCTACGGATTGATTGCAAATCTATCGTGGACGTATGTCTTATGCAGTATCTATGGATAGAGATACAGATGGATTCGTTTTGAAGTACTTCGCGCATCGTGAGAAAGTAAAAATCGGACAACCCAAACAGAAACTGCTAAAGCGCTGCTTGGCAGCAGTGTCGTTGCCGGAGAGAAATTAAAAAAGAAGGAATGATTGTTTTTTGGGCCGGGTCTGGCACGAGAAAGGAAAGCGCGTTGCTTGAGTAGACGGGCACGCGTGCTTTGGCAAAAATGGCCAACAGAGCGCACTCCCGAGGGTGTGCACGGTGCATGCAAGCGCATTGCACTTGTTTTCGTTTGCGGTCGGCAGAGAAGAGAGCTACAACGGAGAGACGGAAAAAAAAGGCATAGAGAGAGAGACGTCACAGATCGCTCGCTCGAAGAGATATTCCGAAAAATCGGCGGAAGAGAGAACGAGCAACAAATCAGCACAGCGGCAGCAAGCAGCAAACACCCCTGTAAGTAACCGAGCACCACCAACGTGCGAGCAAGCACCGCAGATGCTGCTGCTGCTGCTGCTGCAAAAGGGACAGCGCAGCAGCAGTGTCCGACGGCGAAGGATGTACATAATATATCCGTGTGGCATGTCGTTGCAACACCATAAACCTGTCAAACACAAATTACACACACACACCAACACGGAGGCACCTCTCACCTCGAACCCCCTTCCCGTTGCAGTCCATCCCACGATGTCGGGGTTCTCGCCCTCCAGAATCTCGTACAGCTTGGAAGGGAAAGCCTGCGGGGCTCCCCGCTTGCCGAATCGCGGGTACTTGGACGCCGGCGAAGCAGCGGCAGCAGCGACAGTCGGGGCCGCGACGGCCGCAGCAGGCGCTGTGCTGCTGCTGGGTGTCCGAGACGATGATGATGTGGGCATGACTGGCGAAGGTGTTCGCCTGTGGAGAAGTTTATGCACAGGCATGTTTCGCTTTTGTGAACGCCGCCGCTGGGTGCGTGTGTGTGTGTGCTGCTGCTGCTCGATTATCGATGGATGCCGCGCTTGCTCTGGAGAGACGCAGAAGGGCAGGCACAGGGAGAAGAACAGATCGGTTGTGTTGCAGCGGGGGTTGAGTCGCACGTTGTTGCCGTGAAGTGACTGCTGCTGTTGCTGTTGTTGTTGTTGTGTGGCGGGGTGTAGGCAAAAAGCCCTACCCCTACTTGTACCCGAAACGATTTTTTTTTTCTGAATAAGAGCAAAAACAATTCTTAAAATTGATCGTAAAACATGCATAGTTGTATGAAGACAACAACAACAGCAGCAACATCTGCAAATAGATCATCCGTGTAACTGGTCCTCATTCTGAAAATTGTTTTCCATCTTGTGGCACCCTACTTGTCGGGCGCTCAGGCCGAGCCTCTACCCCACCCCTTCACCATATACCTCGGCAGAACGCTCATCGCCTAGCACTGCTGCGCTTAGCGAGATTCGCTCCGAGGGCCGTTGCAACCGCTCTTTGCATCCCTTGGGGCAACTGCTTTTTTTCCGGGTCTCTCTGCGGGTCGCTGTTCGTACATAGGTACACTTAATATCCGAGAAAGCCGGCCGACAGACGAAGATCCGGGGCGGGTGAATCCTGCAGATGGCCACAGCGGCCAGTTGACGCCAAAATAGAGAGCATAATATACGAGCATTAGGGGCGTCTCCCCTTGTCAGAGACTCTGCCTGTGCTCTGCCGACGGCGGGATGGCGAAGTTGTTGCCACACGCCCCCTCTCTCCCTTGAACTCACTCGCGATAACAAGTCGCAACACCATTTCTCCCGGGGGCTCTCTACGCACAACGTCAGACGAAATGTTCATTGAGCGAATACTCCGATTGAAAAACAATTCCGAGAGATGGTGGTTGTTTTGGTGCGCATGCGCATGCACATGTACGTTTGTTTCTTCAGAAAGCTATTCAAAAAAAGCTGTAACCCCCAAGCATCAGCTTTTGCGTGCTATCTATCCGTGCGAAGCCCCTCGCTCGTAGGGATTGCACCCATGATGATGGTGGCAAGCACTGCAATGACTCACTCAGTCGTATCGCGGTGACCGCGCCCCTGCTGTTTTTGAGCACCTGCTCCTCTGAATATTCCACAAAAGAGCCGTGCTTGCAGGTTGGCAACAAGTTGAACAACGAACAATTTTTCTGCTGGCGCTACTTCGTGCGTTTTATTTTTCAGTTTACACGTTGTGGGTGTTACTCTCCTCCGGAACGATCAACTCCTTCTTTCATTGTGGCAGCGGAAGGCGCTTAGCCCTAATCGCTGCTGCCACGACATCAACAGCAGCAGCAGGAACAGGGATGGTTGTTTTTTGTTGTCTCTCACCTTGCATCGCATTTCTGCGCCAGTCGAACATGGTACACCTTTTCGCATAATAAAATGACTCCACCACATCCCGTTCGACTGCTGTGGGTATATCTCGAATGGGTAGTCTTTCTGTGTGTGTGTTTATTATTCCTTAATGTTCACGATGCACCAGTCGACATTCCAGAAGTATGCTCATCTGTACACAGCTGTCTGTTGGCTGATGTCTGCATACGTCCAAGTACATCCTAAGGAAAAGCCTGGAAGCCATTAGGGGGGGGGGGGCGAACCACACAAGCAAGGTATCTATCTTGTAGGTCTCCGGTGTATCCGCGGATGGATGGATATTACGTAAGAGCCACGTCGTGATCCGCTCGATGTACCACTGCTGCCTGTATCATGCTGCTGTACAAGCGTATGCGCATCATGTCTGTAGATGGAGAGGGCTATATTGGAATCGCAAATGTCAGCGTGCCCAAATTACAGTAATGTTCCTCCCAAGCAAGGCCGATCGTGGCTCCAACATGAAGGGGGTGCTCAGTGTCCATTGGACATCATCACCGAGAGAGAGGAGGAGGGATTGAAAAGTGTACTACATAGGATGGGAATCCAACCGTTGGTGACGTCGTTGTAGCTACCGCGGGCTGCACCGCCGCCGTTTCTTTACTCCCCGACCCTCGTTGGAACAACAACCATACATACTCGCCTCTGATGCACACACACGGAACATTTATTTGTTTCGCATATATTTCGTTTCTGTTCGTTTTCTCTCTCCGTACACCCACCACCAAAAGCAAAGCTTGAACGGCCAACAAACAATCGTCCAAGCTTCCGTTCTACTTTCTTTCGTCGCCCTCTCAAGAAGACAACGGCTAAAACATGACCAACAACAGCACCACTGCCTCATTACTTTCTCTCCGAACTCCGTCCAGGTTGTTGTTGCCCAACGTACACTTCCTTATCTACGAAGAAAATGATGACCAAACCAGATGCACGCAGATTTCCACTTAGAAAGTGTACTTCTTACGTGAGCTCTCGGGCTGCAATTTTCCCTTTCTCCCTGTCTCGCACGCGTCAGTCTCTGTGGGAGAAACCGATACCAGTGGCCACAATACGACATTACGGTGTGCCTGCGGTCTGGGTGCTTCGTTTTCCTCAACATTTTGTGATTTCGACGCTTATGTAGCCTCAATTATATTCCGTACGCTCTCATACTCCGTACTACGCATAGGCAGGGGCGCCGGGTTCCGTACGGTAGTCGGTCGAGACCCACAAAACAATAACCGCACATTTCACGGCACACGCCAACGCGCCTCTTGCATCAAGCAGTCAACTTCCCCCATCCCCACAAAAGAGGACGAAACACGACAAAACCAACTACTGCTGTAGATACAACGGAGAATCTTTCCTTGTCCTGCCCAGCCACCAGCCCTTTTCCGACGCAGGGGCCAGACACGTCAACCGCTCTTACGCAATTGCATGCCACAGCCGCAAACGGCCAAGTAGGTTGACGCCGGAAGATACTACCGTACGCGAGTGACGCAAGGCAGATCCGTCACCACGACATGACAAAGAACACTATCTTGCGAAACCGGACATTCTCCCTTGACAACTTTAACTTTCTGCTGTATAGGAGTAGGAACGCCGCAAACCCGCAAACCCATTTCCAACGTGTGGGGAGAACTGCGTTCTGCCTCTTCTCTGCTAACAGGCTCGAGCTTGTCAGTGCAGGCACTTGTGTTCAAGCGCCTTTGGTTCGGTTGTCGTTGGGTTCGTGTCTTATTACTGACCGGCACTCTTGCAATCAGCTCTAGACGTTCGGAACGGAGGGCAAAGCAGTGAGACTGATCATGTGCGAGGCTTAACGGAGCCAAGCTTCCGGACGGTCCAACTTCAACAATCGTCACGAACAGACACACGTCAGTCCGTGGTCCGTGATACCTCTACACAACGATCTGATTGGTTGCACTTATCCAACGATATGCACTCTCTCATGTTACAGGCTAACTCTCGTGACTCTAGGTCTATGCTTGTCTCAGCACTAGGTCATCCACATCAGCACTGCTGTAGCAGCAACTACACTACTTGGTCGGTCGGTCCAGTCGTCTATACACCCAGAAACGTGTCGACCGTTTCTTATCTCAACCAATAACGCCTCGCGAACTAGACTGAAACCCATTCTTACCACAAACGGTTGTGCGGCGCAAACCTCTCCTTCCCCGGCATCGCTTCTACGAAGCTTCTGCCGGCTCCCCTCCCTCCGCCCCGTCACCCTCTCCTCTCTCCTCGTCCCCCTCCTCTTCCCCCTCCTCTTCCTCATGGCTGCTGTTAAGTTTTCTTTTGCTCAGCTCGGGTTCCTTTCCTCCCCCAGGTGCCTCCTCCTCCTCCACCTCCTCCTCGTCCTCGAGTTGAATCTCCTCGTCATCGACCTCCCCCCCCCCAAGCTTGCGCTTGGTGCCTACCACGCCGCCCTCCTGCCCCCCCCCAGCCCCGCCGCCTCCGCCAAGCTTGAATCCCGCGAGGCCGTCTTCGCCGGCACCCTTCTTCTGCTTCCACTTCTGGGCCATTTCGAGGATCTTGAGGTTCGCCGGCTTCGTCTCGTCGTCCGGGAATTGGTAGTCGTAGTACTCTTCCCACCCCATTCCTTCCCCATTGGTGCCGGTCATCATTCTCCGCTTCTTGAACTTGCGCGGCATCTTGCTCTCCACTTCCTGCTCTCGGCAGCAGAAGAAAAAAACATTGAGTCAGTTCCATTCATCAAGAAGCTGTGTAGGGAGCATTGTTTCAAAGAAAGGGTATCGCACATGGAGCATGAGACAAGACACAAAGCAGACAACAAATCTGACAAAAAAAAAAGGAGGTAGCGACGCGAGCGGCCCAAGGCGCCAAGCGCGGTGCCGTGCAACCCTTGCGGGGGGGACGTGACGGGGACGGCGGGGACGGCGGGGCCCCGTGATTGCACCGATGGGGTGGCAGATAAGGCAAAAAGCGATCTGCATTCTACAATACAGCAGTGACCCGTCAAACACAACAGGGGCAAGGCCACGGCGGCGGCGAACCCCTCCACAATCACAGCACTGGCAGCGAATGCACACACACGACACACAGATGCTGGGGTTCGGCATTTCAGTGTCCACTGCTGTTCCGACACCGGTGAAACAACTACTTGTACCAGGTATTGGTCAACGAGTACCATGAAGATATCGCCAAAATCACGCACACAAGAGAGAGGGGGGAGGGCGGTGGATTGGTTGCTGGAGTGCACAACAAGCGATACAAAGGTGTGCACCACGAGAAACCTTCGGAGGCCAAAAATCGGCAGAAATAAACACGCAGCGGGGGTGAACCTTGTGTGAAACACGCACAGCGCCGCCTGTCACGTGAATTCATGTTGAGCATACCTTGAGTCCCCTCGTCTTGCCCTTGCCCTCCGCTTTTTCGGCTGCTCGCCACGCCTCAAGGAGCTTGACTCTGTGCGTTGAACGAAAAGCAGGTATTGCAAACCGTCGAACAACAGGATCAGAGCGTGGCACACGAAGCAGGCATTTTCTGTGTCTTGCTGTAACAGAGTACCTAGTACCTAACCATCTAACTACACTTGTCTACAAGTTCCACCAGAGTTTGGAAATGACAACCATCCTCTCGATCGGCTCTACTCTCTCCCATGCCGACCGCCATGGTCCCAACGTGAAACAACAAAACAAAACAAAACCACATCATATCACACCCCACACAAACACCCAGCAGAGACAACACGCACTTTCAAAACACAACGTATCAAATTCCACACGACAAATCATACACACAACATCCACCGCTAACGCAACGCATCAAATCAAACTCCACACAAGACACCATTCACAAAACACGCACCTCTACACAACGTATCACACCGCACACAACGTATCATACACCACACAACACACAACACAAACAACACACGACACGACACACGACACGCCACAAGGACAACAGATAGCACCCACCTCTCTTCCTTTAGTCCCTGCCTGCGGAGGTGGTCGTAGCCGCGGCGAAAGACCACTCTCGCCGTGTCTAGCTCCGCCTTGGCCTCGTACTGAGCGTAGCTTATCCAAACCTGCGTGTTGGTACAGGAAGAGCGGTTACACACATGGAATTTTCAGAATAGAGCTCTCTCACGACCGCTGTTCTGCTGCAAGTCTTCCTAGATCAGAGGCAGAGAGAAGCATGCGGTGATGCCACTTGTTGTTGTTGTTGTTGGCATATATTCTCGGCATTTGTGTCCGGCCATGCTACACTCTTTAGCGACACCACGATCGATGCACTGTGACGCCAACACAGCAGCAGCAGCAGCAGCAGCAGCAGACAACCACACATAAATACACCGCATGTATACACACACACCTTGACGTGCTGAGTGCGCTCGAGTAGCCTCTCGAACAGCTGCCTCGCTCGCTCCGTCTCGCCGTTCTCCGCCTGCGGAGCGGGATGTGTTTCCAACACACAGTAGTAGCAAACAGCGCGCGTTGTCGTGCCCAAATTAAACTGGAGAGAAGACAAAAAAAAAACACGCCTGACCACACACGGCGAAACGTGTTGCTTTGCTGAAGAACTCAACACCGCAGTGTTCTGGCAAAAACGAAAACACTCATCAGGAAAGGGACGGGTGTAGAGCGGGAGATAGAGGAGAGAGGATCAGGAAATTCACGCGTCGACCTCCACCGTAGGCACAACTGGCCAGCCAATCACCCACCACGTGGCAGGGGTACCACGTAGAGAACCCCCACCCACCCTCCCCCCGTCCGAGCGTGGCTCTCTCCAAAACCACAGAGCACCGCGACTGCGCTGCACGGCACTGCTGGGCGTTGCGAAACGAAAAACTCACGGAACGTCGGTGGCAGCACGTCTATTGTAGTGTCACATCACGACGACGCTGGTACATCCGCACCTCTCCCTTCTTTGCCGCACCCAGCTCCCCCCTCCCGTGCACCCCGCGTCATTCCCAAGAACTAATTCGCACGGTTGGTCTCGAAAGGGCGATGCACCGGTCAAATATCAACCGACTACGAAACCCCCAAGCAAAAAACACGATGTTCTCCACCACCCAGCCCCACCTCGAAGTCAATGTAGGCTTTCCAGAGAGTTTCAGGCATGTCCAACACGGGCTGGCGAATGGCCAGCTCGAACACGGCGCGGGACCGCTCCGTCTCTCCGACAGACCCTTCCAGAGCCGCGAACTGCGCCCACACCCCGCAGTCGCTTGGAAACGCCTCCAGGCACTTGCTGAACGAAAAAAAATCAAACGGCAAACAAAGATCAACGAAGCAGAGCCAAGAGAGGAGAAGATAGGATGAAGACCCACCACGACCATGATTAGCAATCCACGCCAGCCGGTGGGCACGGAATACTGGTAAGACAACAACACGGAGGAAGGAGGCGACAAGACCAGAGGAGGAAACAACTCCTTGCTTTGCCTCCACAGCATTAGTGTCGGGGGGGGAGCAAGTCGACCGAAGGACACACAACCGACGAAGCTTCGAGAAAACGCCACACTGCTGTACACACACAAAAAACAACACTCGCCTGTAGACCTTGCGGCAGCGGTCGATCTCTCCCAAATCCCTCTCAAGCTGCACGTACCCCTTGAACAGCTTCTCCTTCGGGCACATGCCGATTGCCTAAGACAACAAATAGATGGCGCGAGCGGGGGGGGGGGTATGGCGTCGCAAGCGAACACATCGGCCCGGACGAATCATGGATGGAACATCTTGTGCAGCAGTCGATAGCGCGCAGTCCACAAGTCTATCGAGAACGGAGGGGATGGATGAATCCTACAAAAACACGGCCATGAGAGGCAAGCGCCGCTGCTGCGCCAAGCGCTTGAGGAAGAGACAGTGCGAGGGGATCGACGATACGCAGCGGGGGTGGGGGTGGGAGGTGAGGAGGAAACACAGCCGGAAGCGACAGCAAAGCAAAATAAGGTACATAAATCGGAGAGAAAAACGAGATTTTCCTCACCTGTCCGAGCACCTTCCTCGCAGCCTGCAGGTCCTTGTGGCGCACCTCGAACTTGGCCAGCATGAGCCAGATCTTGGCGAAGGTGAAGGACTTGTGCGGTACAACGTCTAGGCACGCGCGGTACACCTCTCTTCGCAAGGGGAAGGGGGGGGGGGGCGCGAAAAGCAGAGGAAAGCAAGGGCGGTGGCCGCGGCGGCGGTAGCATCAGTTCATGGGCCAGTCGCTCGCAGGACATAAGAGATAAGAGCCTTTAGCGCGGGTGCCCCCAGCATGTTCGACGTGATTATAGTTTTTCGCGCGTGTGTGTCGTGGAAAAAGTTGGGTGTGTCTTTTTATGGCGACACCAGCCGGGGGGGGGGGGCAGAGGGGATGCAACCGACAGCCGTTGTTTCTATTTACAAGTAGCGTTGTATCTTATGAACCACCTTGGCGCAAGCTCAACACAACACCTCGTGAGCAGAGCACTACCAGGAAAAACACACCTACCTCGGCACCCAATTTCCCTGTAACCGCGGCGTGCGCTCATCCCGTAACCCTTTTATAAGCCGAGAAAAAAAACGTTTGCTCTCTTTTGGTGGCAAACTCGAACTCCCACGGCCTCTTGCCAGCACTGCCGTGTTGTGAGGAATGACTTGTCCGCGTGGCAAAATGGTAGGAACGTACCAGCGCAAAATACTAAAACTGCTGTCTAAGCGTGCTGCGAAACAAAGGCGCTTACCGAGTGCGCTGTGCGTCCTCCGCCTGTAGCTCTTCAAACAGGGCATAGTTGATCCAGAGGTAAATGTACCGCCTCCAGAATCGCTTCTCCAACACTGGCGGGACGTTGGCGATGGCGCGCTCGTAGACCTGCACACACACAACACAAAGACATCATAAACAGCAGCAGGTCGTGTCATAGAATTTTGGGGCAAAGGAACAGGAAGCACACAGCCCACGGTTATCGAAACAAGGAACAAAAACAAAAAAACACGAAGAAATCAGAAAGGAGAGGAAGGGAGACCTAGTGTACCAGCCATGGTGTTGCCTCTCTCTGGACCCCCACTTCACCACAACAAGGCCGATCACTGCTGTCGAGTCCATGCCCCCCCTCCCCCCTTTTCTCTTACCCTCCCCTCCCCCCTTTTTCTCTAACCCCCCCCCTCGCCCCCCTCTGCCTAAGCTCTTGTGCTAGCTCTGGTTCTCTGCCTCCCTCCGAATACTCCATTCTTGCCTCTCGAGTGCGGTCAAGGTCGCCGGTGGACTCCTCCAGCCTGAGGTAGTCGAACCAGTTGTCGTAGTCCAGGGGCGACGCCGAAGCGCGCTCCTCGTACTGCAGCCTCCTGTTGTTCATGATCACCTGCGCCGTACGGCAAAAAGAACAGTACAGTACAACAACAGAAAAACAAGACAATAGCGAAGAGAACGCAGAGATGTTATGTTGGCGGACGGTGGTTCCTTTGGCGGCGTACAGGCTGCGGGTCATCTTCTGCCGCGCGGAAAGAGCGACCGGCCTGACGCGCACAGATCTCACCACCACCACCACCGCCACTGCCGCCACTGCCGCCGCCGCCGCCACCACCACAAGCAGGAAGACCCCCGCACTACCCTCACTCAACAGAATCGGACCGAGCAAGCAACTACGACGCCGGCCCTCCGTCTACACTCCGGGTAGTGAACGGGCAACACGCATGTCAGACATTTCCTCAGTCGTGCATGTGTGGGCTCATTTATTCTCCCTTAGAAAAGTGCGAAAAACACTGTGCCTCACTGACGTCCTCGATGCATGTAACCCTGTTATTGCTGACCGACCTCCTCGATGCCCTGAACGGATCCGTGGCGCTTCTCGAAGCCGATGAAGTCGCGGTAAAGCTCGGGGACTTGCTCCCTGGGCATCTGGTCCAAGGCATACTTGTAGATCACACTTTCATTAGTGCAAGAATTTTGGACGGAATTCCCAAGAGATGCGCCGACAACACAGAAGGAACATGCGGGAGGAGGGGGGGTATTCACTAAAAATGTTTTGTCTCAGGTTTCTTAAGGAAGACTTGAAGCTGTATTCGCGCGCACCACCTCTCTCTCTCTCTCCCAGAGATCTAATTTCCGAACCTAACCTAGCCCCCTGCGGAGTTGAAGCGCCCACACGACACGGTGTCAGCTTGTTCCAGATGATGCATGTTCGAAACGATTTTTGCATTTTGGACAAAAAACACAAACCCTCGAGAGCACTGCCTGTGGGTTGTAAAACTCCGTCCCCTCTCCCCTCCTTTTTCTCACCGGGCGCGGTCGAACTCCTTGCAGCGCTCCTCGAAGTGCGCGAAAGCGCTGAAGAGCTTCTCAGTCTTCTCGGAATCAGACAGCTCGGCAAGCGCTCGCTCGTACACCCCCCTGGGGAACGACCGAGCAACAGGGAACCACGTGGCATCAACGACGATGGTGTTTACGGCGTCGAAACTAATTAGCGCGGGGGGGGGGTTACGAATTGCGAGTCTTGCGCTCAAGGCCATGGCTCGTCCCTCTCTTTCGCTGAACTGAAGCAATTGAGCAATTGGGCAAAAATTAGCAAGCAAGCACGCACGCACGCAAGCGAGAGCAGGCAGGGAGGCAGGAAAACACCACAGCACCACACAGCTCTCACCGCGCCAGCGCGTACTGCGACTGCTTGTCCTCCCATCGCGCCCACTTCAGGAACGCGCGAGAGTGCGGGTGCGCCTCCACGTAGCGCTGGAAGACAGACCTGCCGCGTGGGACAGTTAAAACGGACGGCAGAAAGGCCCGAAAAAAAACACGAAAAACAGACATTAGTCAAGCACAAACTCTGCACCGCCGGTGCGCGCCAAAATAAACCTACTTGAGCCAACCCCAGCACAACAGTAGCGAGTGCGGAAACGGAAGTGTTGCACTATGCCGTTTACCGATGAGCTCGAAACCAATCACACCGAGAGAGGTACCCCCGATCCGTGAACACATACAGCAGTAACGATACTGAAGGTTGTTTCTTAAACAAAATTGTCAGTGAGGCGGGGAAGTGCCCTGGACATCATACCCCCCTTTTTGCTGTTGCATTCTGCGGGACACCAAGCTTCTGAAAAACACGACGTATTTCAAGACGACGATCAAAGACGACACCGCAAGCACTACCCCTGCTGCACACATCTAAACACGCCCACGGTGCATCGAGCAGCTTCATGGTGAGCGACGCTCACCGACCGGAAACGGTTTCCCCATCCTTCGACGTCTACACCTTCTCCCCCATCTTCGTCACTGCCCTCTGTTCCCGCCAATACCCCCCGCCCCCCACCCTTCCCCCCTTGACCACCACGGTTTCTCTTGCTGCGAAAAATCTCAACTATCGCCCTTCCCCTGGCTTCCTGTCGTACCCCCCCCACCCCCCCTACCCTAATCCACGACCCCCCCTCCTGCTCGTCTTCCTGGTGTAGCTTCCCCTCGCCCTCCCTCTTTCTTGGCCTCACCTGGCCTTGGCCGGCTCCTCCTGGCGCATCTCGAACTTCACGTACGCGCTCCACGCGTTGTCCTCCGGCTCCCACTCCATCCACCTCTCGAAGATCGCTCGAGCCTTCGCCGGGTTTCCCAGCATTTCCTACATTGTGATGGTCACGGTGATGGTAGCCATGGCGGTGGCGATCGGTAGAGGTCCACGTGCACGATGCACGCGGCGGTATGGCAAAAACGCGATGGGCCGAACCGAAACGCACAACATGTGAAAAAACGGGGGAAACGGCAAGAGGAGAGGGTTGAAACCTACAGCGAATAAAGGGCAACTGCCATCAACTCTGCTCTCAAACCTACATGGGTCGAATGTCGCAAATCAGCGCACAAAGCGGCAAGCAAAGTAGTTGCAGAACAGGCTTGATTCCAACCTAGTGAATTTGTGAGCATTCATCTGTGAGCAGCCACCTCGAAGAGATTACCTATACATAGGCTCAACCAAAGCCACGTTCGAAATCGTACAACGTAAAAAAATCAAACGAAAACCAGACACACACAACCACATGAGGGTACCCAATCAACAATACACGTTAGAGATATCACACAAAGAAGATGAACCAACGCAACGACAACAACAACACACAGGCGCTCGGACCACAAAGACACCCATACAAGCCCGCGCAGCGCAGCGCAGGCAATAGGGGGTACCCCAAGCAAAGACAACCCCAGCGGTGAACGCTCCGCTCTCTTGGGGACCGCCTTGGCGAGGCTAACAAATATTTCAATTCATACTCTTTATCAACGAGATAGAGACGGGGGTTTCGTAACCCTAATGCACACCCGTAACCCCTACTAAAACCAAGATTAATATTAATACTTCGAAGTATTCATCAATGAAATAGAGAGGGGGGTTGTCTAACCCTTACCCGTAACCCCTACTAAAACCAAGATCTTCATCTCCTCGAGAAAGCTACTGCCGTCCCTCGCTCACCTCCATGTAGCTGTACTTGTACCAGAACTGGTCCACCCTCGGCAGCAGGGCGACCGCCCGGTCCCACACGTTGCGGGCGTGGTTGGGGAACTTGCACCTCATCTCGAACTCGGCGTAGCGCAGCCAGATCGTCTTACCGATCGCAGTGGTAGAAAGAAAACGGCGGAGGGGGGGGGGGGGGGGGGGGA
>FN649745.1:1354455-1365029 GCA_000310025.1 Ectocarpus siliculosus | reverse complement strand
CCCCCCCGGCACCGGGGGGCCCCCAAAAAAACCACCTGTGGGGGGGGGGTTGGGGGCATTTCCCCCTCTTTCCAAACCGGGGGGGGGCCACCCAGTTCTTTTTCCCCTCGCCGGGGGAAAAAAAAAACGGGGGGGGGGGGGGTGGGGGGGGGGAGGCATAAAACCAGTTGCTCGTGCCCTCAACGGTAATTTTTGAGACCATCTTTCGCCCCTCGTACTTACAACACACCCGTGATACACCCCCATTTCCCAAACAAGCGTATTTGAAAAACCGTCGTCTCTACCTCCCAGGGGAACGCGGTGACCGGAAAGTGCCACAAGGCTGCTTTGTTGTACCACATCAGAAGCAGGACGCTGTCGTCCAACTGCCCCTGTCGGAAGTCGGTAGAGCCCCCATGAGAAAGCGGCTTCGCGGTTGTTATCCCGCTGACGCCTTTTTGTTGCTCAGCCGGTTAGCGCAGTCGATGCTATTGAAAGAAACACACACACACACACACTCACTCATCGGTCAGCTGGTTAGCGCGGTCGATGCCAATAACAAAACACACACACACACGACTTACCTGATTGCGGTAGTCAACCTCCAGGGAGCGCTCGTAGACGCTCCGCGCACGCTCGAACTCCATCTGCGACTCCTCCCACGTCGAGTACTTCAACCAGTTGCCGATGTGCTCTCGCTGCTTTCGAATGGCATCTTCGAACTGAAGGGGCAAGGAGAGTGAAATGACACACGAAGACGGCGGGGGGGGGTCGTGATATCTGCGGCGAGAGCAATTGGCGCACACATGCTCTGTTCCATGGCTATGAAAATGTACTTCATGAACGATGCTGTTGCTCACACATCCATGTCCATCTAGCAGATCTTCAACATACGCTGTTCCCAACACACACCAAGGTTAAACAAAACGCCCTTCTGTTCTTGGCCCACCAAGGACGAGGTCTTCTCTTCTCATTGGCCAGCCGGTTAGCGATGTCGATCTTAAAACTTACACTCTGTCGCCAAGTGTGACCTGTATCTGCAAATGTCTCAATTCCGCAAGACTAGCCATCAGCAGACGGCAGACTCTCAACAATAATGGCACGCATTTACAGCTATGGTGGGTGTCAAGTAGTTTGCAACGACGACTTCTCGGTGTCGGGGTCAACACGCAGATCCCCCTCGGATCCGGTCCTCGTCGTGTTTCACTGCTCCGGCGCCAACAGCAGCCGCATACCCATGTACGGAAGATACCACCCCCTCCCATCATATGAACTGCTGTTGGGCGGAAAAACAGGTCAAGGGAAGAGGGGGGCAACGCGCTCCAACAATAATAATGCACACGCCACCGCGAGTGCAGCCAAGACACATAGCTCAGTCACCCAGGGTCGCTGACGACGAAGTTTCCCTCCTGCTGGTGCCTGCAGACACACACCCAAGCAGTTGGGGAGCGCAGCGGCAGCTGCTCGTTCCGCTCTCTCTGCCCATCCCACACAATGGCACCCCAACATATCACGCAACGTAACGGGCCCCCGACGCCGCCGACCGTTCGTCCTGCTGGTGTCTAGAACTGACACCAAAAGTCTCTGACGCACCTCCTTCCGCTTCCGCATCCGGAAGACGCGCAGCTCTTCCTCATCGGTGATCTGCTGCCGCGGAGCCTTGACCTCGACATCCAGCTGCCGGTCCTTTGCCTCTCGCAGGATCTGCTCCGCGGTGATCTGGATCGACGCCGGAGCGCGATTCTTCGCCTGTACGTTGCGGTTCGACATGGTGGATCAGTGGTGGTGGCGGCACAGCCCCCGACTCCCGTGCTGCGAGGCTTATGATGCGAGCTGAGCAGGCCAGCAGAGGCGGCCAGCAGGTGTCTTTGTCGGGGTCGCGAACTGGGAACTGGGAACCCTCACGGGATGTATGTACGATGGTTTCGATTTGGCGTGGCCCCGAAAAAAAACGGAGATCTCGGAGATCTCTCGCTTCCTCCGTCCCTCCCGATCGCTCGGAGTGTCCTCTGTCCTCTTTCACCCACCACAGGAGCACACAGCCAGCCAAAACATGGCACGGCTGCTGCCGCCGCCCGCAATTATCTCCCAGAGGAGAGTCGTAGTTACGGGGCTGGGAGCTGTGACCCCGCTGGCGAACGGGATGCAGGCGAGTTGGGAGAGGCTTCTCGAGGGCAAGTGCGGCATTCGGCGGTTGAAGCCTTCGTCGCAAGACTCCGACGGGCACAGGAGCAGGAAGGTGTGGCTGGGGGCTGGGGGCGGGGAAGGACAGTAGAGGTTGCCTCTTCGTTGTGCCTCTTCGCTGTGCCTCTTCGCTGCGCCTCTTTCCCGTGCGCTGTTTGGTGGGCCCGCTGTGGAATTCCAGAGTATTTTTGAATCTATGGGGCCACACGGCAAATCATAGCATAGTTCATCTTGTTGCCAACACCAGATGGAGGCTTGCACGTGTACCGCCGTGTATGTACTGCATTGATGTGCTACTGCTGTAGCAGCACCAACCAAGTGAGCACGCCCACACAGCAGTGCTGCTGTGGGCAGTGCGTTCGGTGCCGGAGTTGATGAGTAAAAGGCGAATGAACCTACAGCAGAAGTTGCGCACGGTCAGCTTGGGGCGGGCTCACAATCAGCAATGTTTTTCTTTCAACTGCCCCTGATGAAAGAGGGAGAACGGCCGTACAATGGACACAGGCGACAACCAATCCATGTTGGTAAACAACATGTGATCCAATTGCAGGGGACTTGCGCCAGCCACGTCATCCATGAATGTCAATGCTGGAAATTTCAGGATGACAGAGATCCCTTGGTGATTGCCTGCTGCTGCTGTATACCACAATGCGTCCTGAAAACGCCAGGTGAAAACTCACCATCCAAGAGTGCGTTCCCGTCTCCTTCTCCCTCCCCTGTCCTCCCCGCTCCCTTTCCCCGCCAACATCTGTTCTGCTTTAACATACAAAAAACTCAAACGTGAAAATTCTACCAGCTATCCGACAGGATGACGACGTTCCCGACATCCCTGGCTGGCGAGGTCGATCGCGGACTCGAGAGAGCGGGGCAGTTTCCAGGCCCGGATTCCGCCGCCACCGCCACCAGCCTCCGCGGCACGCCGGAGTTCATTCAATTCGGTAAGGATCCTGATACATGGCGTCTCTGTACGATGTAGATTAAGTCCGCTTTGCCACGGGTGTGGCGCTTGGGTTATCAGTCTTGCGCTTGGAACGTGTCGTAAGGTATTGCCCTATGGAGGCTATTTGCTTGAGGTGGCACCTCTATCGTGTGTTCAGGCGTCAACAACTTGCCTGGTTTCTGTGGCAGTTGGACCCGTGCAGAACGAGGGAGGTGGTCTGGTGGGCCTGTTAGTGCGAGACTGACATATCACGGTAACAACATCTAGCCGCAGCACCAGCAGCACCAGCACCAGCACGATTCAACTAGCGGCGAAACACACTGACAATGAGAACCCACAACACCGTGGAACTATCATACCTGATCTACCACTTTCGCAGTCAGCACCGCGTGCCTGATAGGTACCGCCTCCGCCGAGAGAGGGGACCACTCTGTGAAACCGAAGGTAAACGCAAGCTCGAAAGGCCTGGCATAGATCGGCTGGCCGCTGCCTCGATGTCTCGCTATGTAGCTTCCATCTGAATGTAAGACGCGTCTTGTCTTGTCGTGGCGTCCGTTCGCTCGAATCAGCGATGCATGCGGCGAAGGAAGCGCTTGATATGTCGGGCTGGAGAGCTGAGACGGACAGGGAGAGAGACAGGGCAGGCGTAGCGATCGGCTCAGGAATAGGTAAGGACGAGGAGAGAGTGCGAGAGAGAATGTTGTGTGTGTGAGAGAGAGAGGGAGGGAGAGAGAGACACGCAGAGAGTGGGGGTGGGAGAGAGACGAGGGAAACAGAGGAAGAGCGACGGGGTCTTTGCTTTGACCACCCGCTCGATGCGTCGTCGTCATCTACCATGATCATCACAGTCATTGTCGTGTACTACGACAGACTCTGTAAGGTTGGCACGAGAATCAATGCAGAATGCCGCGTGTGTGTTGTTGCATGCACATATGTAGTGCTTCGCGCGCGAGTTGTGTGATGCCGCCACCCCCGACCTCGTGGGGATGTCGTTTCTCGTTTGACATCCAACGCGTCGACCTCCATGTTTCTGCCGCCCCCAGTTTCTCCCTGAAGCTCAGGTGTTTATTTTGTCAGGACATTCACCTTACCTGCCGCTGCTTCGCAAGACCTCCACATCCTCCACATCCTATTTCGCCCTCCTGCATTGATTCTACTGCTACCGAGCTGCGTTGTTGATGTCGTCGTTGTTGGTGCTGCTGCTGCTGCTGCTGCTGCTGTCTTCTCCGGGAACAGGCTCTCTGGAGGATGTGGCGGACTGCTACCGCACCCTGGAGGGCCGAGGCTATCGCAGGCTGACCCCTCACTTCATTCCTCGGTGAGCGCCAAATGCCCCCCTCTCTCCCGCACGCTTTTGGCATGTCCTTGACGGGTCGATCCAGCACTATAATACCACGGTCTCGACTGCAGGGAGTCTCGAGTGGTGGGGTGATGATCGAACTAGTGGAGATGCTGTCCGTGGCTACCGTGGCACAAATTCGAATCTTTCTGGTGTTGTGATTCGGCTAATTAGGTTGAGCTATGGTTTCGTCCTTATCGTCGGGGGTCACTTCTTTTTCTCCCCTTCGGCATCTCTCGTGGTCATATTTTCCGTTGGCTGACGCGTGCTGTGCTGCGGATACGCACTCATGTTTTTTTCCTTCCTCCCCCTCCCCCCGAAAACACCCAGGATCTTGATCAACTTGGCGGCGGGGCACGTGGCCATCGAGCACGGCTTGAAGGGACCCAACCACGCCGTCGCCACCGCCTGTGCAACAGGGTGAGGACAGGGGGGTTGTTGATCCAAGCCATAGACACGGCATACCTGGAGAGGGGTCGATCTATGGATAGAGGGAGAGAGAGAGAGAGAGGAAGGAGAAGGGAGAAAGAACATGCAACTCTGTATCTTCACCATGTATCCCAACCACTGTTTTCTTGCCCAATAGGTCCCACCCCGACCCCCTACACTGCAGCAGCCGATTACACACGTTCCCGTTTTCTTCCCTTCAAAGGTTGATTGTGTGCCCTAATTTCTTCCTCCTCCCCCTGCTTCGATTTGCCCTGCATTTGGCTCTCAAGTCTTGCTCAACAGTCTCCGTTTTGCTCCCCCGCCTCGATCGGCTCTGCCACACCTTTGTCCCCCTCGTTTGCTTGCTCCGTCTTGGCTCAGCGCCCACGCGATCGGGGACGCGTTTCGCTTCATCAAGCACGGCGATGCGGACGTGATGGTGTGCGGAGGTAGCGAAGGCTCCATTCACGAGCCGGCCCTGGCCGGCTTCGCCAGGATGAACGCCCTGTCCACAAGGTGCGTCCGTACGTGCATGTGTAGTTTTCGGGGATTGTCTTCGTCTGTCGAACAGCGCTGGCAGGACCCAGGGGTGCTCCTCAAGGATAGCTGTCGTATTTAGCAGGATCGACGAATTTGTAGCCAGTGTAGTACTGCCCCGCGGCGGTGGCTGAGGTCTGAGTAGAAGTGCCTTTTGTGGGCACGGGCACTGTAAAGGGGGGTGGCGTTGTCTGTTCGATTGTGTCTGTTGAGAGGGTGGAATAACCAAAACACGGCATACTATCAAGAACTGTCCCACGTGGGGCAGTCGGTAAGAGTAAAAATCGGTAGGCGGGTCCCTCTTGCATTGTTGGTTGTGCTTTGTGTCTCATCGCCGCCGAAAGCAGTAGATTGACTCCGCGGCAGCGGCACACCTGTTTCACAAGGTGTTTACTCTCGCCCTAGTCAACCGACTCAAAGCACTGTGTGCTGATCGATCGATGGTTCTCTTGTCTGTTCTGTACCTTTTTTTATGCTTGATTCGGGTCACCGCGGACGAGACTGGGGGGTGTACTCATTCATACTCATAGTCGTGCATGCCGTAGTCGTTAGACCATTGACCTCGCATCCCTACAAAGCCGGGACGGAGCACGCCGGGTTCTCACCGGACCAGGCTCTCACATCACCAAGCGCGAAGCGACTGGGGGGGAGGATTGAAGCAACCTGCCAGATTGATGGATGCTGTTTAATGAGGTGATGATGAACGATGGCTGGTGATATGATTATCAGGTTCAACGAAGACCCAGAGAGAGCGTCACGGCCGTTCGACAAGGATAGGGATGGCTTCGTGTTAGCAGGCAAGGTGCTGAAACTCAAACAACTCTATCGCCGTGCCACCCCGCCCCTCTTCTCTGCATGCATGCCTCCATCTAGACGAAACACAGGGCGTTGGTTTCTCATGCTTTTGTTCGATTCTGAAATCCATCTTGTCCTTAGGTTGTGCACTTGAGAGTGCTTTCGCGTGGTTGTGTACATGGTGTCAATCGTTCCGTGAGTCCGGTGTGCTGCTGCTGTCCTCTTGACCTTCGTGTACCCCCTGCTTCCCTGGGCGAAGGCCGCTCCGTTGCTCCCTCGCAGATGATAACACACTACGGCGGTCGCTTGGATGTTGACATACTGGTTTATGGGTTTGTTTTCCCCCTTTGTTTCTTGTTGTTGTTTTTGTTCGGTTTCCTCCTGTGGGGGGGCGAGCAGAGGGCGCAGCCGTCCTCGTCTTGGAAGAGATGGAGCACGCGCGAGATAGGGGAGCCAACATTATCGCTGAGGTACGTGGGCGGCTGGGAGGTTTGGTGGCGCTACGGGCGGGCGCTTACGTGCGCGTGGGCGTGCGTTCAACACGGTGCTGCTGTGTGAGAAAGCGATGTGACGCCAGCTGTTGCAGGCAGCTGCATGCCCGCGCGCCCGCATGGGTAGATACGGCCGGCCAAGTGCTCGCATTTTCTGTGGTGTTGGTCTGTCTCTGCACTGCCAGGCGATTTCTGGCAAAGACAGCGTTTGGGGCTTAAAGGTTGGCCATGTTTTGTGGTCTTCGTGGCGCAGGTTGAGGGTGGTGAGTATGCGACAACTTTACAACACCGCCGCCTACGCAGTCATATAGGTTGAACGTGAAGTAGCACGAAAAATATACGATTCTGTGTCAACATACGTCGTGCTTTCTGTTATCACTGCTGCAATAATTCACGTTCCTGGATAGGGCCGCTTGAAAGCGTTGCGTTCAAGTAATAGTACAGGGGATTTCCAGTTCAGAGTGGTTTGTGAGCTTGATATTTACCAATGATCCCCTTCAAGAACGTCCGTTCACAAATGGTTCGCCCCCCCCCCCCTCGGTGTTTGCCATCGGGGTTTGGGTTTTCGTCGCTTGGCAACGACGTTGTAAAACAAGCCAATTCACTTCGTGAACTCGGCAACCAGGTTACCGTTTTTTTTTTTTTCCTCGTTTTTTTTTTGGCGGTAACCATAATGGTGGTCGAGTAGATCATGTTGTGCGGGGTCGAGAACCCTCACTCCGCGCAAGGGGGATGATCGCACCACGTTGTGTTAAAATGGTCAAGCATCCTCGAGGCAGTTCACAGTGCTTACAACTGTCTCTGGAAGTGAAAGCACCAGAAAATAAATTAAGTCATACGTAGCTGTCATCCGTACGCAAGGAAGTAAGCACAAGATGCCGAACACCCTTAGCAGGATGCAGCTCACCCTTCATGCGACTCGCCAAATACCTCACGGCGCTTCGCGCTTGGTGATGTGAGAGCCTGGTCCGGTGAGAACCCGGCGTGCTCCGTCCCGGCTTTGTAGGGATGCGAGGTCAACGGTCTAACGACTACGGAATGCACGACTATGAGTACACCCCCCCCACCCCCCCCTACCCCTAACGTGGGTGGCGGATTCGACCTCTCTCTCCCAAATGCATTTTCAGAAGGCCCCCCGCTTTCGCTATTACACATCGCATTGAGTATTGAGTGCCCTCACCCCCCCGCCCCGCGTGCTGCGAAGGTTCGAGGTTATGGTTTGGCCGGTGACGCTCACCACATTGCCGCGCCGACAGAAGATGGGGATGGCCCGAGGCGGGCAATGCTTTCCGCCGTAGGTGAAGAGGTTGCTTCTTACACGTTGTTTTGTCGCTATCAAGTGTGTCACACAGCAGAGACGATAACACGCCGGCATGTTTGTTTGCATAATAGTAGTTCGGGTCAATGTTTGTTTGCGTAGTAGTAGTTTGGGTCAATCAGCTCCATCGAGAGGCATGGCGAACAGAGCCCAAAGGAACCCCCTTCTGTTCAGGCAACGAAGTAGTTAGTGTTTGGGTGAGACAACAAACCGGCATTTCGAGTTTGCAAAGTCGAGAGTTCGATTCTGCCCAGAACACAAACGAACGGTGCTCTATTTCGAAAAAAAGGGTGCGTAATTCATGGTCCCCCCCCTGGATATTTTCCCAGTACCCTCCCGTCCCGCCGCCCCCCCGTAGTCGCTCCTGTTCATGTGTGCTTTCTCTTGGTCTTCTTGGCTGTATTGTCGCTAATTTAGTACTGCGCCATGCTTCATTTTTGTGCAAAATACGCCGTGTTGTGCTGTAGAGGAATCGGGGCTCTCGCCGGAATCTGTCGGGTACGTTAACGCCCACGCGACTTCCACGCCGCTGGGAGACGCCGCTGAAGGGCGTGCGATCGAACGAGTCTTCGGGAAGAGGTAAATATATACTTCTTCCTAGTGCGGAGGGAAAAAATAGTGTTGCGGGGAAGATGTATCATATCTGTTTAATGTCGGGGCGAGAGATGAGATTTCGGTTTCGGAAAAACGAAAAACGAGTCTTCAGGCAGAAGTAAACAGGGAGGGAAAAGAGTGTTTCGGGAGCATGTATCATGTCTGTTAAATGTCGGGGCGAGAGATGAGATTTCGGGTTCGGAAAACCGAAAACCGAGCGAGTCGTTTGCCCCCACAACCACTGATAGTGAGGTGCGAGCAGACCATGCAATCGGTCCAAGCGCAGACCTCACAGCAGCAATCCCCCCTCCCCCCCCTCCCCCAATAGAGTACGCCGGAGAAGTATGGCAAGGAAATAAGAAGGTAGTGAAAGAACTCGAGGCGGCGCACATGAAAGCAGCGAAAATCATCCTAGGATGCTCCAAGCGCACAAGTAATGCAGCCGTAAGGGCAGAATTGGGGATCCAATCCCTACGGTCGGGAAGAGACGCAATGAAGCTGACAAGGCAGTATCGCATGTGCGGGATGGGAGAGGAGAGGTTGCCGAGAATAGTATGGGAGGCGAAGTGGGCAAACAAAAAGAGGGGTAGACAACCCACGGAATGGGTCAAGGTTGTAGAGGACGTATGGAAGGGGTTAGACATCGACGAAGATGAAACGCTGGAAACGGAGGGTCTACAGGGGTTCAAGGAGAAGATATCTGTTGCTTGTGCAGAGAGAGAAGAACATAATCTAAGGAAAGAAACCAAGGATAAGGAGGGTCTAGAAGTGTACGGAATGTTGTAAGAAGGAATAGGGTTCAAGGATTACCTACATGGACCAATGGATGCAGGGACAAAGCTTAAGGTCAAATTCAGGACCGGGGACATAGGCCTTCGAGAACGTCGACGAAGACATAGGACGGTAGACGACGAAGACGACAAGTTCAAATGTGATTGCGGCTTCGAATGCGAAGACCGTGTTCATGTAGTCGCGGAATGTCCGTGGTACGAAGAGGAGAGGGAAGTGTACATGACTGAGCTGGGAAAAATACAAGGGACGTACAGGGAGATGTTTGAGGCATGGAATAGAGAGGAGAGGACGGTAGCTGTGCTGGGGAGTAGGAAGTGGTTTGAAAAGGCGGGAAGGGATATCGTTAGGATAGACAGACTAGGGAAGACATTTTTGAGCCACCTTTGGCAAAGTAGGAAGGAACGATTGGCCATCGGTGATCGGTCCTGTGGGAACAATGCTCCGTCCTCTCGAGGACGCGTGGTCAACGGTCTAACCGCTAAGGCATGCAAAACATAAGAGTACGCCCCCCTCCCCCAATGACCTTGTTGCTTGTCCCTGCTGTCGCCCGCGAAACGGTGGGCCCAGGCAGTCGTTGTTGGTTTCGTCAACTAAGGGGGCAACGGGTCATCTCCTCGGTGCTGCTGGTGAGTATTGAGGAGGGAGACGGACTGAGTGGGGGCAGGAGAGGAGCGGTGATATGCTCCTTTGTTGATGTTGATGTTAGTGAATGTGGTGATGTTGATGGTAGTGAATGTGGCTTTGTTGATGTTGATGGTAGTGAATGTGTTGATGGCGTTGTGTTGGTTGTTTGTCGACGATTCTTATGTTGTTGTTGTTGGCGGTGGTGCAGCGGTCCTTGATGCAGCTGATCGTTCGCAAGTGTGATAGTCCGCTGGTGCTGGAAAATGCGGTGGTTTCCTTGTTGAGTCATGGAGTGCGTACTGCGAGCTCGCCCGCCCCCCTGGCGTTGCTGATGTTCTTGTGCTCGCCTGTTCTTCCGGTGTGCCAGGCGAGCCAGCTTCCCCTCCCTTAGGCGCAACGACGTGCGCAACACCCACGATACACACAAATTTATTTTCATGCCCAAAAGCCTTTTGCAACTGCGGGGACCCAGTAAGTTCTCGTGTGTTTATATTACGTCCTTCTCCGTGTTGTAGCTGTTTGCTGTCGTTACCGCTGTGGTTGTTGCTATTA
>FN649745.1:1304808-1323730 GCA_000310025.1 Ectocarpus siliculosus | reverse complement strand
ATTATTTAAAAAAGGGGGGAAAGTTGGAAGGGAAAACAAACCGGGGCCTTTAGGACCAAAGCCAAAAATTTGAATTTTTTTCCAATTCCCGGAGTTAACCTTTAAGGGCCATTAAAAAAAAGCGGGGGGGAGAGAGAAAGAGGGGGGAAAAAAGTAAAACACCCACACTTCTTTTATTGGGGAATCCAAACCAAAAAAAAGGGGCGGTTAGGAGAAACCCCCCCCCCGGCCCACGGGGAAACCCCCCAAGTTCCAGTTAAAACCCGGGTTTTTCGGAGGGTTTAGGGGGGAGGGGAAGTTGGCCCGGTTCCCCCGTCCCAGTTTGGTTGGGGGGAATTTAGGCCCCTTGAATTTTGGGGGGAACCCCCCTTGGTTGGGGAGGGAATTAAACCCCCCCAGCCCCGGGGTTAAGGAAATTCCCGGGGGGGATTTGGGAAAATTTTCGAAATTTTTGCCAAGGGGGGAAAAGGAAATTTCCAAGGTTTGGGGGCCCCCCCCCGGGGGGCCCCCAAAAAGCCACAGTTTCCCGGAGAAAGTTGGGTGGTTATGGGGGGGGGAAGGGAATTTGGGGGGGGGGGGGGGGGGAGGTAGAAGTGAGAAAAAATAAAGACAACATGCAAAACAACAACAGGGTAACCGTTACACGGCACTGGACAACAGGCCACAGACGTACGACCTCTACAAAGGTGAAAGTGATTCACTGTCGGGTACGAATGTGCGGCTCTCACACACGCTTTATTATCACGAAACGAAAGAAAGTGCGGGAAGGTTAAGGTGTAGCTCCAGCTCTGGGGATGAGTCGTAACGCACTCATACTACTGTACTTCGTGATACCGACAGCTGTGCGGTTGAGACATCGGTTCACCGACAAACATCAGCCCGGCTCGATCTTTTTGCCCCCACCACGGCGAGCCAATCAGTTGGCCTTAAACACTATCAGGATGCTGGTGTTGCGGACCTTTCCCGCACCATCGTGTGATGTAGCGCACCGCACAAAAAGAAAACCGCAGCCGGGGAAAAGCAAGGCGCCCCTCGCGCGTGCGGCGGCCGCGGCGGCTCGGCAGCGCCCCGGAAACGGTCAAGGTGCTGGAGCACATCAAACAAACAACACTCACTCCAGCACAATGTGCAGGTGCTCCGACGTCTGGATGGTGTCGATGTACTGCACGATGTTCGGGTGGTTCAGCTTTTTGAGGAGGTCGATCTCGCCCTGAAAAAAAAGCAGAAGTTTCGAAAGCGGTGGCGGTAGCGGGTGAATTGCAAAGGCCGTACACACAGGCGGGGGGAGGGGGGGGGGGGGTGTACTCATAGTCGTGCATGCCGTAGTCGTTAAACCATTGACCTCGCATCCCTACAAAGCCGGGACGGAGCACGCCGGGTTCTCACCGGACCAGGCTCTAGGAGGAGGGGGGGGGGGGTACATCTGCAGGGGGCGGCTCCCAACTTTGTTGTATCTACAGCACGCAATCACGGCGGGGTGAGCTTGGTGAGAGGGCGCCACCCTCGCAGCGGCTACAAAGGGCGAGTTCGTGCACGCATGTGGCGAGGAGAGACGAACACAACAAACGCTGTTCGACTTGCCGGACGTGAGGTAATCTACAACTCTAACGTGTGATTTAACACAGATAAAACCGTCCTGAGCTGCGTGTACCAAAGTAGACACCTCTGCAATACACGATGCTAAACCTTAACAGCATCGAGAAACGACCGAGGCCAAACCCCGAACCAAGAAAGGTGCGTGCAAGAAGAGACACCGGGGAGGAAAAGCCCTTCCGCTTGCCAAAAAGAAACCGAATCTGCACACCACAAGAAGGCGCACCGAACCAGGTCAACACCACTCAACACAACAAGAGGCAGGTCGTAATCGCTGAGACTCAGAGACTACCAAGAGGTGGAGGCCAAAAGCCCAATGTTGGCAGGTCGAAATATCGAGCGAGAGAACAAAAAACACGACCCACAGAGTTATCACATCCCCGGCACAGAGCGAAAGGGTGTGTTCAACGTTGGGATTTTGCCACACAGCCGGGCCCTTGGAGAGCAATACGCGTGCGGGCGATACACATAAAAAAAAAAACACGCCAAGCTGCGCAGGTGGCTCCAAGAGAGGGCGCATTCTTCGGAGATAGCACACACCAGCTCGTGTCAGGCAACAAAAACAACAACCCGAAGATAATCCTCCTCCTCTTCCCCACGTACAGCAACAGGCCCTTTCACCTTTATCGAAGCACCCGCGTCAAGCTTGACGCTGTCCATCTCCATCCTTTTCACCGCCACGAAGTCACCCGTAGCCGTGTTGAGGGCCTGAAACACGACCCCGAACCCCCCGCGGCCGATCTCCTGCCCGATTTGCTGCTCGCCAACAGGAGGAACCGTTCCATTCCATGCGTGCCCGTCAAACCGCAGCACGCAAGCGAAAACAAACGCAGCATTTTTTAGGTTCACGAAGACGAAAAAAAGGACAAAGGGTTGCGGTTGCCGCCTTGTCCGTTCAAAACACATTCCTCAAACGTGACTCCGTTATTCACCGCAGCATGCAGAGAACTGGCGGCGACATGCGGAGTGCTCATCGCGTCTTTCGGAAAAAATCGATGGAGATAATCCGCTTGCATAGCTCGGAGGTCGGCGAAATGAGATCAATACGCAGAGGGGGCGGGCTTTCTTCGCAGAGGACGAAGTAAACATACATGCAACACTTGTGCGGCGGGCGGTGGCATTCTTCGACACGGGTAAGAACCGCATCCGCACACAAATGCTTCGCACCCAGCAGTGGTAAAGGTTGTTGGCGGCTCAGAGACGCGTCTTCCCGGGGCTTGGTACAATACTGTACCACACCGGGTGGTGCACCGGACCCTGAAGCTCCCAGTACTTCGGTTACAGCTTTCATTTTTCTCTCTCTCGCAGAAGGGCGGCCCTATCTCAGACACGACGTCGCACGTGCGAGCTTGCCCTTCCGCGCCATTGACAAAACGTTTAACGAAAAGACAGCGGAATGGACATTACCGCTACAACAGCTGTAACGCCAACTACCCCCCCCTCCCCCCCGCCAAACAAGAGAGAGAAACGCGGTAATGGTTTGGGAGGGTCCAGCCATAAATGCGCAGTGTTGTAGAAATATACGTGAGGGAGCACCTGCAACTGCCAACGGGGCATCGCCGATTCGGCATTTGATCAGCTTCGCCATTGTCACACACAGGCAAGCCGACTACTACTGTACCGTAAAAAAGGCGGAGAGATGGCACCGGGTGCGATCATATAGATAAATGTTTGTTTATCGGGAATTTTTTCGCACCACCCCGGTGCGATCAGGGTTCAAGGAGTACCTACATGGACCAATGGATGCAGGGACGAAGCTGAAGGTCAAATTCAGGACCGGGGATATTGGCTTTCGAGAACGCAGACGAAGAAGATACAGGAAGGTAGACGATGAAGACGACGACACGTTCAAAGTGAATGCGGCTAGGAGTGCGAAGGCCGGGTTCATGTAGTTACGGAATGTCCGTTGTACAAGGAGAGGGAAGTGTACATGGCTGAGCTGGGGAAAGCAGAAGGAAGATACAGGGAGATGTATGAGGCATGGAATAGCCAAAGACCGTAGCTGTACTGGGGCATAGGAGGTGGGTTGACAAGGCGGGAAGTGATATTGATAGGATATTTAGGCCAGGGAAGACATTTTCGAGCCACATTCGGCAAAGTATGAAGGAACGATTGGCCACCGGTGATCGGTCCTGTGGGAACAATGCTCCGTCCTCTCGAGGACGCGTGCTCAATGGTCTAACCGCTAAGGCATGCAAAACATAAGAGTACGCCCCCCCCCCCGGTGCGATCTTTTCGATCCCGGAAATGCAACGAAACAATTTCGATTAGCTTTCCCAAGGCACCCCGGTGCGACCTCTCCGACCGGTGCGATGCGCAATGAAATACACAAAGCGGGCCAGCTGGTGCTCGGCGGTGTTCTAAGCACGCACCCCAGTGCCATCTCCCCGGTCGGTGGCATTTCTCCGCCTCCTCTCAGTATTGGTATCTATAAGCAGACGTGTAGGTACCGTTGCTGCTGGCTGGGAGCACACCGATAACGGCGACGTAGGCTGGTTCGTAGCAGCTCTCCATGCAGCGAGTGGTCATGGGGGTTTGAATACGAGTTTGGCTATGGCGTGACAAGAACAACAAACGATGTGGTTTCCGTCAGGGGAACTGGAACACACGGTCTGGTGGTCTCCTGCTTTCGTTTCGGTCTTCCCCTCTACGAATACCAATATGTGTGCATACGAAGCGTAGAAATCGTTGTGTAATGGGGTTGTTGTATGTTGCGTTGGCAATTTCCACACAATTTCCACACCAACAAAAATAACACAACTCACATCCCGCGTAAACCGCGAGCGTACATGCATGCAGAAAGGACTGGAGCTCCGCTGATGATACCGTCCCCACAGGTACCCACAAGTACCTCTACCCGGCAGCTCAAAAGAGAGCTCAATTGGATTTGGGGGTCGCCGGGATCTCGCACCGGGTGCGATCTCACCGACCCCAATGCGGGAATCGAACTAAATCATGCCGTTCTTGGTTTTCGTTGCGCACCCCGGTGCCACCTCCCCGACCGGTGCCATCTCTCCGCCTTTTACGGTTACCCCCGTAGGTCCTGACCTTACCAAGGTACCAAAATATCTCCGAAAACAGCAGTCCAATCCTTGCCCCTTTTTCGACTGGAGCGTGAGTAGATATTCAGATTGAAAAGAATGCAAACAGCGATACTCGTGGAAGCGGCAGTTTCTTGAGAGAGCCTACAAAGTGGCACCCGCAAGGTCAGCCGGTGATGCCTTCTTTTGCCGCAAAGCACACGTTTGACTCACATAGGAGACGTCCCCGCTGGTGATCCGAGTCGCTGCTTCCAATCCCCCCCTGGTTCTGCGACGGTCAGACCTAGCAACCACCTCCTTCTTATCGCTCCTCCGCGCGCCGCCCCCGCTCCCTGCCCCTGCCCCCCCTGCTGCCCGTTGGGGGCTTCTGTTGTTGCTGCTTCCACTGCTACTGCTACCAGCGCTGATATTTGTGTTGTTGCTGCTGCTGCTGCTCAAGCTCGATTCTCCTTGCTCTGCGGTGGGATGAAGCCCGACCCCCGCCAGCGCCCCTCCTCCGCTCCCTTGCCTTTGCTGCCCCGCTGCTGCTGTCATTTTCGCTGCTGCCGTGCTCTTCCTCGAGATGTAGCCCGGTCGATTGCCGCTCGCACCCCCTCCGGGTCTCCCCGCTCGGGTCGCAGCCCCCGGCCTGGCGGCGCTTGAAGTGCCTGCCTTTGCCTCCGCGGGCTTCTGTTCACCACGGCTTGAAGGGCCTGCTGTTGCTGCTGCTGGCAAGGGAGAAGCTCTTGCACCGATGCTCGAACTCCCATTCGTGCCGCTACTGCTGTTGCGCTCCTCCGCCGCCGAGCGCCGCCGCTCGCCCGGTCGCGGCCGCCGCTGTGGCCGGGGGCTCGCTTGGCCCCCGCCGTCCTCGCTGGAGGAGCTAGGCGGGAGCGTGCTCCTGGAGGACGAGCTGCGAGACATGGCAGAGCCGCCGACACCGCAGTTGCTACCCCCAGGCTGATCGGTGTTGCTCGCGGCGGCTGCTGCGACGGCTTTGCCTACTCCCGCGGGTGCCTCCGCCCGTCGTCGTGGTGGTGCCGCAGTTGCTGATGTTCCTGTTGCTGGCGAGTTTGACGATCTATGCCATGGTATTCTCTGCTTCGGCGACGGTCTGCTTCCCCCGTCGCTGGAGTTTTTTACAGGCGTTGCTGGTACTGTCGCTGTCGCTGTCGCTTGTGCTGGTGCTGGTGCCGGTGCTGGTGACCCACCTGCCGGCGGTGGTACCGGCGGCGCTGGTGGCGGATTGCTCCCGTCTGAACTTGAACGAGGACTAGGACTGATCGAGCGACGCCAGGGCATATGCGGATGCATGATAGGCTATCCCTCAGTTGGCGGTCTACAACAGCTTTGCAAGTAAAACCCCGCCAGACACCCGCGCTCTCTCTCTGCTGCGTCTGTCTTTGTGCGGAGCCGCTGTCGGGCTCCACCACCAGAGGCACCGCGAATCGCCTTTTTCGTGTGCAACGGTACCCCGCTCGATTTTCGCCCCGTGAATCGCGAAGAACACTTGCATGCACACTAACAACCCGCAATTTTGAAACCCACCAATCTATGGAATATGACAATAAATTAAAGTATTGCTTTATTGTCATATTCCATAGATTCGAACCCCTGACCTGACCTCTAGAAGGTGTCGCGGATACCAACTAGACCACCGGGCATACATATATTATATATGTATTTCTCTCTTTTTCTGTGTGAGATGGCCTTGTCTCTGCTTGCGTGTGAAGCAGCAGCACCAAGATTGAACCAACCAAAGGGGGGGGTGTACCTCTTTCTCTCTGGCCCGTGATGCTGACTCCTAGTCTATATTCTCAGTTGTTACCTCGCACAGCGCGGGGAGGGAGCGGAGGACTCCAGAATATCTGTCTCGTTGATATCTACTGGTGGTATTATTGACTTGCGGACACCCCTCGGGGCCAGTTTGTTTGAGCGTACTACATTTTTATAGGGTAAAAGTTCGATCGCGTCATCATGTGTTGGATCAGTACGGACATATATATATATATATGAATGTACTGGGTAGAGAGAGATCGGAACGGTTTTTAATGTGAAGACAACAACAAAATGTATACAATCTGTATATATATCTCGCTCGAATGGGTAGTCTTTCTGTGTTTGTATTTTCCTAACAATTAATTCTGGACGCAGCAGCACCCGACAACTTCAAATAAATATATAATAAAAGGAGTTAGACCCATGTTTATGGTCGCCAAATCTTTGCGAAAATGTTTATATTTTCAAACATTTGCGGACAAAGATTTTGTTTCACTGTTTATGGGAGAAAATCTTCGCCAAAATATTCTCAAACATTTTGAAATGGGGCAAAAGTCGCTCGTTTGACAAAATATTCTCAAACATTTTGAAATGGGGCAGGTCGCGAAAATGTTTCCCAAGAGCGGCGGGATTAGTAGACGACCGCCCCTTCCGTCCTAAACACCAACCACTGCGTAGCGCACACTCAACGTAGCAAGCTCATAGAGGGATCCGGACAACCCTAGAGTCACCGTGTCAATGTTTTGCCGGCTGATACATGGCGGGAGCTCGTCAAGCGTGCACAAAAAAACAAACAGACAGGGGTGGTTTGGAGGGCACGGAGAAAGCGTGGTTTGTGTCTCCAAACGGCAAAAAGTCGGCTGCTTGAGAGGAGAGGTGAGTACAAAACTATCCAGCTCTCGTCCTCTAGACCATCGATTCATGTTTTGTCTTCTTGGGTGTCTTCTCCAGCAACGGCTCTCATCCGGGTGTGCGTGGTTCAGCAGTGGACTTACTCATCAGGCAGGGAGGCGCGTCGCTGTGAACTCGATGTGTTGAAAAAGTCTTTTTTGGGACGGAGGAACAAGGACTCTATATTCAAGTGAAAAAATAGACCGAAAAAAACGTTGTGTCCACAACTTTGCGTGCATAACGATGTGCCTCCCTGCCGGCTGAGCGCGGCCACTGCCAACCCACGCACAACCGGATGAGAGTCGTTGATGGAGAAGACACCCAAGAAGACAAAACATGAATCGATGGTCTAGAGAACGAGAGCTGGATAGTTTTGTACTCACGTGTCCTCTCAAGCGGCCGACTTTTTGCCGTTGGGAAGCGCTGACGCACGTTTTGGTCTCTTTTTGACACCGAGAACATTTTTTTTCGCACGCCCGGAGCGCTATCGCCACATATTGGCGGGCACAGCATCAGCTCAGTGCATCAAGGGTTGTGGGGAGCCCTTTGCGAGCTCGTTACATCCAGTTTCCATGACGCATTTGTGGTTTGTCTGTCACAAATCGTTTGGTAGCAGTAGACCACGATTCCCGCCGCACGTGCGATGCATTTCGAGAAACCACACGATAAAGATTTTGTTGCCCATAAAAACGGTACTCAAATGTTCCTCTGGCAGATATTCGCGCGCAAATGTTTGATAACATTTGAAGATTTTTTTCAAAGATTTGGCGACCATAAACATGGGTCTTAGTTAGTTTTTGTTTTCTCCGCCTTCCGTCTTCCGCGTTGCGGCGCCTTCGGTCTTTATCGCGAGAAGGATTCAGCCACTCCCTCGTGGACCGATTGAACATGACTACCACCAGTACATATATATACCTATACACCCCCCCCACAAAACGTAGAGATCTCTCTCGCTCGCACGAATTTGAATAATAATGTTTTATGCTGCTCGGGTTGGCTCGGGGGACTTCAATTCACGACCACGGAGGGTCAATCAACCAACCGCCGTGGAACAGAATGTACCAACGCGAGAGAGGAGAGCTTTTCCCCCCCCAACATGAGTACCACCACGACCATAACCACGACCACGACCACCACCTGATGCAAGATGCGATGCGTCGACCTATTCTACGATGATATATGCTGCGAAGGCTCGCTCCGTCCCGTCCACAGTTGTTGGTCCACAGCTGAACGCAGCAGAACGACACGGTGACCGGTTCAGATCTGGACGCAGAGAGAGGCTGCGACCGAGACACACCCACCCGCCCAGCTCTGTCTGTGGCTAATTTTTTATGCGGGGTGATTTCTCCCTATCGTGGGGCAGGGTAGCCGACCATGGCTACAGCAGTCAGTCGTCGAGGTGCTATACCTGATGATGGTGATGGATTATTTCTTCCTTCTCATCTCCGCATCTCCGTGATGAAAGCAAACTGGCTTCTGCCTTTGTTATCGGACGCTCCGCCAACCATCGCACGCCCGAACCGTCGGAAGAGACGAGGCCGACCCCCAACCACTGGCAAAATGGTTGAGAATTTTCCCCAAAGAATCGCTGCACTGTTTCGAGAGCATCTGTCCATGCAACTATTGACGGAAATCAATACAACCAAGCAAAGAAAGGCAGATCTGCCCGCACACAACAACCTTCGTCCGTGTTGCCCGAAACACCAACAAGTACACGACACAATCATCGGATATCGGGGAGCTCCGAGTAGACCGCGGTTCCGAGTGCGCGAGCATCCCGACCTGCTGCTGGGCAGACAGTAGCGACACCCTCCCCCACGGTCTCTACTTGTGGTGCTGGTGAAAAGAGGCCCGCACGGCGCTCTCTCGTGTGAAAATATTGGAAAAGACGCAGCGAGTAAGAAGTACCGGTGAGAGAGGAAGGTTTTCAGAGTTCAGAGAGACGTTGTGCCCGCGGGGCCGGGCGCGAATATTTGCAATCCATGGATTATAAAAGAGAACCACAGTCCAAACATCCGGACGGATCGAAACCCCGGGAAACCGCCCGGAGTGTCCCCGAAGAGGTTCTCCTCTCTCCCTCTCAAATTCAATATTATCTCGGAGCCTGGATCTAACGCCCGTTGTCTTCGGAAGCAGAGCTCTCGTCTGCAGCAACAGCCTCAACAGTCCATACTGCCATACTGGCACATATTTCACGCCAAGGCCACCCTTCGCACCCGGGATGCCCAGGAGACGCTAGGCCTCAGAGGAACAGGAGGACACGACGACACACAACGCCCCGTACTTAGAGGAGTGCTCGTCTCTCTCTGTGTGTGTGTCTATCCGCGTGTGGTGCTGCTGTTGTTGTGCGTTTCTGCTGCTGCAAGCAATTGTTGCTGTAGATTTTGTGAACTACATACAGCAGTATTCTTTTTTTGGTAGATATAACCTGCTGCACGGTGCTGCCGTGATGGATGTCAGTCATCATGGGGCCGTCAAAATCTGTAGGCATCGTTTAGTTCGCACACCGCAGGCCCGCTCAACAAACTCGAGACGCGGCTCACACGGTTTTCTTCGCAGAGCACACAGGTCGACAAGCACAGATAGACGCAGAAAAAAACAAAACAGAACAATCAATATCCAACAGCGATTTGATGATAGACTGACCCCCACCAAAAAAAGAAAGGACCTGGATATGACCCCAACACGGCAAAAAAGGGGGCGGAAGAAAGAAAAGAAAAGGAAATGGAACAAAAGAAATAAAAACAGGACAGGAACCAGATGGCCCCATCGAACGCTACACCGCAACAACCAAATAGACATACAAACACAAAATCGACAACATCACAGACGGCGATCGGCGCAAAAACGCCGAAGCGAAAAATAAACAACACACCGAGCCTTGACCTGCCGCCGGGGGGGGACAAAACATCGTTCAGGCATATGCCCCGGTGACGTCGTAAACCTAGGGCCGCGTACCGCTACTCACGTACCCCAAAGTATGCAACACCGAAACTAGAGTTGGGACCCCGAAGTCGCGGCTCTCTTGCTACCCCCTCTTGTGTATCTTTCTGCAGCGCCAGGTCGTCTTTTATTACTTGTCCTAGCGGGCAGGCGAACAGTTCCAGGGTTGGCCATGAAGAGAGCCGCCCCCCGCCCTCCCGTCGTTGTAGTTCCTACCCCGCCTGCTTGCACATTGACCATCGTCAGAAATTGGTCCACGAGGGCTACGGCGACTGTCGGTGAAAAGCGATCAGACAAAATACTCGCGGCTTGCCCGAGCTTCTTCGTTACGTCGGCGTACAACACTTGTCTATCCTGGTCCGTGGGCCCCTTCTCCTTCAAGTCCAACAGGACCGTCTGCACCGTCTGGCTGCTCCCAACGAAAGACTTCCACCTCCCGCTGCATCCCCCCACCCCCTCTCCCTCTCCCTCTCCCGCCGCCCCGTCCACTTCTCTCGCAGCGTGGCGGTTGGATACCACCCACCGAGGGCGGGCGACATCCGGCCAGTCCTGCTGCGGTGTTCCCCTCGCCTTTTCCGTCAGCCAGTGCTCGTGCAGGAGGCCTACGTGGAATCTGAATCGGGGGCTGTACATCATCGCCGCCCACACATGGCGACAAAATAGCCTGAGAGTTTGGAGTGTGCGGCACTGGCAGAGATGGCTACCGTCGGAAAAGAGCAAGACGAGGTAGTCGAAGGCCTTGTCATCACGCTGCTCGTGAATCCCGAAGACGTAAATGGCGTCGCAAAGCTTGTCCTCGATGTACTCGAACGTGCGCCCCGAAGCTGCCGCGCGTTCTGGTCCATCCACCTCCCCACCACCCATCTGGCAAAACGTGATGGCCGCGGTCATCTCTTGCTCCATGAACCGCCGCGGCCAGCCCGCGATGGAGAACTCGCAGGACTCGAGCACACTCTTGAAAGCGGTCGCTGGTGGAGCCGCCATCCGATTAGGCGGCAGATGGTCGATTGCGTCACGCAGCATGGCGGCATCCTTCTGGGAACAGATGATGCCCGAAAAGTACTTCGCCACGTCCAAAAGCGAGGAGCGCGAGTTGCACCTATCCCTGATGAGGGCGTTTTGGCCTGTTGTGTGTGCGGCGGACAAACACGCAAGAAGCGACACACAAACCAAACCGTAGGTTAGTGATTGGTGTCATCAGACATCGTTGAAGTCGCAGTACGCCAAACGACTGAAAGAGAAGCCTATGACTTGACGCACCCATCGCCACAGATGTATGTACACGTGAGCCGGACGATCGCAGTGCACCGACCAAGTACATCAATCCCGAACAACAGGGGCCGGACAACAGCCACATGTTTCGAAGAGGTCGTAAACATTAGCGTCATGTAGGGAGTTGTTTACTGGTCATCCACTGACGGCGTACGATAAATTCGTCCAGAAGCACTCACCAATGGCATAGTAAATAGGGGGCAAGGAAGATAGCCGCCCCCAACCCCTACAGACGTAGAAAAACTCCCAAAAACAACGACAACGCTATATGCGCTGTCGTTCTCGAACAAAACGCTCATGATGGCAGATGACGCATACACGCACCTTCAACTCTTGATGTCGTCCACGAACCCACGGAGAACACCAGGGGCGACACATATTCCGCCCACCGTGCACGGTCGTCATATACTACTTGCATGTACTTCTCCGCCTTCGGGTACTTTTCGATGAGGGCGTTGAACTTCCGTTCGAACTTCGCCAATGACAGCTGCTGACGCACACACCTGAACTCGTCCATGAAAGGCTGCGGAAAACACAAACGACGTGGGCCGGGTGGGTGTTGCGTGAGTTGGGGCCTTTGCGATATGGGCTACCGGTCTGTACGATTGACTGCCACCAACAACCCCGTACACTTCGTTAGCGCTAAGGCGAGACGAGGAGAGGGTTGAAAAAACTCAGCGACATACCATTGGTGCTTACAACCTGCTGCTGCTGCTGCTGCTTTTTCTGTGTGCACTGGACGTCGTGAGGTATGTTTCCGTCGAAGCCGAGGTCGTCTCCGCATCACGGTCTACGCAGAGACGCTGGATATCACTCTTCCAAGTAGGCGACACTGATCCATGACAACGCACCAACTCGCACAGGGGATACAAGCGGGAGTGGGGGAGGGGGGCTAGAGTGGGCAGCGTACGTCGCGCGACCAGGACAATACGAGAGGCCAGACTAACCACGCCAACACACACAGTAGAGCGCACCTTCATGTACCCACCAAGGACTTTAGCGAGGGCCTTGATAACGTTCTGGTTGAGGTGCCATAAATTGCGCCTCGCCAGCGCGTCCGGGAACACCTCTCGCACCGCCGCCGTCATCGCCGCGTCCGCGTCCTGGATGAAGGTATCCGGCTGCTTCCCGCGAGACTCCAACGCACTCTTCAACATCCACAGGAAAGTGTCCGTTGTGGTGTCGGCCGTTATGCTTTGGCCGACGATCCGCGTCCGATACTCCGAATCGACGACAGCGAGCACACCGAGAGGCATACGGTATCTGTTCTTGACAGCGGTGTCGTCGTAGAGCGCAACGTGACCGTACCGATTCCAAAGCGCCACCTGCGTATTCGGAGCATGACGTCGAAGGGGATCGAGAGCACTTAATTGTGGGTGTGACGTGTGTTGGACGCGTCACAACGCACCCCCACCCTTGCCTACGGCGTGCTTTCGGTCAGACGTCCTACATTTGCGGACGGCGAAGCGGTACGTGCGAGATGCTAAAATGAAAGCAAACCTTCCGGCTGGGGAATATTCGTATGGGGCACAACGACCGGCGACCTACCTGCTCTCTCGTTTGCCACCAGATGTGCGTCAGGCGGCCGCTGTCATCCATCTTGATCTCGCACACTCCGCCGTCGGCCGTCGCGGCCATGACCTGAAATTGCAACATGTTAAGCGCCCGGAAACATCGAGGGCATCAGCGCAAAACCACGACGACGGCACGGCACACATTTTTTACCTCCAACATTTCTTGGTTTGGTGTCATGGGGCATATATTCTCCCGGTTGTCACCTGCGATCGTATGTGTCTTGTCGCCCGGATACCGCCTTGAGCAAAACCCAACATCCCACACACATAACAAGAGAGGCAACAGTCTCAACGGACACATTGGACACACCTCCTTCGTACGCATCGGCAGCATCTCTCGGCTTCTCTCGCCCCGTGCACAATGGCAGCTGCGTTCTGCACCGCGCGCTTGTTGATGTCGATGTCGCTGTCCTCGTGCAACGCCTTCATTGCTTTCGTCACCTCTTTTGGCTTCATCCCATGACCTGCGCCGTATGGGAGAGCCGGGAGCACAAAAATAAGTGGCGTGTCACAGACAAACAGGGTAACAATGTGGAGGCGACAGCAGTACCACGCTTCAAGGGCCGTTCGTCATGCGGCATCATGACTACCAACCATGACAAACCGTGGGATACGACGGGAGCCACTGTAGACCTACTCCAACGAGTTCAATCTTCCTTGCCCCATATTTGATTCACAAGACAAGACAAATGAAACGTTTCGCCGTCCACCGCTGAGTACACGAAAACAGCGAACCGAACGTGCACGCGTTGAAAGGCACGAGGTGCAGCACAGCAGGGACAATCAATTGGCGTGCTACACCCACGGAAACAATGGCAGGGCCTCTACAGGGAGCCTTGATGTGGACCGGGGGAATGCCAGATACCGGTGCTCTTTTCATGGGGCCAAGGGGAACAGCAGCAGCAACATCAAGTAAAGCACACAAAAAAACATTGTGGGTGTCACGCCGAACGGCACGTGTCAAGCACCAACCCGTCTCGCCTGCGTTTCCGGCGGGGGGCTGGTGGTCAATGTCTGCTGCTGTTGTTGCTGTACGGGGTGGGCTTGTACAGGGTAGCCCGCAAAACCTCCGGCGGCCCCAGCATCGGGAGCACCCACACGGGGCCGGAGTTCCCAACGGCAGACCAGTGCGAGGTGAAAGCATGGCCTGCAACCGCACGCGAAACCCACCACGCGGCGGAATGGAAGGACACCATGTCAACGTTTGATCACAAGACAAGACAAATGAAACGTTTCGCCGTCCACCGCTGAGTACACGAAAACAGCGAACCGTACGTGCACGCGTTGAAAGGCACGAGGTACAGCACAGCAGCGACAATCCACTGGCGTGCTACACCCACGGAACAAACATTGCCGGTGTCACGTCGAACCGCACTTGTCAAACATCAACCCGTCTCGCCTGCGTTTCCGGCGGAGGGCTGGTGGTCAATATCTGCTGCTGTTGTTGCTGTACGGGGTGGGCTTGTACAGGGTAGCCCGCAAAGGCTCCCGCAGCGCCAGCATGACGAGCACCGTAAGAGGCCGACAGAGCAGCACTGGATGGAAGCATTCCTAGCAATGACACTACCGCACGGCAGGCCACGGGTCCCACGACGCGAACATGGAGGGTAGACACATGAAGTTAAGGGGTTGGGCAAGTGCGTGCACAATGCCTGCACCTCTACCAGCCCAGCACTGCTGTAGCACCACCATACAGCCGAGCAGCCAGAAGAAAAGACTCCGGACTATACGGCAAGGACAACAGGCAGGGCCTGGCCTGGCCTGACCACACCAGTGCAGGCACATGATCACCAACGTACGTACGACGGCAACAACAGGTACAGAGCAGCATCGACACGTGGGACAGCATGAGGGAGGCTGCAACACAGGAGACAGACCAACACACACATGGCGCTGGTGCGGGTGCGGCCGTTGCTATTTTATTTCCAAAAAAAACATCACAGAGAGGGTGAGGGTGAGGCACAGACACAGAGGATGCACGGACGCCTGTCGGGACGGGATCTCACCAGTTATCGTTGTGTGTTGTCTCCTCGTCTTCCCCCAGCGTGCGGGTGCGTGTCGCCGCCTTCAGACGGCTCTCCGCCGCCGTGATTATCGCTGCTTTTATAGGAGAGGGAGAAGAACCTCTTCGGGGACACTCCGGGCGGTTTCCCGGGGTTTCGATCCGTCTGGATGTTTGGACTGTGGTTCTCTTCTATAATCCATGGATTGCAAATATTCGCGCCCCGCGGGGCCGGTACGCTATTGTGTTGAGGCTACTCCACGCGCCGATCCTGATGCATGGAGGGTTGCTGCCAGCTACACGCTCCTTCTCGAGCGCAAAGCAGTAGTAGCAGCTTTCTCATAGATCGAGAGGGTGTGTATTGTGTTTCCGCAGCTAGCAGCCGCCTGACGGCATAGCTATGCAGACAACGGCCGGGACATTCCCGATGGCGCGCACGATTTACGCGGCTTGTGGTGCGAAGCTTACATTTCTTGATCTGCAAGACGATCAGAAACTACCATTGACATTCTTACTGGCCACCTTTCGTTCTTGGCATCAACAAGGCTCTCACTCTTGAATGGACAAGCCAAGAGCGGGGGCATCCGAATGGTTGCTATGTATGTGTTCGGCATTGTTGCTGGGTTCGTGTGTGATGCAGCAGCTGACTGAGCAGAGAGCTGCATCAGAATTTCACCGCCGCCAGTGGCTTGCCCGTAAGGGATGTGAAATTACAACCCGCCACAATATCGCGCGCCCCCTCCCCTGGCTGCCTTGAACGACGAAACATGCTAAACAGCCAAAAGAGCTGCTGCTGCTGCGGCTGCGGCTGCTGCTGCTGTTGCCGGGCATGGGTACCTCCGGTTCAAAGCCGGACTGGTATCCGGGGGAGCCTGAACACTTCAATGCGCCGCAACAATGCTCGTGCAACCAGCGACCACATTCTTCAGGCGGAGCACATGCCTCCAAGATCCCATCATCACCTTCGGGCGAGGATACAGCGGCGGCGACAGCTGGGAGGTCTGCAATCACGAGCCTTCCTGTGGTGACCCTCACCGACATGGAGGTGGGCACGAGGGGAGAAGCCCGCGAGGAGTAGAGAGACTAAGAGACTGCTTGGTATTCTCTCGAACGGGGTACAGCAGTCTTCGATCGTACAAGTATCACGTACAATTGTTTCCAACGGTTTTTTCTATAGAAGCGAGAAAAAATGTGTCCCGTCGATGTTATTCGAAACAACGAATGAATGCGAAATTCGAAACCCGTCGGTACAGAGAGAGAAGTTCTCGAAACGGGCCGCCGTGTAGATGATGAGGTATCATCGTGGTACTGATTAAAGAATAATAAAAACACACACAGAAAGACTAACAATTCGAGATATCATCGTGGTATTGATGAGATATGTAGCAGAGGGCAGCACGCCATACGCCCATGCACCGACCTCGCCCAAGATTCGTTGTGAGCGGGCGTATCCACTTGCCACCGCTGTCGGAAATCGCAAACAAGTCGTCTCCGTCTCCGTCAGTGTCGTGTCGGGGGGATTTTGATTCTATTCTACCTTCTTTGGAGTAACTTGCTGATGATGTACAAAGTTTTGCGTACAGGGCGGCGCGTGTATTTATTTCTTGTTGGTCATCGAGCACATGGTCGTGCTTCTCCGATGCGCACGTGTCTATGCATAGGAAGATGCAACGCGTGCTGTACGTTTGGAGAGGCCTTTTTGCACGAGCCACATCAAGTTCGCAATTTTTTTTCATCCCGAGGCCCCTGTATGTGTGGGTGCAGCAAGGAAGGGGAAACAAACACGTTTACAGCATTATCTACATTTATTTGTCCGGAGTCGGCGGTAACCAATGGTCTGTTGCAGATCGAGCCTGCACAGCAGGCTCTCAGCAGTCCTCTTGCGGTTTCATTTTCTTTCTTTGCCATTGGCCTCATCAGTTCACGTAAATCTTTTATTTTCCAGCGGTACACAGCAGCAGTACACTTATAATAAGTCTCAAGGGTGGACTGCGGAGGTGGGTACTTCACTGGTTTCGTGCCAGTTGAACAGCACGAATATTGTACCGGCGGTATGTTGTCGTTGTTTTCGGCGGGCACACAGAGGGAGTCACCAAGTCATTTATATACTTTGGAGGTTTGGAAGCTCCACTTGATTCGCCGGGCACATCGATACGGCTTGATTGACCCCCCCCCCGCCCATGGAGCGCGATTGTAGATCGAAACCGTTGTTGGGGTGATGCAGGGCGGAATATGCCAAAGGGGGGCGTGCATTGCGACGCAAAGAATGCTTGAGTTGCCTTATCTGTTCGTTGTGCGGCACAAACGCTGGCCACAAAGCGTGTTTTGTTGGTGGTGCGGACACCCCAAATAATGTCCCCCACGTCCAACACTAACACTACTACTGACAACTGCTGTGATTACCGTGATTTCATCCTTTGACAATGCTCCAAGGGGGCGAACGAACACTTTTTTTGGGGGGGAAACGTCCCCGGGGTCACTCTCAAAGATAATAAGAGGAGGGGAAACTTTCCTTCGAAACTAGAAATTAGAAATACCCCGGGGCCAAAAGTCCCCGCGGGGCGGGGGCGGATATGCGAAGGACTGCTGTGAAAAGAGTGACAACGCTGAAATGATTTATTATCTATTCTTTTTTGCGACACCCTCAAACTCTTACGCTTGCGGACCTCACGATATCGGGGATATACGGCGAGCACAAGCACGCATTACAAGGAGCCAGAGAAAGCACCACGTAAGAAACAATAAACGAGCGATTAGAGATTCGGCAACTACATGTAGTAGTAGCTTCTCGGACACAGTACAAATTCACACTACCGAAGTGCTTGAGCCCTTCGCCACAGGGGGATGACACCCCCGCCGGCACTACCTCCGAAAAAAGAACAGCAACTATTTATATTATGTACACGAACAGCACCATCAGCAGCAGCAACAACCAGCTGCAGCAGTGTTGTCGGGATACAAACATCTACACGCTGTGACCCCCCCCCCCCGCCACCGAGGTGATATGAAAACGTGAGCGGATATATGAGAACTTGAGCGCAAACAAACGTCCCGGCTTCTAGGTTGGCGTCTGACGTAGGTAGGTGCTACTGTAGGTTGGTGGTGCTTGGAGTAGGCCTAGGTCGCTCTTGGGTGGTAAACCGTGCTCTTGCAGGTTTGTATAGGCGGGACTGCCAAGTAAGCGTTGGTGCATGGCTTATGTGGACACCCCTTTTCCTGGGTGCTCGAATATTTTTTCCGTGCGATGGATGCGAAACTACTGCTGTAGCCCCCGATGGGTTCCATCTCCACGGTAGGAGCAGGGCAGTCAACCTAACCCCATGTTTTTGTCGCTCCTTCCGATGCCTTGAATCGCCCGCCGCGACATACTCAGTTCATCGATACGGGCGCTTTCTGCGCGGTGTACGCGTGCAAGTACCGGGGGTGGAGCGTGGTGGCCAAACGCGTACGACAAGACCTGCCCCTCTCCGAGCGGAGAGTGGCCCTGGCCAATCTGTGGACAGAGTATGACTGTCTCCGGTCTCTGTCCCACCCAAACATCGTCGACGTCTACGGCATGTGGTGAGACGAGTGAAGCCGCTCCTGGCACCCTACGGCCAAGATCTTATACATACAAGCATGCACGGACGGAAACTCTCACTACGTACAACACTGATATGCTCCCGAGCCTTGGAGCCGGCTTGCATAAAGGAATGCGGCTCTGTTGTGAGGAACCACCATATTTCTGCGGTTGGGCGATCTAGGTTCGACTTTCGGACGATATCTACCGCTGCTTCTGTACATAGAGCTATCAATCCGGACCATGCCGACTTGCTCGATGCCCCCCCCCCTCCCCCCCCCCCCCCCCC
>FN649745.1:1288653-1304708 GCA_000310025.1 Ectocarpus siliculosus | reverse complement strand
CCCCCCCCCCCCCCCCGAAAATGTCGTAACAGTCGCGTGAGATGTCGCGAAGACTACGACGATTGGAAAGAGATAGACGTCTGCCTGCTGCTGGAGAAGCTGGCCTTCGGAACCGTGGGACACCTGTTCGAGACAATCGTGCCCGTCGACAAGAACCTTAGGACCACAATGGCCCGGGCGCGGAAGATGAAGATGGTTCCTTTTCGTTGGTGAGCGTTTATCCATCGATGAAGTGTGCAGTTTTCTTCGAAACTGGTACTTTTTGTTATTCATATTGGTTGTTGAACTGTACGTGGCGAAGCAAATATTAGTATTTGCACAACCCGCGATTCACCGATAGGCGAATGTATCGCGTTTCAGCCGCGGCCAGTATCTTCGCGCGTTTGTGACAGGCAAACACATTCTTCGAAATGTGACATGATCGTGTCAATTTTGATCCGTTTCCTGCTCTTTCCATTCTGTTCTGTACGGCACCAGCCGACTGCAGCGGACCCTGGAGCTCGCACAAGCCCTGGAGTACGTGCACGGAGGGTCTGGTATCGGCCCCATAATGCACCGCGACATCAAGAGTGTGAGGGTCCCATGAACGAGGGCGTTGGTGGCAGCGTAGGCTAGTGATAGGCAGAGTCTGGTCGGCCAACCAGTCAACGGCACTGTGCATGGGGCCATTCAATTGCAATACCCCCATCGACCAGCGGCAGAGCACGTCTGTTCGGATGGTACGTACGTCTTGCCTTGCTGGGTGTTACGGGCAGGTTGCAGACAGTGCCTACTTGGGGGGCTTGTGTGCGTATTCCACCGACTAGGGCCTCTGTCCCGACAAAACCATCTATCTGCCGGTTGGCATTTTTTTTTATGCGCTGTTGCAATCGAGCTGAAAGACAGGGCAGATAGCATGCATTCTTCCATCCAGCACACGTGGGACCAGGTTTCGACGCTCCCCAGAAAGTCGGCTCAAGATGGAGAGTGGCCAACATCGACTCACGAATCGTTCTGATGTTGCCTTGATCCCTTCAGGTCAACGTTGGGTTCGCGCAGAATGGGCGTCTCAAGCTCATGGGTGAGTCCACCGTCAACGTACGATAGGCAAATGCCTTCAATAGCTTTCAATCAAAGCGATCGAACATGTTGTTGGAGGGGCACAGGCGGTGCCGCAACGGTGATTGGTTTGGCCGTCAAACCACCAGTAGTCAGTCGTGACTAGCTTTCGCCATCATCTTCTTTGCGTGCCTCCTCACCTACCCACCGTATCTTGTGACGTTGTATTCTGGCAGACTTCGGACTCTCCAAGATGGCTCCGCCCGGCTGTGAGGATGATGGCACATACAAGGTGAGGCACGTCTCCGGCGGCGTTAGCGCGTGTTACTGGGCCCTCTATAGTGCAGGGGTGTGTCCAGTGTCCAGAGATTTCACCTGCGCTATACCGGCCACCTGCACTATTCGGGATCGAGGAGCTTAAAATCTGTGTCAGCAGATTTCACCGGCACTATACCGGGCACCTGCACTGTAAGGGGGCCCAGCTGTAATTATTTTGTCGATCGGCTAATCTCGTAGATATTTGGGTGTGCGTACGATGTGATGCACTGTTTGTGTGCGTTTCGATGCGGCGTGCGGTGCGGTGCGGTGCCGTTCATGCAGCGCGGTTTTTGCTTCGTGTAGGTGCGGTGCGATGCCTGTTTTCGACGCGGTCTGATGTGTGTCGGTGCTTCCTCCGAGTGGACTTGTACGCTGTTTCTTTCTCTTTGCGTTTTCCCTCGAAGCGCCGAGACGGTCAAACGTTCTCAACACGGCAAGGTAGTATAGCGAGGGGGGGGGGGTACGACTAGATCGTACATAATGTCTCAATGTTTCCTTCCACTCACTCGATCTGAAATTTGTCTCACATTGTTCCCGAACACGTGGATAAGTGATATCACACAATACTGCAAAATTCGACGTTCTCGCTCAATGAGGGTAACGAGACGGCTGAACCCTTCCCGCGATAAAGCTAAGGCAACCACCGCACTATGCATAGGAAGGTGGATAATAGTATGCTCCTGTGTGGCGTGGCCTCCCTCCCGAATGACCCGGGCTGGTGCGTCCAAACATGCCGAACAGTGCAAAACCGACGTCCAGAATAAGTGGGACGCCGATAACCACACCTCCACTGTTTCGAAACGCCACTCGTCGTTTTGGCTCTTTCTCCCACAGCGTTCATGTCAAACGGCCCCTGGATGCCATTAATCTCTTTGTCGCCTCCGTCGGCGCTAGACAGATATGACCAGTTGGATGAAAGCAACAATTGAAGCCCACGCCCACGAGAGTATTCTGTGCGTGCGAGCCAACCACCTTCCGTCATCCCGTGCACCGTCGACAGATGACTGGCGAGGTGGGGTCCTACAGGTACATGGCACCCGAACTCGTGAAACACGAGCCGTACAACGTTAAGGTGGACATCTACAGCTGGGCTATCCTCAGCTGGGAGATTTTGGCCATCGAGAAGCCATACTCGGACATGAGCGAGGCTACTTTTATCAAGGTGCGCGTCGAGAACAGCCCTTTCACCAGACGGGCGATCTATCGTACCCGACGTTTCGTTTGGATGTGGAACAAATGGAATACGCCGAGGGACACCGCTAGCACTACATCGATCGCCTGCGTAAGGTTTCACTGGCAGATCGCGCGTTCCCGTTCAAGCAATCCATGGCGATGATCAGCTACAGGTGGTTTCCGGTGTGTAGTACAAATGGACAATGACGCCTGTCACCATTGACCCCATTTCCCCGGCGTCCTTCGCTCCCCCCAACCTTTTTTGACGTCTTGTTCGTCTCGTCGGTGTACTATTCCGCCAACGTCAACAACTATTCGGCAAGCAGAGGGTGATCAAGGGTGGAGACCGCCCCGAGGTCCGCAGGAGCTGGCCCAACCGACTTTGCACCCTGCTAGCCTCCGCCTGGCACGCCGACCACGCCAAGAGACCGGTGGCGGCGGAGATAGTCACAGTCCTCAAGATCATCTACGCGGAGCTCTCAACAAAGGACAGGCGGAAGCGGCCCTCCTACGAGTCAACGGCGGCACCGGGTGGCAGGCGCGGCAGCCTCCGGAGGCGTGATAAAAGCAACCGCCGCCACTCCTGGTCGCAGCTATCGTCGAGGACTCCAGCGAGCGCCTTCAGCGGCACTCGACTTCCAAGCAGGAGCAACGAGACCGGAAACGGCAGAGGTTCTGCCGCGCGCGACGACAGCAACCGCCTGTTTGCTCCCTCTTTCTCCTGTCCCTCGCCCGGGTGTGATTCACCGTTGGATAGGAGTAGCTCCTTGCCGCTGCCGCTTCGTCCGACGTCCTCTCCCACCTACTTCGCCCTGGCGAAGCGAAGGTGGCGTTCAATCCGCAGGAAGAGTCGTGGGCCCGATCTATTCGAGGGCGTGGCTTCGGCGCCGCCCAACGGTGAGGCTCGGGGTTCGGCGCGGGGGGGGAAAGCTGGCCGAGGCAGCAAGGTGCCGACAGAGCAGGATTCGTCGGAGGGAACCAGATGTTCACGTCCGGCGCCAGAATCGCTTCTCGTGGCCAGCGTCCTCAAATCAAAGGAGAGCGACGAAACCGACAGCGAAGGCCACAGCAGGGCTCCAGAGTGGACTACTTCTGCCGTCGGTGTTGCGGATGATACTTCCACTTGTGGCGGTGGCGTTGGTGGACGCTGCAGTGGGCATCGTTGCCAGCAGCACCAGGCGATCATCAGCAAGAGGGAAATCATCGCCGATGCACTCCGGCGAGAGACGGCGGGGTTGGTGTCGTCGGGGGCGGCAGATGCGCCGTCATGGTCGCAGCAGGTGTGCCAGAGCAGGACGACCGAAATCACGACAGCACCAAAGACAGAGGTGGGGGCAGAAGCAAGGCACGACAGCCAGAGAAGGAGCGGCGGCAGCGGCGGCGGCGACCACGAGCGCGAACCGGCTGCTGCAGCGAACCGAGCCAAAACAGCACTTGATGTCGGCGGCCAATGGGCTCCAGAGGAGGAAAGGGTGCGGAGCGTGTCGGACGTGTCGCGCAGGGTGCGCCGCAATAGCAGCGTAAGCAAACTGTGGCCAACATCGGCTTCGACCAACGGTGGTGGCACTACAGGCGCAGAACTTGTGGCGACGGCGGTGGCTTCGGAATGAAACAACCAAAAACTAATAAAATGTGCTCTGGTAAGTGTGTCTCTCATGTCCCTAAATAGATCAATATGTACTATTTCAAGAGCGACATGCACCCTAGTCCAACTTCTTGGAGTGGGCGCTCAAGTTCCAATTGCTTTGGGCATGGTCGTGATCGTCTGTCGCGAGCGGTTCGAGTTCGGCGAATAGTCGAGGCTGTCACGAACCAGAGGGGCCCCACTATCTTTCTCCGGGATAACCTGCCTGAAAAACCAACCGCACTTGCAGGGGATACATGTCCTCAACAACGATTTTCTGCGTCCCACGTTTCTGGGCAACTTACCCATGTCTTTTCGTGCTTTTCTCTTGGGCAGGCTCAACAGACATGGACTGAACCGGTCAACCCAGAGAAAAAACAGAGTTTGTGAGCGGTTCCGCGGCCTCAGCGCGATGGTTGGGTTCACGGTCTTCAGAGAGCTATCGCTCAAGTTCGGTCCTGCTCCGTTGCAACCACAGCAGGTGTTGGATTGAGAACCATCTCGGATTGTGGCGGGAGTTTCCGAATGTCTTCCTGGACCGCAGCTTTGAGTATAAATAGTGTTGTATGGTTCGTTGTTGGCTCCATGGACATCCTGAAGCTGCACGCGTGGCTGCTGCCATAGAGCAGCTGCTGCCTGTTGCTCTGTACGCAAGGAAGGGTCACAGGGCGGCGGAGACCCTCCCCATATCCCGGCTTGAATTACGGGAAGTACCGCACGGCACGCGAGTGCGCAAGTTTTCTGTAACGTTTATTCTGAAGGACAACATGAACGTGTTGGAGTTTGGTAGGTCGTATTCGCGCTCGTCCACATGCAACTTTACAGGCATGCACCGCAGAGGGGTGGTGCGGGGGTTCGGGAAGAGGCTGGTTTTCGCACGACCCGGGCTTACCAGTGTGGCTGGAGCAGAGAAGCCAGACTGTCGAACAGTTTGAGTCACGACCAGTGCATCGGTACGGAGCTCGTCGTTCTCGACGCTGATTGGTCAGCACCACCTATATTGTTGGGGGAGGGGGGGAATGTGTACGCGATAGATTCCCACGTTCTTTAGCGGCACCTCGACCTTAACTGCATGTTGTGGAAGTGAACAGCCCAGACACAGATGCGCGACGAGGTGCATGCGGTTGAACGAGCGAGAAACTGCCTTTGCTCAACTACCCGAGAGAGAGAAAGCGGGCCGAGGGTGCCGATGTTGAGAGGAAGAGAGGAGGAGATGTGGCACGTAGTATATCGCAATGGCACTCGGTTCCTCCATGCGCCGCCTTTCTTCTGTCGCGAGCATCTCCACGGAGTATTAGAAATATATATTTACGTTTTACATTGTAGTGGGCCAGGATTGGCTGTGTTCAGCGCTTGTTGAAACAGGTTTTAGAGTGTGACCATGAATTGGCCTCCGTCATTCGCAGACTTTCGTCCTCCTCGACGTGAATTGCTCGTGTTTAGTGGTTCGGGTGGATGTAAATGTTGAATGTGCGCGCTGTTGTCTAGAGCTCGAGGAAATCACGGTGGTTCGCCTTGGTTCACCAGGTGTTTTGATAAGCGTGATGATTCTCAGAGGTTATTTTACGTGTCTGTTGTAGTTGAAATAGAGCATGCAGGTTGTGGCCTGTATTGTCTTGATCTTGAATTCCATACCTATTCGTCTCGTATGTGTGAAAATGGCATGGCCCATCCAACCCCAGCGGTGAATACACGTTGCTTTACAGTGCGAATATCTGTTGTCCTTGCCGGTGATCGTTGATTCTCTTTGGTTTATTTTGTCGAGCATCGCTTGCCGAGCTGGAGCGATGGGTTCCATGTGGTGCTACATTTGTTTTGTATCTCCTTTGCCAGATTTTGCGTATCGCCAGAAACGTTAGACTGTCTGGGGGCTTTTCGCTCTTTTTGTGGTTTCGTTCCGTTTCGACTCTAGTATTGCGTTTGTTTGTGATGGTGTTTGCTGTTTTAAGGTTTCCCGTTCCGTGGGTAGTTGCCCTTTGACCACGGAAGGCGTAGGCGAAAGTTAAGCCGGTTGTAGTACGCGTGTTACAAGATTCGGAGCAGAAACTTGGTCGCATCCAACAGCTGAAAAAAACCAAGTTCTCTCCGTTCTAGTCGACCTCGGCATGGGACCAACCCGGTGTCGAAATCGAAAAAGCGGTTCACTAAACAGAAGTGAATCTACAACGCCACGACAATCCGAGGGGGATATTTCCCAGACGATCGCTTGGGTGCATTGACTCCCACGCTGTTTCGCTTACATAAGTTCCGTGCGAAGGGATTAAAACGAAGCGACACCAGTTCTACGTAGTTTCATCATTACCTTAAACCTATCTGGTCTATCACCGCGCCCACGTATCGATGGTGACACAGGTATGTAGGCATCTCTCGTGGTGCCCATCGACTAGGATGTTGGCCGTCGCAAGCGCGATAAGCATGACGACCAGTTCAAAGAAAACCAACAAACGAAACCCTCTCTCCCAGGAGAGCGCGCCGACCCTATCTGCGATCAATCACGTCGATCCCGAATATATATACAATGCCATCCACTATCCCGAGTTTTCTCCGCTACATGACGTCAACCTTTGGCCCTCCCGCCCACGTTGTTGGGTGGGCCGCTCCCCTAGCGCCATACGCAACCATTCCATAGGTAGGTATGGACCACCTGAGTACCACCGTGAGCGCTCTTATGCTCGACACGATGGTACCATCGCGGAAATACGTCATGAGTCGCATACGTATGATGTGTATGGAGCCCTCAACGCATAGTAGTCCAAAGCACATTCTCGTGTCTCCATAGACTCATTATGTGTTATTAATAGTTCAACATCAACACAATCATACATGAGAAGAAAATAAAAATACTCAAAATCGTCACCCAACGAACGAGGTTTTCCAAATCTTCACGGTTCAGACACCAAATACAACATGAAACTCATGATCTTCGAACGTGTTCCGCAACTTTTGCTGTCATGCGCCTTCCCCCAGTCGTGACGGTCGGGACACTCTCGACTACAAATGGGATCACATCATCAGCTGAGTTCCATCGGAAACAATGTGTACAAGTCACAACGGCAACAACTCCACCGCCCTGCCTCGATATTTTCAAGGGGTTTCAGGCAATCAAACGTCCCACTCACTTAGACCTATACAGCAAATCCGCACGGACGGTAGCAAATACTTTCTCCATGTAAACAAAAAATAACTCTTAGCCACACTCTTTCAGGTTTAAAACGCCCCCACGGACTTCCTATCTTAGCACCCTCCCCACTTGCGGCGTAAATGCCGACATCGGATCCTGCATGAATGTTTACAAAACACCACCCCACATGTTCTAGCCGAAATTGTCTTAACCAAGGAACTACCGAGCCAAACCTTTTCCAGCCAATGCAGTCTACACAGACAAAGGACACAAGAACAGGCGATTTTGGCGGTCAAAACCTCCACACAACAGCAGGCCTATCAGACAGCCACATCTACCTACCGATTAAATGCCTAAAACTCGGCAAAATATTTTTTTGTGCATGAGCACCTAGAAAAAGCCGTGTTCGATTGGCTAATGGATGATGAGTAGAGTAGACTAGTAGTACAACAAAACCCCGCAATGACTTGGTCGAATATCTGCATATGATTCTCCCCTGACTGCTCGTACTCCACCTTACTTACTGAATTCCCCGTTGTCCACCGCTTCACGAAGGAAGCGATCGCGGACAGTGACGACGTACTTTAGAGGGAGGCGTGGCCTCGTTTGCGGCAAGAAGAGCCCCATCCTCCTCCTAACATTCCTCGTTGAAACTCATACCCCGGGAAACGCAACTCCGGAGATACCCCAAGAAAATGTCCACTTCAGCGGGAAAAACAATACATGCACAATTCCGATTTACGCTACGCGAAGTGATTCACCGCGAACCACCACCCCTTCGAGAGAAGAAGGAACAAACTTGCTACATCCACGGCATTTGATAAATAAATTAGTCTATTCTTACGTTGTTGCCAGTAGTATCGATCAGACCTCCCGCCCCCCACTACTGGCCCTCACGTACGTCCACGCGCTGGGCCCCCCACAGCCAGCACGTGTCCCTGACCACTAGTGCTGAAGGAATATCCTGCTTCCACATGTACTCGGGCCAATGCGGGGAGATCCGCACAGGTGGCTGTTGGAACAACCAACATCCTATACTGAAATGGCACAGGTCGTCCCTCCAGAGCGAGGTGACAGAGCCCCTCCATCTGATCGTCCCCTCCCCCTAGCTCTACCCCGGGCGACCACTGCTTCGTGTAAACCATCCTCAGCATTGCCACCCCGACCACCAGAGTCACCTTGGCCGCTACAATGCCCCCAACCAAGAAACCAACGAGGCTTTGACCGCTCGCGACGACGATCACGTTCCAAGAAATCACACCAGCCACCAAACCTGCCAGCACACAAGCCTGGTCTGACAGAAGCCCTCTTGCCGTCTCGACCACGCGAGACAGTGCCTCGAATACTTTGTAGCGCCAACCACGCCAAACGCCGCAGACCCCAATAAGCGGCAGAACCTGAACTGCGTACCCTTGCCATGCTGGACCCACCGAGCAGGCCAGGAGGGCGGCTACCACCAGTGGCCCGACATGGTTCGATCCGTAGCTGTCCTGAATTCCAACCATGCCCCGCAGGCAGAGTCTGTCGTACAAGGTGCTACGGGACTCAATCGCTAGCCCCGCTTGCCTGTTCGGCTGTTCCGTGAGCAGACCGTAGTCTGATCCCCGGAGAGCGATCTTTATCAACTCCTTCGGTCTGACCAGCACCGGAAAGATGTTTTCCTCTAGGGCAAATCCATCCGGAAGCGACAAGATTGTGCGCTCAGGTTTAGCCGATACCACCACCCGGCGAAGAAGGAATTCGTCACTCGTCCATCCCCTCTCCATCGCTGCAGAAATGAGCTCCCTGTCATCGTGGGCGTAGACTTGCGACAACGTCACAATACCCTCCGCCCAACTGGGCGGTTTGGACGTGGTAGCAGCCAACGCCGCCAAGCATGCGTTTATCCTGCCGACGACTGCAGGGCCCTGGTTGAAGAGAGTGAACGCGTTCTCAAACACTTCCCCCACAAAAGCGGCGAGCCACGCGTCCAAGGTTGGGTCGGTGCCACCACACCGTGCAAAGGCCTCCTCTCCTGTCAGGGACAACTCCCCCTGCGACCACCCCGAGTTCTCCAAGGTCACCGGCTGACCCCTCGGGGTGTTTGTTTGTAGCCTCACAGTACGTTGCGTACCACCTATGGTACCGTAGTAGCCCCTGGAGTCAGCACCTGAGCCCCTCAGCACCTCGCGAAGAGGCATCCCAACCTCCTGGAAATCCACTGCCGCCCGACGGCATAGAGAGACCCACGACTTGGCGTCGACCCTCCTATCGCGCCGGTGGCATTCCCGGGCCGTGGCGGACAGAAGACAAACTAGAAGCACAATCGCAATAGTGGGCCACCACACCTCCCCGCCAAGCATTCCCCTAGGATGGTACAGTCCGGCGAGGATGGAGTAGAAGAAGGACAGCGACGCCAATATCAGAGTAATCAACTGGTCGCGGGTGTTGCCGAAGGGAGAAATGGCTCTAGCCACCGCTTGGTAATTCCACAGAAACAGTGAACCCAACAAGAACGTGGATGCTGCCATCACAACCGATGACTCGCGTCTGTCGCCTTCGAACCACACCCAGGCGGTGGCCATCGAGGTGTAGACGACTACGATCAGTCTGCCGAACTTAGACTGCAGTCCGCACAGTATTGATCCTGCAATCCAGTCACTTGCGATAGGCGAGCAACGGAGCCACGCCAAGGGTACATACGATACATCTCCCTTGTACACGTCAGTCACGCCGTTTTCCTGGGTGGTCATTGAGTTCCTTCGTCGGACCCATCGAGCATTAGCCGCTGGTTCGTCGGTTGTTAGAGCACTATCCTCGCCCTCCCACGGTTCCACCGTGTCGGGGACTCCATCCTCCGGCGATGTACCTAGCACCCAGGCTGGCGCCGTTTGTAAGGTTCCAATAGTCGTAAACCTTGGTAAGAACGATACCGGCATCTGCACGTCACCGCGTCCCTCTAGGACCGAGTGCCGAATCCCGGAGCACGGCCTTGATATCAACGTGAGATCCGTGCCTGCCAAGCCACGGCACCCAAGACTAGGACACCTGCCGACGAGTGAACCGCCGCCCTCCACCAGAAACTGGTCCCAGGCTTCGTGTGACCCCTCGAAAAAGCCCATGGTCGCTTCACCCACCCCAATCGCCAGAGGCGTCAGCTCCAAAACATTCAAGTGTGGAGATGCGCCCCCGTCCGTGCTGGAGTTCAGGCACACCAGCACTCCTTTGAAGGACCGGTTCCTCCTCCCGTACAGGAACAAAAGCGCTGGTCCCGCTTCGTACAGCCGCGTTGGTCGGGGCACCATCCTCACACATTCCGAGATCGTTCTGGATCCTCCAGCCAGAGTCGGCAGGGACGATAGCGATACAGCTTCCTGGCCCCAGTCGAGGTCACGCCATCCCGCAACCTCCATCGTCATTTTGGTGCAGATGAACAGGCCCTGGTGCCGCAAAGAGGGAAACAAAGCGGGAGGGGCGCATCAGCGAGCTAAAAGGGCGAGCTCTCGTTTTGACAACTACAACCCGCCATCATCGCAGGGGGTCTCGAGTTGGGTGTCGAACTGTGACGATTTTCAAACCAGAGACTGCTCGTCACAAAAACACTTCATGCGATAAGAATCGTGCAGGCCAAGATATAGTGACAGTTTCAGTAGCCATTGTCCAGGGTTTTTCGTTGAAGTAAACATGTTGGATAATCATACACTCGGGGAATTTGGGTAAGGGTTAGGGTAAGGAATAGAGTCTGCGTACGCCCTCCCTGTTCTATTTCCTCGAAAACTTAACCTTTCGCGAAGGCGGTCCCACCATTTTTTGGGGTCCGCCTGTGTCGTTCCGCATCGGGCGGCCTCTACACCCCATAATATACAACGTAGACAGAGACCTAAACGAGTATGAGGAATTGGGTACAACACATACCACCCGCCTCCTTTTTTTGCAGCACACACCTGTTTCTCACCAAGATACGAAAACAATCGCGCATGAGCCGCAAAAAGCATCCACAGATGCAAAGCACGTTTGTCACCGAACGATGGGCATTGCTACGCGAGCAGGCCTTGACCCCTCTAGAGATGCAGCTCTTTGCTTTGCTAGATGAATATGCTGCACGACGGACGCACAGAAAAAGTTTCAAAAGCGCATGTCCAGCCGCATCAAAATTTCGTGAATCGACACTGGACCTCTATTTCTGCTCAACCACCGCCGTTCGGATGGCGGAACAGACAAAGTCGAGTCCTATGAACAGGAGACGGAAGCCGCTGAAACTTGGGGAGGTTGCGATTCCATGCCGAGTCATGACTGAGAGGTAGCGAGACGTGCGCCATAGCTCGAGACCAGTGTGTGAGACCCGGCCGGGAGGGGCTTGGAAGGAGAGATCCTCCCACCCACCCACGGATATTGACCGGGTAAGACTGAAGCGACAAAGAAGATAAAAATTCCAACGGTGAGTGCTTTAGGCAGTGCTGCTATGTCTGAATATATGGGACCGGTCTGACTCTGCTGCCCAAAAAAACTGTGTTTCTTACCACGAGTATGGTAACATAGCATTCGGAGTGTTAGGTGGTCTTAGGTGGTACACTGTTTCTGCTGCGGCTTTTTCGCCGCATCTTGTTTTTGTGAGCATTATCTTGTCCAACGGATATGGGTATAGCGATGCACCATCGGAGATTGTTTTCAGGTTGTTTTCAAGCTGTGTCCTGGGGACGCAATTTAGTCAGGCGTTGTGATCGCATAGCGAGCGTCGAACTTCCATGTATGCGATAGAATGTGCGAAAACACCAGGGTTAAGGGTCCTCCTTGGTTGTGTGCATATCTGCGTCTGCATCACGACTTCAGAAACACTACCATCGCCATGAATGCCAACAACTTTGTGCCCTTCTTGTATGCTCTGGAGTACGGTTGATTCTCAAGACACACGAGCTTGGGGCTCGTCCGAGAAAATATACCGGGGTGAGGAATAAGCGTGGGCGGGTTTGAATTAAAATTACCAATTACAACGATCGGCGCCCGATGCCGGATTTCTACCACAGAGAAGCTGCGGTCGGGCCCAAGTTGAACCGAACATGGGTCGTCGAGGGGAAGAGGGGCGTGCGCATACGTTTGGTCGAGGGCTTGCCGTTGCCTCTGGCTCTGAACTTGCAACAAAAATCACGAACACCCATGACTGCCTTGCTTCGACTCAACATGACCAGGAGCGAAAATCCCGCAACAAATGTGGGCAACCTCCGCATCGGTGAACATTGGATAGTTCTCAAGGTTGAGATTTTTCTCTTCAGAAACGACCGGAAAACTCGAGGGACTCGGAGAGGAACGGTATGCCGCACTCTTTTCGAAAGACGATTGCGGGTGGGTATCCAATAGACACGAGGCAACAACGCCATCCATTCACTGTCGAAAAAAGAGAAAAAAACTTGCTTTGCAAAAGAGGAAGCATTGCCGCACGATTCGAACGACTCCGCTTGTACGTGGCTGGGCATCCCAATAACAGAAAGTACCCCGCGATAAAACATGTACGACACACCTCTTGGGCATCAAAACTTCACTCCAACGAAAAAAAAACATTGGAAAAACCTGACGAATGGGAAATGTTTGGCACACTTCTTCTTTGCGTGCAGGTGAAATTCGAAGAACAAACCAAAACACAGAACTACCTGTTCGTGGAGACGCGTTTTCAGCGATGGGTTCGAATATCAAATCATCTGCCCCCTGGCCAGAACGTTTCTGGCCGTGCAAGCTTGGGCGAAGCTACTTGCTCCGGATGGGTGATGAGTTTTTCAGCGAGACCAAGAAAAACACAGATGACGTTGGGTGATTACAAGCTGGACTCAAATCATGGTCACGGACCCGACCCAGTTGCCCCAATCAGCCACCGGGACGAAGTCGAATGTTCCGGCAGTCCACGTCCGTCCCCGCAGCCGAACCAGCGATCTACTTGGCAGTAGTGGTCCCGCCTTCGCGGTACCCTCTGTCAAGCGAAGTTCCCTGTATAGAGGTTCCACAAAATCGTGGCACGGCTGCAACCCAGTTTATTAGCGGTTGTACGACCGCAAATAATCCGGTCGTGCCCCAGTAGCGGTTGTTAGAGCTATTTTCAGCGACCAGTTTGTAGCGATTGTTATAGGAACGTTTATTGCGGAGACCCCGGGCGCTCGTGGCACGGTGTAGCGGAGCTCACGGCTGCACTGAATATGCTCAGCACCACGGCGGCGGTGGATGGAGACCACGTGAACGACTCGGAGTTGTGCGAGGTGTCGACGCGCCTAAGCATCACCCCTGGTATCCCTGCCCCCCCCCTGCACAACCGTCGCAGCGGCTCAGGCTTGGGGCGGAGCTGGAGGATCAGGTCGACATCCTCCGAGCTTTGCGGAAGGACACGAATGACGTACGTGGAGGAGGGCAACCCTTCCGACGACGAGTTAGAGCTAGATGGCGCGGAAGAACCCGACAGAGGGGAGGGCAGGAAGGTGATGGCACCGCCGCGATACTCGGAGCTAGTGCCGCGTTGTGAACAACTTGAAGAGTGCGCGGCACTGCATGAGCGAGGCAGGGCACTATGCTCGCAAGGCACTAAAAAAAAGAAAAATACCGTTCCTCGTAGCGCACGCCTCTTGTACCAACGCCCCAAAGCAGATATCAGAGAGATGTTGGGTCAAGCATGATCGATACTCGTGACAAAGTAGCAGAAGCCAAGTCACTGAGGACATCATTGCGTTTTCAAGAATTTGCCCCACGTGCCGTAGAGGCGCGTATGGGTGGGTTAATATTTCCCTGCTTCTCATTTCTTTATGGGGGCCGTGCCTTGTCGAACCGTTGCATTCATGGTTGTCACTGCTTTTGTCCCCGCCCCCCATTACGTATGGAAGGGGTTTGAAATCGACGAAGGTGAAACGCTGGAAACGGAAGGTCAAGAGGGGTTCGAAGATATCTGTTGCTTTTGCCTACAGAGAAGAACAGGAACTAACAAAACAAACAAGGATAAGGAGGGTCTAGAAGTGTACGGAATGTTGGAAGAAGGAATAGGGTTCAAGGATTACCTACATGGACCAATGGATGCAGGGACAAAGCTTAAGGTCAAATTCAGGACCGGGGACGTAGGCCTTCAAGAGCGTAGACGAAGGTTTAGGAAGGTAGACGATAAAGACGACAAGTTCAAATGTGATTGCGGCTCCGAGTGCGAAGATCGTGTTCATGTAGTTGCAACATGTCCGCTGTTCAAGAAGGAGAGGGAAGTGTACATTACTGAGCCGGGAAAAAGGAACAAGACGTGCGTCAATTGACTCCGGCTCTCATCGTGAAATACCATCCGCAATCGTATTATCGACACCTCTAACATGAGCCGGGCAGGTGCAGGGAGATGTTTGAGGCATGGAATAGCCAGGAGAAGACGGTAGCTGTACTGGGGAATAGGAAGTGGGTTGAAAAGGCGGGAAGTGATATGGATAGGATAGATAGGGAGACAGTTATTATTGAGCCACCTTTGGCGAAGCAGGAAGGAACGATTGGCCATGGGTGACGCATGCAAAAAATAACAAGTACGCTCACTGTTTACTAATTATCTGGCCTACAACGTGTACTATTCATGTTGTGATATCAGGACAACAGGTTGTTCAGTACGCCGGAAACAAAACAACGTATGTATGCATACCTCAAGAGAACTTCAGTGAGACGCAGACTATACGTTTCGAAAAGCGTCTCGAAGAAAGAACAAGCTCTCTTGATATTGTAATTGAAATGCATACATGCCGTGGTGACTCCCATAGGGTGGTCACTTCTTCATGTGACCTGCGTACATGGGACTGCTGCAATGAGACATGCAACACATGATTCTCTGACGATGAGCGTTGACACTGCACATGTTCCGCAAAAAAGGGGATTGTTCCCTCCCGCCGGTAAGCAGTTCGTAACCATTGTTATTGCAACTGCTGGTTCAGCGGATGGTTACATAACCGCTAAATACAGAGTTCTTGCTGTGAAGATGATGCAGAACAATTGCGATTTCGGTTCCAAATCACTATGTAGGCAGGCTGGCTCTTGGGGAATTCGGATTGGTTTCTGATTCCGAAAAAAAAAACTACAAGAATTTGTGGCGCCGTTGATTTTTGCAAAGCGGCTTCCTGACCGGCAAATTCCGCAAGTGTTGAGAAGCACGATGACCACTAGACCACCAGTCAGCCGCTGACTGGTGGTCTGGTGGTCATCGTGCTTCTCAACAAAAGTTAATGCCCGAGTTCGTCAGGCTTTCTTTCAAGCCACGAACACGTCCCCTCAGGGTTACCATCCCTGTGATCAGCACTGTCTTGCCCGATCCATGACCGGCCGATCCAAGACCGGAAGACTATGTACAACAAGAGATTCATCGGCATAGTTCGCGAAGTCCAACACTTTTCCCACATACAGGGCGCAAACAAAATCCTCGAAGGAAAAAATGCTCAAGGGGAGATTCGAACCCCGTGAAAAATGGGGAAAAAAACTGCTGGATACTGGGGTAATTTTGAGTCTACATAAGTCTGTACACAAAGCAATAGTACAGATATGGCAACAACCATTGGGGCGTGAGTGGGGCAGCAGACTGACGAGACGGCGAGGAGGGAAGAAAGCAAACGAGAAGAGGCGGACTGAGTGACGCGGTGCCGGAGTTGATTCGCTGGCTAATCCTCCCCCTCCCCCCCGAGAGCCCCCCCCCCCAACCCACCCCCGTGGGGTTGGGTTTTCGTCGCTTGGCAACGACGTTATAAAACACGCCGATCGCTTAGTGAGCTCGACAATCAGTTGCCACTTTCTTCTTGCCTTTGTAATTTTTTTGCGGCA
>FN649745.1:1263377-1278495 GCA_000310025.1 Ectocarpus siliculosus | reverse complement strand
GGGGGGGGGGGGGGGGGGGGGCGTACTCTTATGTTTTGCATGCCTTAGCGGTTAGACCATTGACCACGCGTCCTCGAGAGGACGGAGCATTGTTCCCAAAGGACCGATCACCGATGGCCAATCGTTCCTTCCTACTTTGCCAAAGGTGGCTCAAAAATGTCTTCCCTAGTTTGTCTATCCTAACGATATCCCTTCCCGCCTTTTCAAACCACTTTCTACTCCCCAGTACCGCTATCGTCCTCTCCTCCCTATTCCATGCCTCAAACATCTCCCTGTACGTCCCTTGTATTTTTCCCAGCTCAGTCATGTACACTTCCCTCTCCTTTTCGTACAAGGGACATTCCGCGACTACATGAACACTGTCTTCGCATTCGAAGCCGCAATCACATTTGAACTTGTCGTCTTCGTCGTCTACCGTCCTATGTCTTCGTCGACGTTCGCGAAGGCCTATGTCCCCGGTCCTGGATTTTACCTTAAGCTTTGTCCCTGCATCCATTGGTCCATGTAGGTAATCCTTGAACCCTATTCCTTCTTTCAACATTCCGTACACTTCTAGACCCTCCTTATCCTTGGATTGGGGCGGGGGGGGGGGGGCTCTAATTTCAATTGCGCAAGGGGTACCGTGGAAAGACACCCCCCGGCAGCAGGGCAATGACTTATTTTCGTCAACGAAGCCCCCTTACTAGTTGCTACATATAACCAAAATCAAAATTGGCCCTCCCGGGGGACGTGTGTGTGTGGCGAAATTGGCCCTCCCGGGGAGGAGAGGGGGTTCCGCTGGCACGCCCAGATCTGCTGTTCGAGGCCGTGCCGTCGAAAGCTGCAGCTGCGGTCCGAAAGTCCGCAAAACTGGGTCCATATCAGTCATGATCTACTGCTGTACGCGCCGTCAGACCAGACCAAATCCGCCGAAATGAGGGCGTACCGAAAACAACCTATTGTAGGGAGCACCCGGCAATCACACATGAGACGCTTTCATGGGACCCAGTTAAAAGAGTTCCTCAACAAGACATGCTTTCGTCGTGGCGCACAGCAGCGGTTGGGGCTTGTCTACAACAGCGTACCGCAAGAGTCTTCTTCCACAAACGTTTGCTCCAACCATGACAAACGTTTCCACAACAAAACATTCCACCTATTTGGCATGTATTCAAGATCAGGAACAGGCGACATTGTGGGTGCTCAGATAATGTCATTGCGTTGCGGACTCCAACTTGTACATCTCTACCTGTAGAGAGGATCAAGGGGCAGCGACATGCTCTTCGGTACGCCCAGATGTGTTTTTGGGGCCAAGCTGTCAGAGGCCGAAGCTGCGGTTCGTACCGAGCTGTCAAAGGCTAAAGCTGCGGCCCGTAGTGTCCGCTATCCTTGGTCCATATCGTTCACGATCTACTCCTTGTCGCACACCCAATTCCCCTAACTGCTGGTCGTCCAAGGCAGTGTGCCTACTGACGTGACCACCACTGAACAGACCACACGAAGAAAACATCCCATGGGTCAAGAGTGACTCAGCTGGGTAGAAAATGTTAGACGGCGTGAAATGAGCACTTTTAGCTGAGTGGCCGGGGCGCACTTCCGTGCTGTCAGTTGGATGGTAGGGTTGAGAGGTGCTGAGTAGATTTCGGAACGGCGTCAAAATGCGAAAACAACAACATGTCCAACAAAACTTTTCCATGTCCCTCGTAGCCACCGCATTCCACCCTGCCGTGTCCTAAAGAGCCTGGGGTGTGCCCTGCCCTGCACTATCGAGCGGCAACCCCCTCAGAGCTGTGTGTAACGGATCATGTCCGAGATTCACTTCCGATTACGTAAGAAACGGTCTACACAGCCATTGATGCGAGTGGCTAATTTTCGAATTCTAGACATTTGTGGTAAGGGGTTCACTTTCTGAAAGAAATTCAATGACTCCAGGATCGTTTCGAACCACCCTACGTAGTGATTCTCACCTGAGAATGGTAGATTGAGACGCTTTAGATTACCTGTCGGAAATCCATTTCGGGTTGTTGTCACAGAATAGAGCCGGTGGACACGCTGAACCCGCGTACAACACCGCGCGCCAGCTGCGCCCTCTCACACAACCCGTATCGCACATCGTTCTCGCTTTCACCGAGGTTGAAATTCGCTGTGTTTGCCACAGCATACATGACACCAAGGGCCTTGAGCCGCAGCGCGAACCCGGAGACAACCGTGTCTGCAACATGCAATATATTCTGATCAAGGGGGTGCTCTGAATGGTGAATCGAGTGTTGTTTGTTGGTGCTTGTTTCTGGGTTGTTGTTCTGTATACCTGGCTAGCGCTCACGTGCTGAATTGTTTGCGGTGAGCTAGTTTGTGCAACAAAACAACAGAAAGAATCGCTTTCGGAGTGCTACAAACCCCTGTTGGTATCTTGCCCCTTTTATAGCCCACCCCCCGTTACCTTCTCAGGAGGTCGCAACATGCCTCCGTGTACCTCCTCTCCAAGTACGTGCTTTCGTACCCCGTATTGCCACCCTCCCCTGGCCTGATAGGCGTGGCATAAATTGTTTTTGACAAACTACGATTACCACCCCGCCCCCCTCGTAACCACACGCGGTGAAACAGGTCTAGGTAGCATTTTCTCGTTTGAGGAGTAACACGAAGACAAATCAGGGAGATATACCTATATGAATCGGCACGTGCTTGTGGGTAAGCAACGGGCGTTACACCCCGGAGGCAGGGAAGGGAGGGACAAATATCAAGTATCCATGAAGTTAGAAACACACGCGACACGTCAATTGCTGTAAATGCACGGCATGGCTTCCTGACTCTCCAAAAGAACGCCAAGTCGACCGTATCGTGGTTTTTCCCGCCTTGAAACACTGGACACCGGCTTAAGTGGTCAACAATGATGTTTTTTGTTTTTGGCACAAGGTACACTCGCCTTGTAGCAAGGTATTATTTACCCTGAGTACATCAATGGTCAGGTTGAATTCTCTTTTGAAAAGGAAGAGAATGAACCAGCTTCTCATCGCTCGCGTTTTGTGAAGAATACTGACAAACTGGGCCGCTACGATGGCATGCACGCTGAAAACGATGTTGCTAACTTGCGGTTACAGGGTACTCTTGATTGATCTCAACATCGGGCACTCCGTCTTCGTTGTACGGAGTCGGACTGGCGCGAAGTGTTTGCAACGGGAGGCCTTATTTTGTGCGATTGTCCTTGCGGTTGTATTCCTATGCACTCACCCACAAGGCGCCCTATGATTGCGGCGGTTGAAGGTGTCAAAACAAACAAGCGCTCGCCCTTTTTTGCTCGCTGGTTTGCCCGTCCCGCTTTTTTCCCTCTTCGTAGCACCAGGGCCTGTTAACCTGCACCAAACCCATCATGGAGGTTGCGGGATGGCGTGACCTCGATTGGGGCCAGCAAGATGTATCGCTATCATCCCTGCCGGCTCTGGCCAGAGGATCCAGAACGATCTCGGAATGTGTGAGGATGGTGCCCCGACCAAAGCGGCTGTACGAAGCGGGACCAGGGCTTTTATTCCTGTACGAGGGGAGGCAAAGGTCCTTCAATGGAGTGCTGGTGTGCCTGAACTCCAACACGGGCGGGGGCGCATCTCCCCCAGAGCTGAAGGTTTTGGAGTTGAGGGCACTCGAGATCGGGGTGGGCGAAGCGACCATGGGCTTTTTCGAGGGGTCACACGAAGCCTGGGACCAGTTTCTGGTGGAGGGCGGCGGTTCACTTGTCGGCAGACTTCCTGATCTCGGCTGCCGTGGCGTTGCAGGCACCGATCTGATGTTGATATCGAAGCCATGCTCCGGGATTCGGCACTCGGTCCTAGAGGGGCGCGGGGACGTGCAGATGTCTGTATCGTTCTTACCAAGGCTTAAGACTATTGGAACCTTACAAACAGCGCCCGCCTGGGTACTAGGGATATCGCCGGAGGCCGGAGCCCCCGACACGGTGGCACCGTGGGGCGGCGACGATAGCGTTCCAATGGATGAACCAGCGGCTAATGCTCGATGGGTCCGACGGAGGAACTCACTAGCCAGTCAGGAAGTTGGTATGACTGACGTGTACAAGGGAGATGTATCGTACGTACCCTTGGCGTGGCTCCGTTGCTCGCCTATCGCAAGTGACTGGATTGCAGGATCAATCCTGTGCGGACTGCAGTCTAAGTTCGGTAAACTGCTTGTAGTTGTCTACACCTCGATGGCCACCGCCTGGGTGTGGTTCGAAGGCGACAGACGTTGGTCATCGGTTGTGATGGCAGCGTCCACGTTTTTGTTGGGTTCACTGTTTCTGTGGAACTACCAAGCGGTGGCTAGAGCCATTTCTCCTTTCGGCAACACCCGGGACCAGCTGATTACTTTGATCTTGGCGTCGCTGTCCTTCTTCTACTCCATCCTCGCCGGGCTGTACCATCCTAGGGGAATGCTTGGCGGGGAGGTGTGGTGGCCCGCTGTTGTGGTTGTGCTACTAATTTTCCTCCTGTGCGCTGCAGGCCGAGAATGCCGCAGACGCGATAGGAGGGTCGACGCCAAGTCGTGGGTCTCTCTGTGCCGTCGGGCGGCAGTGGATTTCCAGGAGGTTGGGATGCCTCTTCGCGAGGTGCTGAGGGGCTCAGGTGCTGACTCCAGGGGCTACTACGGCACCATAGGTGGTACGCAGCGTACTGTGAGGCTACAAACAAACACCCCGAGGGGTCAGCCGGTGACCTTGGAGAGCTCGGGGTGGTCGCAGGGGGAGTTGTCCCTGACAGGAGAGGAGGCCTTTGCACGGTGTGGTGGCACCGACCCAACCTTGGACGCGTGGCTCGCTGCTTTTGTGGGGGAAGTGTTCGAGAACGCGTTCACTCTCTTCAACCAGGGCCCCGCAGTAGTCGGCAGGATAAACGCATGCTTGGCGGCGTTGGCTGCTACCACGTCCAAACCGCCCAGTTGGGCGGAGGGCATCGTGACGTTGTCACAAGTCTACGCCCACGATGACAGGGAGCTCATTTCTGCAGCGATGGAGAGGGGATGGACGAGTGACGAATTCCTTCTTCGCCGGGTGGTGGTATCGGCTAAACCTGAGCGCACAATCTTGTCGCTTCCGGATGGATTTGCCCTAGAGGAAAACATCTTTCCGGTGCTGGTCCGACCGAAGGAGTTGATAAAGATCGCTCTCCGGGGATCAGACTACGGTCTGCTCACGGAACAGCCTAACAGGCAGGCGGGGCTAGCGATTGAGTCCCGTAGCACCTTGTACGATAGACTCTGCCTGCGGGGCATGGTTGGAATTCAGGACAGCTACGGATCGAACCATGTCGGGCCACTGGTGGTAGCCGCCCTCCTGGCCTGCTCGGTGGGTCCAGCATGGCAAGGGTACGCAGTTCAGGTTCTGCCGCTTATCGGCGTGTTTGCCATGTGGCGTGGTTGGCGCTACGAAGTATTCGAGGCACTGTCTTTCCTAGTCGAGACGGCAAGAGGGCTTCTGTCAGACCAGGCTTGTGTGCTTGCAGGTTTGGTGGCTGGTGTGATTTCTTGGAACGTGATCGTCGCCGCGAGCGGTCAAAGTCTCGTTGGTGTCTTGATCGGGGACGTCGTAGCGGTCAAAGTGACGTTTGTGGTCGGGGTGGCAATGCTGAGGATGGTTTACTCGAAGCAGTGGTCGCCCGGGGTAGAGCTAGGGGGAGGGGACGATCAGATGGAGGGGCTCTGTCACCTCGCTCTGGAGGGACGACCTGTGCCATTTCAGTATAGGATGTTGGTTGTTCCATCAGCCACCTGTGCGGATCTCCCCGCTTTGGCCCGCATGCACGTTGGAGCGGGATATTCCTTTAGCACGAGTGGTCAGGGAGACGTACAGGCTGTGGGAGGGAAAGCGCATGGAAGTACGTAAGGGCAAGTATTGGGGCTCGTTTTGCAATCCACGGGATGTCGGATCGACAAGTTCTGTTGTTCACGTGTATGCATGCGTGTGTGTAAATATTGCAAGTGACCCTGCGTTTCACCCTGATAGGAGAGGAAAAGACGAGGGCAAGCCAACCATTTTGTTCTATTCACTGTTGAAAAAATCTCTCGGAGCAGCATGATGGAACCTAGACTGCCGCATCTGCGCAGACACGACCGGGGTCGATGACCTTTTGGCAGCAAAATTGAACATTCGTCCCTCCGGAAGGAGCAGGTTTCCGTTTCCCAGGGTCACTCTGCTGCATCGAGCAGACGCTGGTTGTTGTGAAGAGTGGGCGGACAAAGTCGCTCGCAACAACGGCAGAGTGGTACAAAATTCCATGGGTTGACTGGTGCCTGAAATATGTTATAGAATGCTCCAGGTGTACACCTTGTGTCATTTCGCGCACAATTTGCACTTTCCCACACCACCGTTCCCGCCAATCTGTCTGTCTTGTCAACAATGTACCCCCTCGAGCAAAAAGTTACGCGCTCGCCCTTCCAACCCTGACGAAATTGTGTTCCACTTGCGCATTTTGAAACAGCCAAGAGTCTCTATCGTCAGCCTCCAGACAACGCAATGGAATGTTCGGGATGACACTACCCGTTTCGGTGTCCTGCGTGGTGTGTGTCATACAAGATTGGTGGCGGGCAAGCCGTGGCCGTGGGCAGTGGGGCTTTCACGAGGCCACCTGCCTGCGGTGAGGCGGTAATGCAGGCCTTCGGCACTTCCGCATTTATTTGAGGTGATCAAGATTGGGCGAACTTGACAGAGCACTTGTGACGCCATGTCAACGCCAACGAATTAGGGCACCCTTTGGTGCTGCACATGTGTATCTGCAAATGGAACGCGGTGGCAGTTGAACCTTTTTCGTTTCTACGTGATTCCATCCCTCCATTCGGACTAGAGGCGCTAGAAACTCTCTCCATCAGTACACGCACCAAACGGCCTACGCCTCCGTCCGGAACTCAACCACAAGAGACTACCGTCCGCCATGTTTGGAAATTGGAAATATAGTGCTTACCTTCAAAAACAAACTCCCGGCCGAAAATAGAACGACGCCAACATCTGGTTGCACCGCAGGTCAACGCTAGTCATTGTGTTTGCGTTCGCGGAGAACGTCTTCCCGCGCCATACTTCCGCATGTACCTTTCGTCGAAACACCTAAGGCTCAGCAGCCCGTGCTAAATCGGGATGTTGCCGGTATGCCACTCTTTTCTTCCTCGTCGCGGTCCGGTTGTTGACCTGTCAGGGGCACGGTGCGAAAGCTGTCCAAAACAAGACAACAGAGCTTTCCCCGAAACATCCAAATGGAACAGGTTTGGAGAACCGGGTTCCTCATTGATTTGCCCGACTTGATTTCTGTGTAGCCGACGCACACGCGCTCGTCGTTCGCGGTGTTGACCTTCGACGTAAAACTGCTCTGAGAACCATCGTGTGGCACAACCAGTGATGTCACTGCTGAGACCATGACAATCGATCCTCCAAAGGAACCAAGCAGATACTTCGACGGTGAAACAATAGGCGAGAGATAAAACTTCCACAACTCCTGCCCACAACAAAACTAGCCACAGCACAGAAGTCCAACCGCCAGTTTCGGAACCTCGCTTCCAAACGCACAAACCTCGAAATATGCGGAACTAATTGAAGACTGAAGAAGTTCTCTCCGTCGACAAACTCAAGGTTCGCTTGGCCCCTCTCATCATCCGGCGGAAAGAAGCCAGCTTCAGGTGCGTACCTACATAGGCCCCATTTTTCCGCCAGAGGGGGGGATCGGGAACGGCGGGCGGAGGAAATTTGGTCATCTTTTCGTTTGCCGTACGGGCCCGCAGGTATGTAAGAAGCGTCAATATGGGGTCCAAGGCTCAGTTTCTTATGTCATCGCCACTGTCGAGCACAGGTCGTTAGATGGGGTTTAGTGCAGGTTCACCGTTGAGCTATACTTCTTAGGCCTCTGTTTCTTTATATACTATTTCATAACTGCGGGCCCGTATGCTGTATCAGGATAAGTATGCATTGTAGGGCTACTTGATTGAGTGTCGTGGCAGTCCCCGGCGAAGGTGGACGGAGGTACGAATCGCCCCGCCCAGCTTTTCGCCCAGCTTTTCGCCCAGCTTTTCGCCCACCTTAACACGCGGTGGCCAGCACCCGCACCACGCCCGCGGCTGCGGGCGGTCACAGCAGTCTCACTTTTGTGTCGTCTTCGCGTTGGTACTGATTGGCATCCTTCCGTCCTTCTCGTAGCGGTTCAGAACTCCGCCTTGTGCGTGCCTTTCTACCGTCGTCCGTATTGCCGCAATTATGTACGTGGTCGCACTTCTCGTTGCGGACGTCGACGACGCCATACCATGCGTCCTTGTCTCAGAAACCGCGCATTTCTTGAACGGAGAGGTCACGGCTATTTTGGTCCTGCCGCTCTGAGCACACCCATCGATTGCTCGACGACATGTCAGCCTGCACACTACACAGCCCGCGGATCATTCCTACCACACCACACGTAAATATCTCGCAATGACCCAGAGCGTTGCCCTCTGCCCGATAGAGCATTCAGCCCCGAGAAGTTATCAACGAAGATAACAGACGGGCTACTATCAGCCTGCCGGTGACTATGCAGTGCTCCAGCAGCCAGACATGGACTGGCACACACAAGCAGTGCAGTGCAGTGCTGAGTGGCAGTGCACGGGACTGTTCCCGGGGGCTCCGTGAATTGTGCGAGCGATTTTCGGGGTTCCGACACAACACAAGCAACCAGACACATACAGAGACCGGTGCTTGTGTGCTTAAGCAGTGAGAGCTAGGTGACAGGAGTCATGGCACATGCAGTGAGAAAGTCCGGCCGGGCGATGATGAAAACCTCTCGGTGTTGCCGAGGCTGCCCTGTGACTTCCGTTGCGAGCATCTTTCTATGCTGCTACACGCTCCTCAGCGAACATGTGTCCGCATTCAACGTCAATGTGGGCTCCCCGACGACCCCAGGGCGAGTGCGCGGGCTACGTCCATCGCTAGACCGGGGACTTTCTGTCGACAGGATCAACGGTATCTCTTCACCATCGCGAGTTCGGGATCGAGTGGTGGTCGTCATGAGTGCGGAAAGACGGTCTTCGTGGTCGTGGAGCCAAGCCACGGCAACCGCAATAGCGACGATGCAGGTGTGTGTGCGGTGTGACCGTACATCACAGAAACACGCTTGTTGGTTTGACCGCCGCTGCCACTGCTGCTGTTACGGCGTGTGCTTGTACCGCAACTGAACGATGTCTAGGATAAGCGTGGCTGGTAGGCTCAGTATCGTCTCTTCAACTCTACCAAAAACGCCAAATCTCAAGCTGCCATTGAGCTTCGGATCTATCGCCAACTGTTGGGCAAGATGGATAAAGATTTCTCCTCTGGGCAGCTACAGCAGTAGTCATCAGCTGGAGACCCACGGTGTGTCCCTGTTCTTTGCAACGTCTGGTATAGCCGCGATGCATAAGCCTCCTTCGTTGTCGAGAATCGGGCTTTGAACGTCAACCGAGGGGGTGCGCTTTATGTAGGTACGGCAGTACTCTGCCACAGCGATACATAGTTGATAATTCCAGGGTACGACTTGCGGCTGCCCGTTGCCAACCCCATGGAGGCTAAACCCCAAAAGATTCAAGGTACCACAGGAGAAAAGTGGGGAATATCGCGGAGATCTTATGCGACCCCGGCTCTACCAGGGTGGCTGAACTAGAGAGGCTAGACTGGTGCAAAGAACAGTTGGGGATGGGAGGTGGAGAAGAGGAAGCAGGCAGAGCGGAGAGATTCATGTTGAGACTCTACTTCCGGTCACCGGGAACCGCGCTGTGTGCGTATGTACCAACACTGTTGTCCATGTTTGGGGACAGGTGGGGTGGGGTGACATTCGATGGATAGGAGGGGTCTGGTTGAACTGCCCGTCATCGAACAACCAGGCGTAACGTTATAGCCCTCGTTTTTAGCAGGAGCCAAATAGCATGGTGCGAGTCAGTCCGGCTACAGGACGAGTGCCTCCCCAATCCCGTTGGTCAGGTGGACGCACCCGACCGAACTGTGCCATCCTCCTTGCCATTGTTGCGCGGCTGGCCAATCAGATCGTCGCGACCGGAGCGCCCGCGATGGCATCCGTGGTTGAACCACGCTCTGCTGGACCCGGCCTGGTTACCACTGTCGGCGCGGATTTGGATTCCGCCGGGGGTGCGGGAGAGACTTCAGCGAGCGCGGCGAGCGAAGTACCGGCGGCGCCGGAACCAAGCGGGACTTTCGAAGAGTCGTGGAGCTTGAGTAACCAGTGAGTTGGTTTTACCTGGCTCTAAATGGTGTGGGCTTCTTATATAACAGTACTACACGCCTTTGACAGGCATCCGCCTTTGACATGCATCCACCGAGATTGTTTCTCCTTGTGTGAATCCTGGGTATGAACCGGCAGTAAATAATACTCTCAGAACGCCCCGACCGCAGAAGAGGAGTATTGGCCCGGTTTTGGCGCAGTCATGATTCTCCCGTGTCTCCTCGTATTAGTGACACGGCAGTGCTTACAGCACCAGCAGTGTTTGTCACCCCTCGTCCCCACCTCAGGCTAATGTGTACAACTCTTCTCACACCGTAGGTCGCAGTGGTGTCAGAACGCACAACACAGCCAAGTCGTGTGCAACACTACCCCACACCCCCTTTCCACGTGCGCTGCTGTTGTCGCCAAGGTTTTATTTTGACCGCACCCACAAGGGTAACGACTGGAACGCGGTAAAATCGCGGCTGTCGGCGGATATATCGGCGGGTAGAAAGAGCGAGAAGGCGGCCACAAAGGAGATGCTGGCGCTCCTCAAAGACAAGTACAGCAGGTGTGTGGGGGGAGGGGGGGTGGGATCGGACGAACTGCTCTAGCTGGCGCGACGTCTGTGAACCCTCGTGACAAATTTTGCTGCAGGGCGAGAAAGGTCCGTCGGCTTTCTTGCGTGCCAAGGATGGAGAGGGCGGAGAGCTTGGGTTCGTCTGTTGACCTATCGATGTTTGAGGTTGTGGCTTCGCTGCTGAAACTGCAGCGCTGGCGCGCGGGTGCAGCTTGCAACAAGGGGCGCATCACAAAGCTTGGGATCTTTTTTGAAGCTAAAACGCGGTCGTGAAGCGACAGCAGGTCGCGAACAGCCGTGTCTCCGATAGATCCCCTGCTCTATCGATGAATTCCGATCTGATGCGTCGCCGGTTTTCTGGCATTCTTGCCCCTGGCGACAAACACAGCAAGGTGTTGACTTTCTGCTTGAACAGGTTGATCGGACCCGAGGTCTACAATATGCTGTCCAAGTATGATCTCATCGGGGTCGGGGTGATGCTCTCGCCGAACCCGGCGGGACAGGTGCGATTGTTTTTTTACATTTAGTGTAGCTGTTTTTTGTTTTGTTGTCGAGGAGTGGTAGCATCTGCGCATCTCTTCCGTCGTTCCTTTTGCAATAACCGTTGCTGAATTACCGCAGATACACTCCGTTCGTCTCGAACCCTGGTCGACGCTCGATATTGCAGGCCGTTGTCGAACTGATTGGTAGAACCTGCTAGATATCTCTCCTCCGCCCTTGAACTGCGGGCAGACTCGTCTTCGGCCGATTTTTTAAAGGAATGCACTTCCGTTTCATGCGCGGATCCCGCACGGCAAGAGCACTACAAGGGTAGTATGTAAATTGGGTAAACACAACGAGTACCTTGCGTTCCCCTCCGTTCTCTCGATCTCCCCCCGTGCCCTGCCGCCACCCGTGTGCGCCTCCAACGATGCGAAAATTTGGTCCCTGATCTCCACACCCGGCACCCGCAGCTTGTGGTCGCCTCCCCGCCCAAGGCGAACAGCCAGGCGGAGAAGCTGGGTGTGAAGAAGGGAGACCTGGTCTCCACCATCAACGGCTTGAACGTGGTGAACATGGACTCATTCGAGGTTACCGACTACCTGGCCAAGTATCAGGTCAGTTAAGGGGAGGGGAGGGGAGGGCCTGGGGCGAGCCCAGCAGTCTGCGGAGGTTTTTCTAAGCAAGAAAAACATACTGGATAAAGGATAGAATCGGCTTAGTTTGGGGATAGGGTTAGGGTCTGCGTGCCCCCTGCCTGGTCTTTGTTTCGTATTTAGCTTTCTTCGCGTAGGCAGTCCACCGAGCCTGTCCGGGACCACCCGCCTCGTGTCTTGTCACGGCACGCTTTCGGATGGCGGAGCAGTCCTCGTGTTCTTTTATGCGCGCGGGATATCAGGCTACAGGTAGAGAGGTTCCCGCTTGGACAGAATGCTTTCATCGAGGACCTAGTTTCTTTTCCGTAAACAACGCAGTTTGCCTCAATCGCGCAAGCTTATCGCCACCGCCTTGAATCAGACCACCTTCCTCGACTGTCGACCCAAAGCCGCGACATGGCTGAATCCGTTGGCGCGCAGCAGTAACATGCTGCACTCGCCAGGAGAAAGGCGATCACATACCGGAGCCCGTTTGTGTCGTAGCAGCGGTAGTGCGACACACTTGAGTTTTTCTCTCCCAATAATCCTTGCGAGTTGAGTCAAGCCCGCCGCTGCTCTAGTTTGTGTTTCCGGCCGATCTGTGTCAAGTGGAGAACGGAGGAAGAGGCTGAACGTGTTTTTTTACTGCTGAGACTACGGTAAAACAGGCGAGCGAGACCGTCTCGCAGGGAGAGGAAGTTGCGGTTCGTCGGCGGCGTCACTGGGTGTGCGCATTGTCCACCCCCCAGGCAACGGTCGGTCCGTTCCAGTGTTGCTGCTGTCGTTTTCACGCTGCTCTTCGATGCCGTTCCTTTTTTGTTCGTTGCGTGCTCGTCACACAGGGCAAGACTGTCATGTTTGAGCTTCGGAGCCCGGAGGCGGGGTCGAAGACGAGGTCGGTGGAGCTGGACAGGACGTTCCCGTCGACGGAGAACCCGGTGGCCTACCGAGTCAAGGTGGCGGCATGTTTTGTCGTTGTCGTCGTCGTTGTTGCTGGCGTTGCTATTGTCGTCGCCAATGATGCCGTTGTCGTTGGTGTAAATTATGGTGGCGGTGGTGTCGTTGCTGCTGTCGTTATCGTTGTGCGTGCCTGTTGTCGTTGTTGGTGGTGTCAGTGGCGGTGGTTGGTGTATCGTGTGCATGCCTGTGTTGATGCTACCGTGGGAAAGTGGAGCAATTTTCCCAACTTTTTGTACCGCAGAAGACAACCAATCCATGTACCGCGTACTCGGTGCGTCAGTACAGCCCCTTGGCCTCCTTAGCTGTCGTCGAAACGCATATTTTTCACAACGTACTTTCGTCGTAAAACATTCATTGAGTAGCCCCGCCCCCGCTCGGTTTTCTGCAAAGCTTAGAGCCAAGGAGAGCACAAGGTCGGCTACGCCCGCCTTCGCGACTTCAACTCTATCGTGGCCAACTCCCTCAAGGACGCCCTAGTGGAGATGAAGGCCGAGGGGGCGGACGAGTTCGTGCTAGACCTCAGGGGCAACGGCGGCGGGGCGTTCCAGAGCGCGCTCGGCGTGGCCGGTCTGTTCATGGACGCTAAGCCAATCACCTATGTGGTGCGTGTAGTTTGGAAAGGGGTTGTGTGGGGGACATGGGCGAGAAGAGCGAAGGGCAGGGTTCCGTGTGCTCAGCCTGTCTGGTGTGCCTTGTGCGGGGTTGGTAGCTGCTGCGGACTGATTGCCTTGACGGCGGAGATCGCGGAACTCAACGGTTGTAGAAGGCACCGTTGAGCTTTTTCTCGCGCTCCTTGTGTGTCGTCCTTGTGCGTTGTCTCTTTGGTCTGGAGTAGTCCACCCGGGCAAGACAAGTGTTCCCCGAAAAATTTTCGCTGAGGGCGGGGGGAAACTATGGTGGATGCGTACCGCGGCGTGCATTGCCTCCATTTACCACATGTCTAGCCTTGATTCTCTCCGATTCAAGCATCAACCCTAGCATATCACCAATGGTGGCCACGTTGCGAGTGGAATCGAAAATGTTGCCTGCAGGCTACCTCCATCCCCTTTTCATGCCGTCCCGCCCCGTTGTTTTTCGCCGTCGGTCCGGCCGGTTATTCCCGCAGGTGGACGGTTCAGGCCAGCGAGCGGAATTCATGACGAAGAAGGACGGGGTGGTTACGGAAGAGCCCCTCGTGGTGTGGGTAGACGGCGGGTCGGCTAGCTCCAGCGAGGTGCGTCGAACGGGGCAGCCTTGGGAGAACACGCAGCAGTAGCCAGGCGTGGAAGAACGTGGGCGGGTGCTTTCAGACAAACAACACATGCAACCCTCTGAAAACGATCGATCCGCGCCTGCTTTGCTGGGCTCGCTCCAAGCGGAAACCATACCTGTCCGTGATCCCTCACCTGCCCTCTCACCGGCGACGTGGGCTGAGAAAGCTAGAACTGCTATCGATAGGATTGATAAGATATGGAAGACATTTTTTAAGCCACCTTTGGCAAATTAGGAAGGGAACGATTCCCCATCGGTGATGGGTCCTGTGGGAGCAATGCTCCCTCTTCCCGAGGACGTGTAGTCAATGGTAGAGAGCTAAGGCATGCAAAAGGTGAGTATGCCCCCCCCCTCCCCCCCCCTCCGATGTTTGCCATCGGGGTTGGGTTTTCGTCGCTTGGCAACGACGTTGTAAAACATGCCGCCCCCCCCGGTGTTTGTCATCGGGGTTGGGTTTTCGTCGCTTGGCAACGACGTTGTAAAACAAGCCCCCCACTCGGTGTTTGCCATCGGGATTGGGTTTTCGTCGCTTGGCAACGACGTTGTAAAACAAGCCAATTCACTTCGTGAACTCGGCAACCAGGTTACCGTTTTTTTTTTTTACCTCGTTTTTTTTTTTGGCGGTAACCATAATGGTGGTCTAGTAGATCATGTTGTGCGGGGTCGAGAAACCTCACTCCGCGCAACGGGGGATGATCGTACCACGTTATGTTAAAATGGTCAAGCTTCCTCGAGGCAGTTACACAGTGCTTACAACTGTCTCTGGAAGTGAAAGCACCAGAAAATAAAATAAGTCATACGTAGCTGTCATCCGTACGCAAGGAAGTAAGCACAAGATGCCGAACACCCTTAGCAGGATGCAGCTCACCCTTCATGCGACTCGCCAAATACCTCACGGCGCTTCGCGCTTGGTGATGTGAGAGCCTGGTCCGGTGAGAACCCGGCGTGCTCCGTCCCGGCTTTGTAGGGATGCGAGGTCAATGGTCTAACGACTACGGCATGCACGACTATGAGTACCCCCCCCCCCCCCCCCCCCCGACCCCCCCCAAAAAAAT
>FN649745.1:1232002-1260478 GCA_000310025.1 Ectocarpus siliculosus | reverse complement strand
CACCCATTAGTTCAGTTTTAAATGTTGTTGTTGTTGTTGTTGTTGTTGTTGTCTTCGCATTAAAAACCGTTCAGATCTCTCTCTACCCAGTACCTTCATATGTGCGTACTGATCCAACACTTGACGCGGTCGATTCCCGTGGTCACAGGCTAACTTACCCTAAAGAGGTACGCTAAAACAAACTGGCCCCGAAAGGTCCGCAAGTCAATAAAAATCAACGACAGATATTCTTTGGAACGGGGTGTTTACTTGCCATCTCTATGCAAGTTTCACAATTAATTTTGAAGCTTTTCTGAAGCTAGTTGAAACAGTAGTGTCATCGTTCGATATCCGTTCGGTGAGGAATCAATCGCAAATCATGACCCGTCCCCGAGTTGTAGCAGCTTCCGCCTCCTGGGGCCGGCAAGAGTCGGCCTTCACTGCTGTACCTTGTCTGTTTCGCCATGGGAATGGCCGGTTCAAAGCGAAAGAGGGTCCTGCGTGCTGCGCGCCACCACCTTTTTTTTTTTGCGTTTGTTTGTTGTTGTGATTTTCTTCCTGAGTGACCGTTGTTGTACACAACATGCGGCTGCTGCTGTACACATACTTGCGGTTGCTGCAGTATATGCTCGGAATGTGCTGAAAAGAAAGGTCGTAAGGTTATCGTCTCTGTTTTTTTGGGCTGCACGCGTTGCTCGCGTAGGCGATGCGCGTCTCCTACTTTTTTCCAGTGTCGTTGTCGGCAGCACAGTCAGTTGAAGAGACAAACAACAACAGACGGTCCGCCTTGTTTTGTTTTGCTGCATGCATGGTTGGTATGCATCGGCACGCGTGTTGCTTCCTTGCCTTGAGTCTGCTGCGTAGTCGTAATTTGAGCGATAGGTAAGCTAGATGGCAGCACAATCTTAGATACTACGTAGTGAGGTATGATAACCAACAGCTCGTTCGTGCAGCGGTGCGCATCTATGGCGGACGGCAAGCGTATTGCGATAATAGTTCGTCCGTGGTGCTATGTAGTCGTGCTCTTTTTAGTTCTCACTTCCTACAACAAGATAGTAGTCCACAGCTCGCACACGGCGACTGACTATATTTGTTTGTTGTTGTGCTTGTTTGCTGTTGCTGAGCCGACATCGGATATCGCCGTTCGATACACAACGTGACATCATGTCTGACAGCCTGCGGCGGGCCAGAGGGACGAGAGTGAGTGTCTTCTCGACAGAGTCAATGCCTTCTCTTCTCGAGAGAGTCAATGCCTTCTCTTCTCGAGAGAGTCAATGCCTTGTCTTCTCTCCGCTCTCGTATTTTTGTCTACCTCTCTTTCTCTCTCTCTCGCCTTTCGCCGGTAGGGTCCCAACAACATCGAACGTCAACCAACCGCAGTCGTTTCGCTTTTTGCTGAGTAAGAGGCTACCCGTGCATCCGGCTGCTGCATGTGAAGCGATGGGCGTTATGCCAAGCAATGGACTTGGGCCCTACCTAATATTTGCTCCATATGTAGTGCTATGTGAGAGTTTCCAGCGGTCCGGAGCGAGCGGCGACGGTGCTTTTCTTCTATGCGCTCTTTTGCCTCCTCCCTGAAGCCTGTCGCGTCTGACTCGTTTGTTCTCGCTTCTTTCTTTCTTTTGTTTTTCATGCTTTTGTTTTTTGGGGTCCCCCGGTTCCTGTGTGCTCATCGGGCATCTTCTTGGTGTCTACCTTGATTGTTACCCGCTGCAAAAATCGAAAGCTTCAGACAGGCAACGCGACGATACTCGTCGAGATGCCATACACAATGAATTCATTGCTAATCTGTCTCAGACTCTTTTCTATGATGGAGATGGATTCGTTGTGTCATATTAAGAAGAATAAACATAAAAAAACATCCTCGGTCGTTACTCTATCGATACCTCACACCCACCCCTACTCACGCCGACGCAGACACAGACAGGCAGACTCAGCTCTTTCGCCTGTGCTGTATCTGTTGTTCGTGCGTGCTGAAAAATGGTACATACAGCAGCAGCTTACCGCAGCAGGAGCTGCTTTTTGCTTGTTTGTACAGCTTTTCCTGCAGGGATGGCTCTTGTTGTGCGGCAAGTTGCATTGTTTGTTGTTGATGCGGACGAGAGGACGAGAGTGAGTGGTAGGCAAAAGCAGTACGTACCGTGTTAAAGGGACAGACAGAGTGCCTACCGTGTGTATGTAGACGTTGCATTTCGTGATTCCCGAGGATCGGATGTATGTGTTGTTTTTTTATTGCGTACCCGCGTCCATCACGACCATTATTGCGTAGTGTGTCGGCTAATTAAGGTCCTTCCCGTTCGTGGTGTCAGCACACGCGCAACACGCGACTAAAATAAAAATATAAAGCTTGGGACTAGCAACGCCGACGATATTCGTCGGCTTGCTTTCAACAATTTATGAGAATGAAGCGTGCGAAGCTGCGGTTTTAATTGGTGTATGAGCGGCAGGTCAGCAAGGTCACCGCACCATTTTCTAGCCTAGCTTTTAGAATGAAGTGCCGAAATGGACACAATACCAGTAAGGTCTTTCGCGAGGGTGCTCCTGTTTACATAGAGTCGTAGACTATTCGTTGTAAAGAAGGGAACCCCTGCTGTGGGAGTGGGCAATAGAACTTGAAGTGTCACGCGAAGCAAAACCAACAAAACAGCAGCACAGCATGACACACGCACAGGCCATGTCGGTAGGAGCGGTGACGCCACTGCTGTTGATGTTCACAAAAGCAGCGCGCGTGTGGTTCGCGTCAGCGCAATGTATTTGAGCCTGCTCTACTGTGTGGTACGTAATTAGTAAGAGGTTGGGTCAGTCGGGTGGACTGCGATGTCATGCACACCGTGACTTCATGTGGTGTCCTCTGGGTGCAGCCAGAGCACACAAGCCTCGCCAACCGTTCCAGGCCGCCTTCGCGTGAGCTCCTGCAGAACTCCGCCATATTTTTGTGCATGCAGTATCCGGCACGTCTCTCCTTCTCCGATGCACGCGCGGAGAGCGCTCAAGTGCAAACACTTCACAGCATATCTGGTATTTCTGTTGTGTATGAAGAGATTGGGGGGATGTGCTGATGTGTGGCTTTGGTGTGCATGCAGGGGACAGAGAAAGAGCATTTTGCTGGATAAAGGCAGGGGCTCCGCGAGGTTACACAGCAAAACGACACGACGGTACCCGGCCTCAAATGAACATGACAGTCTGTGATGATTGATTGTTGTAGTCTATGCATACAGCGGCAGTGCAGGGCAGAGTGTAGGCCCGTCTTTGCTGCTGCTGGTTGGTCATGGTCATGGCGGTAACGCCCGCCGGCTCTGGTTCAGCCTGGAGCCCTGGAGCCGGAGTGTATGCTGGATTTTGCGCTTCGCCTTATCCCCCGTCCGTGGCGCATGGGGTCCTTCGGGAACGTCGTTTGGTGAGATCTACAAGAGAAACAACGAGATGCGGAAAGAAACACTCCCCCCCCGCTCCTAGTTCCTAGCTACGAACCGCCCTATGATGAGCCATCGATTTCTCCCACGGGAAGGTATGCCGAAGCCTACGACACAGTACCTTCGGAAGCTTGTTGTGGCAAAAATTACCGCGATACCGCTGGGTCGAAAGTGCGATCGGAACCCCTCTCCCTTGCAATGAAGATTTTGGATGAGATCATCGACGTACGTTGCGTGCACGTACAGCAGGAGATAGAGCTGTGCATGTGTAGTGTCGTCAACGACGGCGTGGTAGGAGAACTGATCGCCCAGGTGGCTCGGTTGGTAACCTGGAAACCCTCTGACGGCTTGGTCGGAAGTTCAACTCCCAGCGAAATTACTTCGTGTCCGAACACGCAATCTGTAGTGATGAAGCCGCTGCTGTGCAGACCCTTATATGTAGGGTCCCAAGCAGTGTACAATGTAGTTCCTCCGCGCTACAAGCGAAGTCTGTACGTCTGCGCTGCAGCGCGGAGACATGCTGGACTATATACATTGCAAGGACTGCCAATTTTACCAGTGACTTTACACGGAGATCGCGTTAGTGGTGGGTGTTCAAAATAGCTGTATACAGCAGTATTATACCCGCCCCACCCATGCCGCCCCCCCCGGTGTTTGCGATTGGGGTTGGGTTTTCGTCGCTTGGCAACGACGTTGTAAAACAAGCCAATTCACTTCGTGAACTTGGCAACCAGTTCCCGCTTCTTTTTTTTGACGTCTTTTTTTTTTTTTTTTTGCGGTAACCATAATGGTGGTCGAGTAGATCATGTTGTACGGGGTCGAAAACCCTCACTCCGCGCAAGAGGGGTGATCGCACCACGTTGTGTTAAAATGTTCTAGCATCCTCGAGGCAGTTATACAGCGCTTATGACTGTCTCTGGAAGTGAAACCACCAGACAATAAATTAAGTCATTCGCAGCTGTCATCCGTACGCAACGAAGTAAGCACAAGATGCCGAACACCCTTAGCAGGATGCAGCTCACCCTTCATGCGACTCGCCGATTACCTCACGGTGCTTCGCGCTTGGTCATGTGAGAACCTGGTCCGGTGAGAACCCGGCGTGCTCCGTCCCGGCTTTGTAGGGATGCGAGGTCAATGGTCTAACGACTACGGCATGCACGACTATGAGTACCCCCCTCCCCCCCCCACGACGACCAATCCCAAACGAACTTGTTCCTAGTCTCATCCCTCCTATGCCAAACTCCCGGCGAGAGTGGGGCCACAGCGGCCTGTGTCGGCCATTCGTGATCGGCGATGCGGCTGCTTCTATCTACCGCAGCATGAGCATGGCGTGGACGAATGAGAGGGCGAAACTGCCTGCGTTACGAAGACCCACGGGAACAGAGTGCAAAATTGTACCACTGTACATGTACTATGAAGCGTTCTCGCGTTCAAGATCGTTGCATGCATCACAGAGCAATTCCTTCTGCGTGACGCTGGCTCGGAGGCGCTCATTAGGAGAAGTGCGAAGCTACCTTAGGGCAGACAGAACTTGCAAGAGGCTGGAGCAATGTGATTGAAAGCCCTGAAGCAAACATTTTTTCTCGTGCTTTTGTTCCATCCTTCCGCTCTCTCGCCTTGCACGTAATCATCCCTACAGTGCTGCTCGTTATCTGGAAGCACATTGCTGTGTTCCTACGTGAACACTTCGTCCATACTCCCTACTCGCTGTCCACGCTCGTCTCGCACTGGACAGGGAAAGGCCACGAGGCTTCGTCCCCAAGCCTGGATGCAGCTGGGGCGAACCCTCTCGGCCGCAGAACCACCCCCAGCAGCAGCAGCAGCAGCAGCAGCAACGCTATCGCCACCAACAGCTTCGTCCACCGGCTACTCGTCGCGAATCAACCACCCACGACAACGGCGACGACAACGTCCACGACTGCACGGCGTTGCTGCCGAGAGGGGCGCCTCTTCCACCTCCCCGCACCCGCCGCCGCCGCCGTCGGAGGCGTTCTCGGGGAGGCGGGGCGCAGAGTGGGCCGGGTGGGAGTGTCGGTTTTCTGGGGAGGACGGGAAGCCTGTCGCTGTCCCGGAGGACTACGTGCCCGAGTCGCTTCGGGAGTGGGACGTGGAGGCAAGCAAGCTCTCCGCTCTGTTTGTATTGCTGTAACTTGTTTGATGAGTACTATGACGCCCTTTTTCTTTGCGCGCGCCCTCATGCCGTGCTTTTGCCCACGCACGCACTCACGCACGCTCACTGTGGTCGCGTGTATGCAGCGATTGGGCGGAACTCCGCGCGCCCTTGATGCCGTGCTTCGCCCAAGCTCTAACGAACACGCGCTTTCTGTTCGCCTGTAGCGGTTGGGCGGAACTCCGGTGATCCGGTGGCGCGACAAGAAGGAATCGTCTTCCATTTTCTGGGTCCTTTCCTTTTGTGAAGACCTCTCAAGAGAGAGAAAGCGCTGGATTTACCTCCTTCCAAAAGGCACAGTACCTGACCCACTTCGTTGATAGTTGTGCCCATCCTCTCCACCATCCGCTGTGCGGAACCTCTCTGTCTGCCCAGTAAAAAAACGGTTGTACACACGTATCCATGGGTTTTTGAAATGACGGCGCCCCCGACTCGATCAATACCTCTTGTTGTCGGAGAACTACCGGAACCATGTGGGCACCGACACTCCCGCGTTACGCTGGTTACCACCCCCAAAAACAGCAGTATTGACTGTCCTCGTCATCATGGCCGGCATCCAGGAAGCTGTGAAAAGGCCCGGAGACCAACACTCGAGAATCGTGTTTTTTCTGTGTCGTGAGTGGCGGGTTGAGAGTGCTGGACACGAAATGAAATGCACGGCGGGACACAGGCGCACTCAAAGCGCGCAGTGGCGTGTGTGCTCCAAAGCATAGGAGGCGGCGACCACCTCCACCACCCACCTGCCCCGCCGAAGTTATCTGTTGCCGTCCCCCCTTTGTCCCTGCTGCCTAGCTCCTGTGGGCACGGCGAACACACACACACACCGCCGTCTTTGGCGCTGACGATACCCCCCCCCCCTCCGCGCCGCCGACTTGATTTACTCAGGTGTGGGGTTTCGAAACGCTCACGAGCGAGCAGCTGCGGAAGGGGGAGGAGCAGGGCGACATGGACGGGGGCGGCAGCTGTGCGGATCTACTCTACCGCAAGCGGGGCAGAGTCTTCCCCGAAACCGGGTGCGCCCTGGATAACCTGTCCCTGTGAGTCTCAATGGTCGGGGGCGGGGCAAGCGCTTCTTGCTTTGAAGCCGTGTTTTTTATTAAAGTCCAGGGCCCACGAAGTGCTCTACGAAACCACGAAGCTTGCGTTGCGCGGAAGTTGTGCGGTGCGCACACGGCACGATGATGGTTGGATTGTTTACGATGATCTTCGCGTTTCACGCGTTGTCCTATCACCTTTCTTAGCCTTTTGGGAGACGTGCCGTCGGGATTGAACAGATTTGTCCTTGTGCCGTCAACCGCACGCACGAGCAAAGCTGCTGCTGCTGCTGCTGCTGCTGCCTGTGTGTACTGACGTGGTGGGATGCGGTTGTTTGTGTGCGCGTGCGCGTGCGCGTGCGGGCGCGATTTGGTTTGGTTCGACCTTTTTCTTTTCAGAGAGGTGAACGCCCTGACGTCACCGCTGGAAGGGGGCGACGTCTTCGTTGCCAGCTTTCCGGTCGAGGGGAGTTCCAGTAGCTCGGGAGGGGGGCACATCGTGGCAAAGGTGACACAGAGCACTACTGCTGTACACGGTGCGCTGTCCTACCCATGTCAGAGAGATTGAGTGAGCGAGAGACAGACGGGGAGAGGGTGGGTAGGAAAGAGAGAGAACGAGAGAGACAGAGACAGAGACAGAGACAGAGACAGACAGACAGACAGACAAACTGCCGCCGTTGTATGTATAGAGTCACTACCGAATACCACCGCAGCGCGCAATGGCTGCTTTGCCTCGGCACCTGTGTTAGCGGCGGAATTCCGATAGGAGGCAGCCGTGCGGTCTAGCCCAATGTGGCTTGGGTAGATACTCAATGGCAGGACCTCCGGCCGTGTTTGCTTGGCTTCGCGTGCTTGTTGGTGTGGTAGCGTATAGGCGGTGTAGGATGATCCCGTGTGTGCTGACAGCCACCACAGCAACAGCCGGCTCGTTAAGCGAGTGTTTCTAAACTCGCTTGCTCGCTTGCCGTATGCTATGTCTGTCTGTAGCTCGTGGACATGTGTCCAGCGGGCAACCACGCCATCCTCGCCATTCGCCGGAGTGTATTATTGGCACCCGACCAGACTCACTCCTGTCCTGCCCTGCTGGTACAGTATTCGCCACGTTTTTTGTGTTGGCGTGTGTTCGAGCGTGTTGGGGTGTGGATCCTGCTTAGCAGTAAGCCCGCTGTGGTTCATTGAGTACCGCACATGCTACCGAGCAGTGGTGTGCGCTAACATGAACAACCAAATGGTTGAATTCGAGTGCCTCACAGGCATCGGGCTCATGGCGCAGACCGAACAAAATTCAAATCAAGAATGAAATGTTGATAAATACGATCGTTCCGAATATGTACCCGAAAACTGACGGTTCGTTTGGTGAGAAAAATACAACAATACCCCAAGCTTGTCTCTTAACTGGAGCAAATTACTTGCTCTGGGGTGAGGGCCTACGACGGGCGGCGGAATTGCTCGGAGAAAATAAAAATCTTGACATGTGCAACTCGGTGTTTTGGCCTCTTGGCGATGTTTGACGCCTCTCCGGTGCCCGCATCTCCGTATCGTACACATATCAAACATTCACTCGCGCCCACGAAACCATACCCCCTGCTTCCTCTCGAGGACTCGTGGCCAATAGTCTACATAGCCGCAAAGGCATGCAAAACATGAGCACCCTCCCCGACGTCCCGTCCCGTCTTCAGCAACCGGCGGCGGGGTCCCCATCCTTACAGCTGGAAGTCGGCCTTCTGGTCCCCGGAGCGCAATTCACGGACCCGTCGATGTCGGCATCGACACCCGCTGTCGAAGACGGAGAAAAATCGGCAGCAGCAGCAGCGGCGGCGGCGGCGGGTTCCGACGGAGGACGAGAGTGCTCCAGGGCTAGGGTGGAGGTCCGCGTCGATGGCGGTGGCGGCGGCGGCGAGAACGGAGGGCAAGGCACTGGTGGGGCGGCGGCGGCGTTGGGGCCGATCGTGACGGTGACGCGGGAGCGCAAGTATCGCGACGACTTCGACGACGGCTTGCTGTACAAGGGTGAGCAGCGGGGTTCTTGGTCTTGGTCTTGGTCTTGGTGGGGCACACGGGTTCGCCAGGTGGACCGGTGTCGTGCTTTTTGCGTCATGCTTGTTGCGCGTGCGTGTGTGCATCCAAACACAAAACAAAGATTATAGGCCTTGCATCTCACTTTGTCCGGCGAAGAGAGAGCAGACACACACAGAGACAGAGACAGAGACAGAGAGAGGGATAGGGAGAGAGAGGGAGAGAGAGAGAGAGAGAGGGATAGGGAGAGAGGGAGAGCACGGTCAAACGACGGGATGGTGGCTGTTGACTCCCCCGCGTGTGACGCCGGCGGGTCGTGTGCGCCTTGACGGGACGGACACTCGAAAAAATTGACGAGTTTCGTTCGGGCGGGAAGGACCGCAGCAGCAGCACGGCTGACATGAAAGGCACACTACAGCACCCCCAGCGGGGCTATGCCAGCGCTTCTCCGCGCACGGCTGATTGACTACGCATGTCCTGCCTTTTGCCACCCCTAGACCCCCTTTCGGGTTGTGGATATTGCAAAACCCCGCGCTAGCAGGCGGCAGGGTAGCCCAGCCTCGACAAATTTGCGCCCATCATTCCTGTGACCCATTCGCGCCCGTCGTTCCTGTGACCCATTCGCAGCATCACAAAGCCCTTGTCTGGACGGGAACCAAGGAAGAGGAACGCGTGCTTTGTGAACAAACGTGGCTCATTTTTTTCTTTGTCGAAGTCGAATGCATGTACGTCCTCTCACCCGCCGTAAATACCGCGGCTCACCACAAAGCCTATGATTTTCCGTCTGAAGGCGGCGGGCTAGACTCCCAAAAGCTGCGCGGTCTCCTGCGGTCCAAGTGCTTCGCCGAGTACGAGGAATCCCCGACGACCGACGACTTGGCGGGGAACTGGGTCTCAGGACCGGGGCACTGGCAGGTATGCTCCCCCCACAAGCGGCGCCGTAGGTTGCGTAGGATACCACCCCCCTGGAACCAATTGTCAAAGCTCGTTTGCTTCACGGCAGACGGTGCCGAAAGTGGTGTGGCGTTGGGATCGTCTCGTCGAGAGCTTTTTCCGAGAAGACATGGTTTGTTTTTGGCTGGCGTCCTCTTTGATGGGGAGTAACTTGAAATTCGGTCCGGGGGGTGTGGTATCTTATGCAATGCAGTAAGAGGGTCTCATGGCACTTGGGACTCCTGTCCTATTTTCGGATTCGCCTTCTCGCTCTCGCCTCCCCCTTCGCTCCGACCACGTTCTTGACAGGAGAAAAAGGACAGTTCTTGACAGGAGAAAAAGGACAGTTCCTTTCTAAAGCGCTTGTGTTTGCATTGGTTGTTTCAATTTTGGGGGTTGGGTAGGCATGTCAAGCTGGCGTTGTGTTATGAGTGCCATGTCTGCACACCGTCTCTTACCTTTTGCTGGTGTGGTATTGTCACGTTCTTGGCCCGGGCACGTCGAAGCGACCGCGGTACCGTGCTGCTACTTTCACGGGTGGTGAGTGTGTGGTTCCATTGCGCCGCTTGGCCCCTGTCCGTGTTCGCTCTCGCACCTACCCATGCTTGTGGCGGGTGCGTCGATCGGCACTTTCAGCGCTCGATACACCCCGCTTGCCGCGCTGCATCTCCCGTGGCTCAAAACAATTTTCTCCACCTGGTTCTGAAGCACCACAACAATCAGCAACGATGTCAACTACATCACCCACAGCAGTATATTTTGCTACCACTGCTTTCGCCACCACCGCCACATTTACAGTGATGACAGAAAAAAAAAAAAATACAACGAGCTCTCGACCGGTTCGCTGCCTGCCTGTGTGTTCCCACTCTCGTCCAGCTGTTCCGCACCCACGCTGCGGGCGGCTCGGCCCCCCGCGCGTGCGCTCCCACGGGCGGCGGCGGCGCAACCTTCGACCGAGAGACCGCCGGCATCAAGACCCTGCTGCTGCCCGGCGGCATCACCGTGCGCTCGGGGCCGTGGCTCGGCGCCGCCGCGGCCGACGGGACCTCGAGCGCTCCGGAAAAAAGGTGGGGCGCCGCCGGGGCGGCGCTGGCCGGCGAAACGGCTGGGTTTCCCACCGAGGAGGCGGAGCCCTGGGCGGTGGAGGTGGGGTGGTTCGTCGTGGAGGGTGGCGAGGGGGGAGCGAGCGCCGCCATCTCGAGGGAGAAGCGGGAGGTCCTGACGACCGTGGTGGACGCGAGGACGATGACGCCGCTGGGGGCATGGAGAGGGGACGAGAGGCGGGGTTGACGGGCTCGGGGCGGCCGCCGGTCGCGTTTGATTCCTTCGCTTTTCTTTTGTCCCACCTGGCACCTTTGTTGTATCTCTCCTGTTTTTGCCCTCATCATACGCGCCCAAAAGCATGTACGTAGATTTTTTCAGAGACGACGGCGTCCTTGTTTTGAGATGCTATTTTTTTTTCCGAATGTTGTTGGGGGGCTGCGCGGAGGTGGCTAGGGAATGCTGAGCATCCGCCGTGGCTAACAGCGTGTGTCCAACACCCGGAGTGAAGAGTCTTTCGGCTGCACAGGCTTCTTTCAGGGCGCTGCCCTAGGGCTAGTCGCCGCAATAGGCGCGGACTTGCGCATGGGTACTATCTTAGATGGAAAGAGTGCGCGCCCCCGTGAGTAAATGATAGAATGTTTCACGTTGTTGTCGAATTTGACAACCAAGGACGGCTTTGGGATCATGGCTTTTGTTTGGTTGCGGTCCATGAAATCGCGATTTCATGCTCAAATATGCTTCCTCACGATACGTAGTTTTCCGATTTTACGGTGCATGAACCCAGCAGAAGCACCACCTCGGGGTGGTAGACACCTTGACCATTTTCAAAGCGAGGAAGTGGTGGCGTTGGAACCGCCTTTCCGAAAACGCATCGTTTGATTTGGACATCCTCGTAGACGTGGAGTAATCGGACCTTGAAAGTCGTTCCAGGCTGTGTGTGTGGCATGTTTTCCAACCTGCGGTTTGCGCCTCACATTTCGGATCGATTCCGTTCGTTCCAGATTCTCCTCTCACACTTGCCACCCCCCCACTCCGAGCACGTTCAAGGCTCAACCAAACGAGGCCGTCCCGCTGAGGGAGTAGGTCGCTATTTCTCCGCCCCGGTAATCCAACCGAAACGTCTTTCTTGCCTCGCGGGGGTAGATGGGTTGTAGGTGTGTAGACCGTACCCCCGTTTTCTCGCTAAATACTGGGGCGTCGCGGTTGAGTGCCTTTCTTCTGACGCTGCGTGGTCCATTCCCGCCAGGGGTGAAAAATAAGCAAATGGAGCTAGTCACGGCAGCACTAGCCGTGCAGCACAAGCCACAAAGGTGTCACATCGGCTTTGGAACCTAATTGAATAGTCCTTGAAACCACGCATTTGTTTATTTCCTTGTTCGCCTCGCCGGAGCGTTTTCCTACCCGGGGACCGGAGTGCCCTTTGCTGTGAATGTCTACCAGGCGCGCAGGAAAACACGACGCATCGGTCTTGACGTCAAATGACCATACGACAAGGCCACACAGAGCAGCAATGGTTCCTATCGTGGTACACGGTATTGTTGATCACCGTGTGCCAGGCGAGAGCAGGCGGCATTGGAGACTTTGCATGCACCCTTGACAATTCCGAACCGGTTGTCGCATCGCCTCCCATGCACGCCCATGCATTGCCGCTCAGTAGATGACGACATCTCCGCCTGGTTTATCGAACACTTGCGCCACGACACCATCACGCCGTTGCTTGGCAGGCGTTGCCGCGGTAGCCGCTCATGATCTGCGGCTTTTACGCCGCAGCGCCGTTGTTGCTGCCAACATGTGGGCGGGTTGGGGTGGGGGGAAGGCAAACACCCTGACAAGCGGCGCAACGGAAGAATGCACAACCCGATATATGCCGTGGATGGTGCCTGTCCATTGGTGCCGGTGATCTCCTCCTGAATACCTGCACAGCGCAAACCACCTCCGGAACATACGCGGCGCAATCACGAGTTCGCGCGTGGCCTCGTCGACCATTCTACAGAACCCTCCGCGTCCCACCTCCGCGTCCCACAGGGTCAAAGTGCGAAACGTTCCCTTCCCAAGTCGCCGCCTTGCGCTTGGCCAGCGTGACCGGTGCAGCTGCTCCTCGGCGCGCCGACACGAACACGCCGACGAAAATTATCACAGGCGCCGCCACCGCCGCCCGTTGCACACACCCTTATGCTGCACGGAGAATAGTCAATGTCGGCGGTATATTTTTTGCGTCCTATGCCTCCGCCGCGCGCTGGTCATGGAAATCCTTGGCGAACGTCTGCGCCACGAGGAGGGGGAGAACCAGCGTTGCTTCCGCGTAAATCTGGCCAACGGACAACAACAAAAAACGGTCGGGGGTGGGTGTGGTATTGTGTGTAGCGTGCGGCATTCGAGAAAGACAGAGAGAGAGAAATAGAGAGAGATACAGAGACGGAAGGAGGGAGAGATAGCAGCCCGGGTTATGCCCTCAAGACCTTAACTGCCGGGTGAAGGGGGAAGGCCTGTTGTCGTGGTTTGCTTGCGTTGGTCTTGCTACCATCGTTGAGGTAAAGACCACGCACATCTCGGGCTATAGACGGACGTAGCACCGGTAGGCTCTGAAAGAGCATTTCTAGACCTAGTCTTCTCCATGCACTATGTTCCCCTCGTTATGCAAGCTGCAACGTTCTTCGCGTTGCCGCACTCGCCTTCGTTAAGGCCAACAATGAATTGAGAGTCTCCCGGGACGGCCTGTCACTCCCATCTCTCTGCTGAGCGATTCTTATGTGGTGACGGAGAGGAGGGGGACGCCACACCAACGACTTCTCCGAAATATCTCGGCCGATACAGACCAAAGATGACCGTCGCCTTCTCAACTCACAACAGCGTGTATCCCCCGGTTCCCTGTGAGGATAGACGTTTCGTTTGCCACATTTCTGAAGCCAACAAGAGAGGGGCGCGGGGGGGGGTTGCCCACCTTGACAGGTTTAGCGTCGAGCTTGATCTTGCCCCACGACACCGCCTCGTCCGGCCTCGCCCCGGAGTCGCTGCCGTCGTATTCTTGACCTGGATATGGATATGTACACCCGAGAGAGAAACCCTCGAATCACCACTCAGGTCATGGTTTCCTTCTGAACGCGAAAGAAAGCCCAAGGCGGGGATGGTGGCACGTGTACTAGTCCTACCCACACCCCGGATATTTATGCTACGAAGATGGGGGCGAATACTCGTATTTTGTATTTGCCTTGAAGTCTTGAGGCCTGTCCACGTAGCAGGTGAGACGGAACTCTCTTGTCACTACGTTAGTCCAATAGTAGAGTACACTTCCGACCTCTGACTGTTCTCTTTTCGATATATCAATGAGTACATGCTTCACAAAGGGAGAACGCTCAATGTTACTAAGTTGGTCTCATCAGCAGTGCCCAACGCCCAGGGGAGGCGGCAGTAACCACGATTTTCCTCGCCAAGCGTGAGGGTGTAAATAAAGGAAGGCATTCCTCAAAGCAGCGACCCCACGACCTGGCCAAACAAAGTTTTCTCCCCCCGCATGCTCCGTAAGTACAACAACTGCTCCGACGAATGAGCTCTTCAGCTCGGAACAGAAATCAAACCACCACCGACACGGAAAACTCCACGGGTAGATTACCTGTGTTCATAAAAACTGCAAAGTCAGCCCCGTTCCGCATAAGGTTCGCGTTGCAGACGTGGTGCTTCACCACCCCCCCCCCGACAATGATCATGCCGGTGCACGGCGCCCGAACGGCGATGTCGTTTATTCGCTTCACGTCCCCTGGGAGATACAGCGCGCGGGTGAGTGGTGGTCAAAGGGGGTGCAGACACGAAAAGCAGATCCGCCATCTTGCCTCATCGGTACCTAGGCGGGCGGCGCAGATCCAAACGGTTTGGAGTAGTTTCTGCTTGGAAGAGGCAACCTTCGAAGCCACGGCACCCAGGGGAGGGATGATCAATAGGCTTTTTTTTTTATGCTGCACGACGCTTGGGGAAAATCCCAGCTGTTTTCAAGGGGCTTCCCCCCCCCCCCCCCCGTCAGCCTTACCGGAGATGTCCAGGATAAACTCCGGGCGCTTGTACTTGTGGAAGTAAATCATGTCCCCTATCGAGCCGTCCGTCAACGCCGGGCAGAAGACCGGGATATCGTTCTTCGCGTTCCGCATTCGTCAGCAGAGAGGCAAGGTAAAGCACACGTGAAGACGGGGAGGGGGGGACGGGAGGGGGGGCACACGGAATGTCCTGGGAACGACCTGGGTCAACGGTAGACTAACGCCGCCCATAGAGAGAAGCTTGTTTTCCGCCCGTGGTCAGCAGCGGAGCGCCGAGGGGTGTCGTTCTATGCGAAGTGCTTGCGAACACCGAACAAGCAAGAAAAAAAATTCGACGAACAGCGGAAAGCATGACTCAAAACTTGGCAACATGGGGCAGAGCAGAGCTTAGGCAAGCGTCGGAATCGAGAGATTGCTGAAAATTACCCCCGTCTTCATGCACAGAAAAATGCGCCCAGCAGCAAGAGGGGCACAGGCATTGGAAAGAACGACTAGATTTAGAAAGAAAACCAAATATGCCCGGCAGCAGCACACTTGCAAGGACGGGTGGGGTCCACCGTCTGGATGGCAAAATTTCGACGGCGGCAGTCTGATGAATGCCAAGATGGGGTGCGAGGCGTGCTTGTCTGTTGCTTCGTTTAATCATTCACCCCCTCCTCTTTTTCGAAGCAAGGCAAACGAAGGCCCACCTTCGCGCACCAGTAGTAGATGGACTCCTCGTTGTCGATCTCACGGCCAAGACGCTCGATCATCGTCGAGGGCGTCCACACCACCTTGTCAGCCTCCTGCTCGTCGGTCATCTTGTTCAAGATGGGCTGTATGATGGTTTGAGTCCAAAAGAGAGGGGGGGGGGGGGGGGGTACTCATGTAAATGCATGCCGTAGTCGTTAGACCATTGACCACGCGTGCGCCAGAGGACGGGTCTTGGTTCCCACAGGACCGATCGCCGATGGCCGATCGTTCCACATCGAACGATCCATACACTTCAATCGAGAAATGATGCGTGTTCCGTCGGGGCGCAGCGAAACAGGCAGAAAAACATGTTAATCCAGTTCAACCTCTTGCCGTAACGGCGACTGCCGACTGTTGGCCGTACCCAACAAATGGTTGCTCTCGCACCACACTGAGACAGACCAAGCGACCCAGCAAATACGTGCTGTCCTTGCTGCAATGGCTCTGTCTAAACAAACAAAAAACAAAAAAAGACTCACATTAAGCCAGTCCTCGAACTCGCAGTAGTTTCTGTTCTCCACGACCAAGTTGCCGATGCGGTTCTGCCCCTTGAGCCGGAGGTCTCTGCCCTTAAGGTTGAAGTCACCCAAGTACGTCGGTCGCAGGCACTTCAAGAAGTCCTCCTCTGTCGTGTCGCCAGCATGTTTTTTTTTGTGTTATCAAGGCGCAATCGTGATGGAGAGCAAACAGAAAAGAACAGGTGGTTTGATCGTGTTGATGGCATTGCACGTGTTCCAACAAGGTAGGTATTTGTTCACAAAAGTGTGGTTATCGTCGAGGGGGGGAGGGGGGGTGAACGGGTCGCGACCCAAGACTAGCCCGCTATCGACCACAAAACAAAACAAAACAAAAAAGGGCGAAACGACCGGCCTGCTACCGTAGTACCGACCGAGAACTGGAACCAAGGGTATCTCGTGCCTTGGTATGTGAATTTAAACATTCATACTCTCACACGCCTGCATACCGAGGACCGCTTCCTCGGACTTTGGACCCGTTGCCTCAGAGGCTAGACAGGCCCATATTGCAATGCGCGCGCCAACGCGTTGGGCGCAAGAGAGGTGGCCGCACCTACGCCCCCGGCCGACGTGACGATGCAGTCGACCATCTTGTGCTGCGCGAGGAAGCGGATGGTCTCGCGCACGCCGCACGACACCATGTTGGAGGTGTACGAGAAGAAGATGGTGGCCTTGACCCCGGCCCTCACGGCCGGATCCTTCAGGTCGTCGTCCTCGTCCGGCTTGACCGGGCGGTCGCTCAGCCGCCACCTTCGCATGCGGTTCACCTCCTCGACGGCCTTCGCCAGGTTCGTCGCCTGGGTAGTCGGCCGGCCGTGGGGAGAGGGATGGATGGCGAGGTGCTGCTTTTCGGTCATCGTCCCTTACGCTGAAAAGATGTGTCAACTGCTGTGTGCGCTAGTTACAGGCGGCATAGGTATCTTCCAGGCTTCCAGGCATTGATTGCCCCAAGACCGTGAATGAAACCATTTCTTCAGCCGAAATGTACAACACCCCTTTTTCTTGGCCTTGGGGCGGAAGGAGATAATAATGAGCCGCGGAGCGAGCGAAGCGAGCGACCTTTTTTCCCTTCTCATCCCCAGGAGGGAAAAAAAGGCTCTATATATCGGCCAAAGTTTCGCCGCGTGATACAGGGGCCCCAAAACTCGATTTCCGTGACGCATATTTATCGTACCGATAGGGCACCGTTTGACGATCTGTTCACTTCTGAGCAAGATGAAAAATTTCGCGCTCTTCGTCACACCCGTTTGGTCGTGCTTCGGCAACAGGTGGCCGTGCTTCACAGGCATGTGGCCCAATTTCGTAGGAGATCGCATCCCCGCATGCCCAGGAGTTGTGTGGAGAGATAAAATGCCCAAGCTATCGGAGATTGCACACTGCACACACACACAGACACGCGGTAGAGTTCAAACCCCGGGAGGACAACACCACATCATCAGAAGGGGAACAACAGGACGCTGATCCGAGACCAGCTATCTATGATAACCAGGAGGGGCCGGGCCTATACGACCTGTGCGCCGTGGGTATAGTCATGCGCCGTGTGTAACCTGGCGGGTGTTTATTGGTGTTGGGTGGTCCAACCGAGAGCTCCCAAAACAACAAACAAGAACGATTATTATAGGGAAAACGACACAACAGGGTATACCCTGGTCGAAAAGCGACACACCTGGGTACACAGTCATTAACAGCAGTAAATGCATTCATATGATTGGTCAGCGCCCAATTTCACCCCGGTACGTCCGAAAAGGCGCAGGGTATACCCTGCTGTGTCTACTTTTCTCACCAACTGTACCCTGTTTTCGGAAGTGTACCCTGACCTGACGGGAAATAAGACCCATTCATCAATCATTTCCCCCGCAGGAATCTTCCCAACTCCTTTTCCCCTCCAACCATGGGGTACCAAACGGCGAATCTTCCCACCCAATAACAACCATGGCAACGCGGCAGGAATCAGTTTCCGCCCCTGCCAAACAACACCAACCATCAACTCTTCCGCTCTAAATCAACAATGGCCGGGCACTACCCCAGCACAGCAGTTGTTCCGTTTGGAAACATGCACACACGTGTACAATACCCCGTGCACCACTGCTTGCTGCAGTCTATCTATATGCGACATGCACGGGTCACGCTACGAAAGCGAGACCGATCTAGCATGGTTGACATGCATATATATGCATGCATGTGCCCATGATGTGTGGCGCTGCGCTGAGAGGGCGGAGGAGAGAGGCAGCAACACCACACACAGACACGCCCTTGACATCAATCATGGAAGGAGTAGCGAGTGCTAACAACTCTAGCAGCAGGACTGTGTCGTCCAACTCAATCACCCTCCCTGTGCTCGCGGTGTATTTCATCGGCTCATCCCGCTGAAGCCTGACGTCTTCTTACTACATACATTGATTGGTTGGTCGGCTTGGTCGGCTGGGAAGGGTCGGTCTTAACGAAGAAATCACATCTCGAATTCACATTTGGTTATAAGAATGCATGAGTCGGATCTACCTAATCCGGACAAAATGGCCTGTGTCTTAACGGGAGATCTGCCAAATGGAAACGAGTCTCTGCAGTCCACCACGAACAACCCGAGAGGTCCGCCGCTTGCCAACTGCCAGATTGCTGTTGTGACGTACTGTTATGACGTGGCCACACCAGATGGGGAGCTATCGCTCCCGAGAAGCACACACCAAACGCGTACATGGCCTCTGCGCGGTACTGACACGATGTCCATGCATGTGACACTTTGAATCGACCCTTGTCCGAAGGAAAGCCGCCAATTCGTCTGTGCATTTGAAGTTCGACAACCAACGGGAGATTGCCCCACAGACCAACACATCCCACACACGTTTTTTTTCGGGACCAGTCACGTGCAACAACGATGCGCAGTCACCATCCCGTTGGGTTGGCTTTTTGTGCTCTTTCTTTCCTCTGTGCTCGGCGGTGGATGGAGTTCGTGTGGATGGGGGTAGGTGGGCACGCGCCGTGTATGCGAGTAGACCGTGGTCCCGCAACTATGGACGCTGTTCACCCAAATCGGGATCCGATTAAATGATTTCACCTTTTTTCAAATCCCGATTTGGTTTTGGGTCGTCCTGTTATAAGTCCTGAAGATTCGACGGGTTCCATAACATTTCAACCAACCAACGAAAGGGTTCTGTGGATCTTCTGGTCTTATAACCAAATCTGAATGTGATTTCGAGATCTGATTTCTTCGTTAAGACAGACCCTAAGCGCGACCGCTGCTGTTACAGCAGTAGTAGTAGTTCAAGCAAGAAACACATCGCAATTGAGACACAACAGACAACACACCCACGCACACATGGCACAGGCAAGAGGGAGTGGCGGCGCCCAACGTTACCGGTGTAGTGCTGTGTCCATACATGCATATGTATGCATGTCAACCATGCTAGATCGGTCTCGCTTTCGTAGCGTGACCCGTGCATGTCGCATATAGACTGCAGCAAGCAGTGGTGCACGGGGTATTGTACACGTGTGTGCATGTTTCCAAACGGAACAACTGTGCTGGGGTAGTGCCCGGCCATTGTTGATTTAGAGCGGAAGAGTTGATGGTTGGTGTTGTTTGGCAGGGGCGGAAACTGATTCCTGCCGCGTTGCCATGGTTGTTGGGTGGGAAGATTCGCCGTTTGGTACCCCATTTAATGTGAAGAAAAACAACAACAACCCCATGGTTGGAGGGGAAAAGGAGTTGGGAAGATTCCTGCGGGGGAAATGATTGATGAATGGGTCTTATTTCCCGTCAGGTCAGGGTACACTTCCGAAAACAGGGTACAGTTGGTGAGAAAAGTAGACACAGCAGGGTATAAGCTGCGCCTTTTCGGACGTACTGGGGTGAAATTGGGCGCTGACCAATCATATGAATGCATTTACTGCTGTTAATGACTGTGTACCCAGGGGTGTCGCTTTTCGACCAGGGTATACCCTGTTGTGTCGTTTTCCCTATTTATCACAAACGAACAACACACAACATAACACACCTTCAAAGTCCAGAGATCGCACCTACCATCGAGAGAACCCGTCGAGGGTGTGAGGGGCTACTGCTGCTGTGCATTATCGGGATGGTTCCCCGCAGGGTCGGTTCAGGTTGCGTACGTGCGCCGCGCTACTGACTGTCTTCGCACAAGGTAGACTGCTTGCTTTCACTTGGCGGGAAACTCGGAAGGATTGAGACGAATGTGGCGGGCAAGCTGTGAGCCTGACGCAATAGACTGTTTGCCATCTGTCTTGTCACAATCCTATGTCTACGCTGCTGCTGGTCGTGCTCCTCGACGGTGTGATGTGTGATACGCTCGCCGCCAGGTACATGCCGCATGCGTGCCTCTCTTCCAGATGCCCTGATGATTTGGGTGTTTTTTCGTCCGCACAGCGGGAAGACTTCACATTTTGTTTCTTCGTGAGGTGTTGTGTATTGTTGTTGTTGTCTTCACATTATGCATGTGCATCAACGGAAAAGAAACAGCCGCATGTAAAGTGCAACATTCTGAACGGGGCCGCACATACAACCATCGTCGCGCCCGTCGCACCCCTGCGGCCTGTCCCTCTGGTGCACGCGTAGCTGCACCACAAACGATTCACACTGCTGTGTGTCGGGATTCGTGCACCATCAGCATCGCAGGTAGGGCTACTGCAAGGTATTGAGTCGCTACCCAGCGGCTCAATACCCCGCCCTATCTAGTACATGCACAACGTGGTCTTATACAGTAGTGCACAGTCATTGTTGCTCGCGGTGTGACAACAACTTGCTACCTATCAGTATGGGGACTCTGCCACGAATTACACCACTTCTTACTTCCAACTCCCAACCTGTTCTGTCTAAAGTACGGTGCATGTCGCCGGGTCGCAGCGGTTCCTCCGCGCGTGCTAATAATGGTGATGATATCCATACGTGAAGTGCAGGGAGGTGCGGGGCTGAAGGGAGGATTCATCCCAGATTTCGTTGCCAGCATACAAGTACCGCGAACAAACAAGATTGGCAGCGAACCGGGGCCAGCTACCGCAAGGGTTCGAGAGGCTATGGTGCTCTCTCGCTGTCACATGCTCGAGAACCCCCGCGACATCCAACGGACGGTGGGCAGTTGAAGCTCTGAGACATTGAAACGCGAGAGACAGCAGCGGCGTGCCCTCAACACACCCATGAGGGAACGCGTACCTGAAAACCAGTCGTCATCGCCGCCGCCATGATACCGTCGAGGTCTCTGCCTGTGTTGAAGTCGAAGCCCTTGATGATCGGGGTGCCCTCTGCCACAGGGACGGACTTGACCATCACGGCCTCCTGAGCGAGCTCAAAAGCTTTGGCTTCTGTCGAGGTCAGAGACGCTGAAGATTCTTTCTGTTGCTCGGCCATCTTGACAACGGACAAACACACACACTGCTCCCTCCCTATAGATGTAGCTGCAGCAGCAGGAGCAGCAGGAGCAGGAGCAGCAGGAGCAGCAGCAGCAGCAGCAGCAGCACTTGACTCGGCCGTGGTCTGTGTCTTACGAGACGCGGTGCAATTACAAGTTTGGTTGATGATGGCCTCGTGAACCATTCTGCGAAACCCCGCGCGGACCAAAAGTTGCTGCCGCCTTGCACTTGTGCCCGGTGCTCCTCGGCGCGCAGACGCACACACCACCACGATCGATGAAGTTTTCCGTGGCAGTCACCACCTGCTTAACGACCTGTATTATTCTGAACAACGGCAGCGCTTCGGCCTTCTTGGCGTCAACCCCAACGCTAATCTTTCCTTCTTCTATTTCATCATCATGCGCAGTTCGCCCATTGGACACGGTATCCAATCGGCGTTCTGAACATGTAATATCCATACGTTTACCGTCTCCTAGGCGGGGAACAGCAGCCGAAGCGGCCCTTGCCGTGCCGGAGGTGGCTTCGGGCCTGCAAGATGAGCTTCGAAGGCTGTGCGCCACCAAATCCGAACCAGGCCGCGAGGCACGCATCGAGGAAGTTGCCAAGGTGTGCGGGACGACATGGCTGTAGGTGACGCTAGATATCACACCCCTTGGGTGAATCTTCAAAGCTCGATTTCTAGAGCAGATACGGTGGCGGTGCCGAAAACGGCGGAGTTAGAGCAATTTTGTCGAGAGCTTTTTGGAAACGTGTCGTTTTGTTCATGTAGGCTCTTCGTCCTCGTGGAGTGATCGAGTTTTGAACATCGGTCCCAGAGGGGGTGTGGTATCTTGTGTCACCTGCGGTACTGCCGTACGATGCCTACGATGCCTTCCGGCAGGCGGCCACGGTTCTTCCGAGAGAATGAGCGAGAGGGTCTCGACGGTGTTATACTCATATTGACCAGCTTCGCGTTTCTTGCAGTCATGAATCACGGGCCGGCCGACTGCTTTGCCCGGAGGGTTTCGAGGAACTACAACGAGATGCTTCCAAGTGCTCATCTTACGGCGTGACACTGCTGCCCACATGATCAATCCAGCACACATAAGATATGATAAAACCCTCGTGGTGGATGCATCCATGCCATGTTGTTGGCGTATCGTAAGAACCCTCTGATATTTTTTTTCGTGAGCGATTGGTAGGCACGCGGGGACCACTTCTAGAAGCTTGAACGCTGGTTGATTGCCGTGTTATTTTTTGTTCATTTTGCTGCTCGACAGGAGCTGAACGCCCTCAACCCGACGAAGGATCCCGCACGGTCTCCTCTGTTGGCAGGTACCACCTTGTGACCCCCCGTGGTTGAACAAAACTTTGTTGTATTGTAGACCGCGGTGTGTTGAGCAATATGGTGCGCAAGGGGAGGGGCGTACTCATGTTTTGCATGTCTTGATTGTTAGACCATTGGCCGCGCATCCTCGAGAGGACGGAGCATTAGCATTGTTCCCACAGGACCGGAGGGGGGGGGTGGGGGGGTGTACTCATAGTCGTGCATGCCGTAGTCGTTTGACCATTGACCTCGCATCCCTACAAAGCCGGGACGGAGCACGCCGGGTTCTCACCGGACCAGGCTCTCACATCACCAAGCGCGAAGCGCCGTGAGGTATTTGGCGAGTCGCATGAAGGGTGAGCTGCATCCTGCTAAGGGTGTTCGGCATCTTGTGCTTACTTCCTTGCGTACGGGTGACAGCTACGTATGACTTAATTTATTTTCTGGTGCTTTCACTTCCAGAGACAGTTGTAAGCACTGTCTAACTGCCTCGAGGAAGCTTGACCATTTTAACACAACGTGGTGCGATCATCCCCCGTTGCGCGGAGTGAGGTTTCTCGACCCCGCACAACATGATCTACTCGACCACCATTATGGTTACCGCCAAAAAAAAACAAAAAACGAGGTAAAAAAAAAAAAAACGGTAACCTGGTTGCCGAGTTCACGAAGTGAATTGGCTTGTTTTACAACGTCGTTGCCAAGCGACGAAAACCCAATCCCGATGGCAAACACCGAGTGGGGGGCTTGTTTTACAACGTCGTTGCCAAGCGACGAAAACCCCAAACCCCGATGGCAAACACCGGGGGGGGCGGCTTGTTTTACAACGTCGTTGCCAAGCGACGAAAACCCAAACCCCGGTGTTAAGGGGGGGGGGGGGGGGGGCGAAATTGTTGCTGCTCTCACCACACGTGGGGGAAACACTATACCACTTCACAGGGAAAGTTCGAGGTATGTAACATGCACGTACAATATTAGTTGCTGCAGCAGCCTGGGGTCTTTGTCTTGAACAGCGTGTACGTCGAGCGTCGCGCCTCGCCTCTGCTCTGTCAACTACCTTGCACAGAATAAAAAGTGGCCGTTTGTTTGTAGCTTTGGGCCCCCGCGACCTCGTCCGTACAACACAGCCTCGTCGGATCACCCACACACGACCACTGGCAAGTGCCACCAGGAGTATCAGTAGCAGCGTCGCCGAAATCGAAAGTGTCAAGCACAACGCGCATCCTATGTAAACACGAAGACAAACAGGACCCCTCTGTAGGATCGGCATGCCACGCATGGCCGCGGTGGTACGGTCCGCGACTTACAGCACTGCAGACACACAGGACGCCGCCTCGGCCATTTCTTTTGTGCGTGTCCTTGCTGTGCTGTGTCTTGCGAACGCAGGAAGGTGGCGGATGCTTTACAGCACGGTGCCGGGACCTTCATCCGGGCGACTGGGGCCGTTCGTTGGCGACGTGTTTCAAGATATCCGCCCCGATGAGAAGAGGAGTGAGTTTGTTAGTATTGCGATGATCTGCTGTGCAGGCAGTCATGTCGTGAGCTTTGACTACGGTGACCTTCCGCGCAAGCGGATAGATGCCGTTTGGCTTTTTCGACGTGTTCTCGTAAATACTGTCCCCAAAACTGTTCCTGGCCTGGATGGGAAAGCGCTAGTCCGTGTGTACAGAGGGAAGGGAGTGCAGTACTCTTCTCGCATAACAATCGAAGTCAAAGCACCGCAGGAGAGGTCAAGGGCGGGTAGGGGGCCTCAGCGAGAGGAACCCTTCTGTATGACCATGGGCTGGAGCAAACCGCACAAATGCCGTGAGCACTGATTTTCGAAGACACGAAACAAATACATACAACAACCGAAGAACGCATTCACCAAAAACACAACAAGCAATAGCCTAAACCCCCACCCAACCAAAATATGCTGAGATTGCCCGGTATACAGTCTACGTGCCTTCTTTGTGCGCAGAAGCAGAGGGAGTAGAAGATGACGACGCAAAGGTTAGGACAATCGCCCGCCCGCCCGCCCGCCCGCCCGCCCGCCACGCAGCTTGGCTTGCCCGCCCCCCCCCGCAGGCGTGTCCCGAGCCCGCTCGACCATGTTTTAGCAACCGACGGGCCGTTGCTCGGGCGCAGCAACCCCGATGCACGCCTACCGTGCGCATCCGAAAGCACCAGTACGCCGGCGTCCATTGGACAGGACTCGACTTGACTCAATCCGATGCTGCCACCCCAAACGATTCCTTGACCTTTGTCCCTGCTCTCCCGCCCAAACCTACCTCCGCGGTCCGTTACCACCGTAATCGACGCCATTTTTTCTCAACGCAGTTATCAACATCTTGGAGCTCGGACCAAGCTGGGCGCTGAGGGTGAGGGAGGAGTGTGTCCGGGTAATGCTGGCGAGAGACGAGGGGTATGCACAGCAGCCGCTGTTGTTGTCGGGGCTTGATGGATGGGGAAAGCGCACGTCGAGACCGCGTGCTATTGCTGTTTGCCTCTGTTTACACCGCGGCACTAGAACTAATGGTGCCGGCACAGCCTCCAGGATCCAGGTGTTTTCCTCGCCCGGTGGCGGCGGCCGTTCTATTTTTTATTTTTTATTTTTTTGCCGCCGTCGTCGTCGCCGCTTCCTATAGCCTGCACGGGATCGGCCCGAACCGCGTCGTATGATACGGCGATCGTTGTGTTTTGGTCTCTCTGGTTCCTCCGTCGGATTCCACGACGGATGGTGGGCCTCTTGGAAGCTTGCGTGTTGGGCTGGCTTTGGACCGAAACTCTGCCCCCATCGTGATCGTTGCCCACAGCCCCGTCTTTGTCGTGACGTACAATATGCATACCAGATAGGAATTTTAGTGCTAGTAGGATTTGTTTGGTTGTTCCGCCGTTTTGTTTCGTGACGTACGTGCATACGACTCTGGGGTCTGCTGGCTGGCTGGCTGGCCGGTCGGGCGGTGTGGTGCTATCGTCTGTTTTGGCAGGGTGCGTTGGAGGCCGACGTGGAGGTGCTGGACGGCAGCAACTGGGCGATATCCTTCGACGTGGTGAGTTCTCCGCTGAAATGCCATAAGCCTATCAAGCACACCTCCTCCCCCCCTTCAAAGACTTGAGGTGGCGCCTCCCGCCGGTCTCACTGGCTGGCGTTCGCGGGCGGTCGTTCCCGAGAACAATAGCGGGGGGGTACTGCTGTAGGTGGAGTGTCCACGAAGTGTGTGTGTGTGTTTTCGTCCTTTTTATCATGGCGACAGTTCCCCCATTTTTCGTGGTACTACACCCTTCAGTAAATTTAGAGTACTACCCTTTTCAGTGTATTTTTTCGTACAACTATAACCATCCAGGGTTACGCAGGAGGGATAGGGGCCGAAATGACAGTTCTCTTTCTTGGTGGTATGTGTCTTTTTGCAAGCATCGGTTGTGCGTGCAAGGTAAAGTGGAAGTTTTTTTTTCTGAAATCTACCACGAAGGAAAGAGGAGGGGGTACTGTTGTACCGTCGTCTCGAGGGATACGGTCCACGCTGCTGCTGTTGCTGTTGCTGCCCCCCGAACAAAAGAAAAAAAAAAGGATGAGGGTGCACCTTTCGCATCAGCGATGAAGGGCGGTGCCATTAAGACCTCCAGTGATGCGAGACGGTAACTCTTTTCGCTTTGCATGCCTTTCTTTTCTGTCGCCGGGTCGAGCAGAACACGGTAGTAGCTGAGTAGGCCGGCCATTTCAACTACTGATTCGATACTGCATGGCGATGGGTAGTGTTACTGCCCCCTACTCTTGACGATGCCTTCCGTCCTTTCACACACACACACACCCTCCCTTGTGGGCGGGTCCTGATTGCCGCAGGTCTACAATAACTTCGCGGGCGTGAAGGTGCAGGAGAAGAAGTTCGACCCGGCGGTGACTGAGCGGCGAATCTGGAGCATGACCTACCTCGATGACGGCTTCCGAATCTTGTACGGCCGACAGGAAGCGATGTCGGCGGAGGAAAGCTTCATCTTCGTCATGGAGAGAGACAGGCAGTAAATAGTTGAAAAAAGAGAAGGTCGGGGCTCACTTTCGTGTTGCGACTCTGGGGCGCTGTATGATCCCTGCTGCTGGGAGGTTAGTTGCTTTGGTTGCTTGCATGCACGGTAAGATAACTGCCATTGCGTCGAAACGGCCCAAAACACCACCACCGGATGGCACACACGGTGCTGGGAAAACATTTCGGCCCGCCTCTCATTTTCGTTAGAAGCACAGCAAAGCAAGGAGACAAGAACAGGCTCAACGCAACACACATGGACTCAACAGAGCAGCAGGTGACTCTGCCATACCACCACACGCCTTCCATGATTTTTATCTTCCATTCTTATCTCTGTCTCGCTCATCTGGACGGGGAGAGAAGCGACGACACTAAGATCCCGCCCGCCCTTTGAGGAAAATGGAAACACCTTGGGTGTTTGTGTTAGGGCCGTCCCTCGAAAAATGTAACTTCATTTCGACTCCCGCAAACGCAAGAGACAAAACGTAGTTAGCATTTTTTCCGGCTTTTCGCAACCAATCGTGGGGCAGCAGCAGGGAACACGACCATGCCCCCTCCCCCTCCCCCATGAAAACAACTGACTTACTACTCTCGTTCTCACGAAAAGTCTGACATTCATCGTCTCTTTGTCGGTGGAATTGATTTCTCTCTGCTGGTAAAACTCAACCTCAACAATTGGCTCTACAAGCAAGAGGAGTGGACTCTCCCTCCCTCCCTCCCTCTAAACGCCTCTCCGAGCAAAGCGCAGACAAAGAAAACAAACCGTAGTAAACATCTAAACACCCTCGTCGCGGCTACCGCAGCAGGGAAAATCCAATCGCTTGCATAATGAAAACATACCGTTCCTACCCCCCGCCCCCCCCTCAACACTTCCAAAACAAGAGTCGGGGGGGTCGCGCCCGGTAAACAAACGGTCGCCCACCACAGCAGAGGTAAAAACATCCACAGCGGCATAAAAACCCGTGCGCGAAAACAAACACATACATTGCGGGTTGGGTTTGGCGGACGAAATAAATTATCGTAAATAGCAACATCGTGGCGTGAAAAAACTTGACGGCATCACCCGCTCCCTCTCTCCCACTACAGGGCGATGCACATCTTTGGTACAGCAAGTTGCTTGTTGTTGTGAAGATACGTTTTCCCCGCCATCGCAAACCAAGAAGGAAGATAAAAAAAGTAAGCTGGCTCAATTTTAACTCACGCTCGAAAAAACTCTATCTACCGACCGCCAGATTGGTTCTCGGCGTCCAGAAAGAAGGAAGCACGCGGGTGTTCTTTTCGTCCGTAGCGGCTCTGAGGCAACACCCCTCCTCTCTCCCCGGCCTGCTCTCTTGCAATATAACCGATCCAGAAAATGTACATACACGAGACCAAACGGGGGGCGAGGATGACACATTTTTCTCCCCTCCCCAGTTTTGCCTCGTTGACACCCTTACTATTGCTGCTGCTACCAACGGTCTTCGTAAACAAACGTCTTGTGCCTCTATCCCCCCTGCCCCCCGTCCAACACTGTTCGCTGCCCATGTCAGAAGAGGATACCATCCTTCCGCGCAAGGGACAATTGCTCATGTTCCTCTTTCCTCTCCTTCCTGAGGTGGGCATTCGAAACACCAAAACACCAGAACCTGCCGCTGCGCATGCAGCATGAGACAGCAACAGCCCGCTAGGGGGGGGGGGGGCTCCCTGCCGGAATCTATGGACCAAACCGGCTGAAGCAAAAAAGAACTGATGATGCCATGGAATCCCAAAAAAAACATCCCGTTACCCCCTTGTTTACTCCCCCTTCCTCCAAAACAACCCAGTCCCCCTGGGCTCCAAAAAAATAAACCAAAACCGTCTGTTACATACCAAGCTTTCAAACGAGTGATGAAAAATCAATCTAACCGCCGGGAGCCCCATGCATACCCTCTAATTTTTTTCAACATTCCCTACCAACGAATATGCCACCTTTTT
>FN649745.1:1201658-1215733 GCA_000310025.1 Ectocarpus siliculosus | reverse complement strand
GGGGGGAGGGGGGGGGGGGGGGGGGCAGCAGCAAAGGTGAGCATTCTCGGCACATACGGGAACACTCGCGCCACATGTACGTATTGCTTTGGCTGCTGCTGCTGCTGTTGCCCTGTTGCTCATGGGTCGTTGTCCCTCCGAAAGGACGGAACGACGCGATGCCTGCCTGAAGCATTTACAAAAGAGTGGTGTTGACTTCCACAGAGCGCAAGGCACCAAGAATAGTATGAGACCGCAAAGCGTTTACCAGCTTCCAAGGGTATGTGAGCGGCACACGCAGGCGCGAATCGTGCCGCACGCTCCCCTTTGGGCAAACACACACACACGCCAAAAACATTCAACGACAACCAAGATAACACAGCAGTCGCGCCCCACCTGAGCGCCCCCCATCTCCTCCGTCAGGCGCTTGGCGTGGTACATGGGGGTAGGGCCGCCGATGTACTCGCGTCGGTACCAGGCCACCTCCTCGTGGAAGGCGGGGTCGGCCTTCGCGGCCTCGTAGGCCTCCTCCAACTCCCTGCATGATGCATGATGCATGGATGCATGCACAACAGATGAGGCCGTGGCAGAGTGCCGTAAGCGGCAACAGGAGAGACAACACCAAGGTGCGACCGGCTGAGTGCATAGGGTGGAAGGAACACGGACAGCACGGCAGAGCGCCAGGGCCGAGACCAGCGCGAACAGCCAGCAGCACCAGATGCACAGAAGGAAAAAAAAACAGAGGAACAGAAACCGACAGAGGCTTTGACGAGCCATACACAGTCAGCACCGCCCAGTATGGGGAAGCTAAAAGATAAAAGCCAACATGGAACCCAGGCAAGAGTCAACACCTGAAGAGAGAAAACCCTTCGGATTCTGTTCCTCGCCCTCGCAGCATTCCATTCGCCTCGGTCAAACAAAAACAAAAAAGCCCCGAAGATCCGTGCACCCGCGTGCGCTACGAAGCGAAACATTCTATTAGCATCAGCCTGACCAAACCAAACAGCAAAAAAACGAACCACTTGCGTGTACAATATAAAGCGGGCGAATCAAGCCAAAGGGCTTCCTGACCTGTGCGCCTCCACGAGGGTTTCCGGGATGTAACGTCCGCCGAAGTCCCCGAAGTACCCGCCGGACACGTCCTTGCCCTCGTAGGCGAGCCCCTGCTCGCCGGTGTGCTCGAACGACATCTCCGCCGAGGTGATGCCTGCCTTGAGGCCCTCCGTGAACTTCTTCAGGTGCGCCGCGATCTCCGAGGCGGGGGCGTCGGCGTCCACCTGTGCGCGCGTCGGGCGGCAAAACGACGACAGCGACGGTGGCAACCGGGTGGTCGCGGGCAGGGCATCAGAGGAGCAGTCGGGCAGAAACAAAGAAACGGCCCGAACGAACGAAAAAAAAAAGAAGGCACGGCGCGGTTCGATTTGCAAGGATAAATTCTGCGGCACCGCCACAAGGCGTCCACCAGAAACGTGCCTGGCACATGAATGCATAGATCTCGACTCCCCCGTATCTGATCTCCCTCGCCTGCCGTCTGCCCGGTGGAAGCGGACACGCGGCTTACTGTCTGTCCGTCCCGAACTGGATGCATCCAACACGCGTGAAAGCCTTCGACACGGCTCTACCGCAAACGGTGGATGGGATTTGTCATGCACAGCTACAAGTACGGCATATACGCCAAGCGTCTCAGCCCTCGGCATGCGCTCGACAGATTCTGCACTCCCCCGCCACACCAACCCCCCTCCCCCCCCCCTCCCTTTTCTCCGTTGGCGCCAAAAAACAAAACAAAAAAACACAGCAGCAGCACCTACCTCGTCCACCGCGTTCATGAAGGCCGAACCCACAACGACGCCGTCCGCGATGCCGGCGACCTCCTGGACCTGTTCCTTGGAGCTGATGCCGAACCCGACCGACAGGGGCTTGTCCGTCGCCGCGCGCACGCGGCCGACGAAGTCCTTGAGGTCGGCGGGAAGGCCGGACCGGGCTCCCGTCACGCCAGCCACGCTGTATGTGTGTGTGCGTGTGTGTGCGCACGCGCGTGATTTTTCTTAGACCGCGCTAACCGGCTGACCAATGAAAAGACGTCGATACTTGCAGCGGGATAAAAAAAACACCACCACTTTCTATTATTTTTTTTATCAAAGAGAAAGGGTGCGTGTGTGCGTGTGTTCAATAATAGCCAGCCTCTTTGGCCGAGAGTCATAACCAGCAGATCAGACGAAAAATGCGTCAGTCATTGATGACGCGGCAAAAAAAACGCGAACATGCAACTGTGTGGGTGAACGTGGGTGTCATCCATGTGTTCCTATTCATGAGTCTCGACTGCGCTAATCGGCTCACCAACGAAAGCACGCGGGGCAAGAGCAAATCACGGGATGGGGAACGCGTCGTCCAAGCGAGAAGGGGTGAAAAAGAAAAACGAGAAATTAATGAAGTCATCATCAGTCTCTGTACCAAAACCGCACCGTGTATATTTAGAGCCATCCCACCAGACATCCGGCCAAAGGCAGCATCTGTCCTACAGAACGCCGTTCTGTGCTACTCCTCCGATGCACATGGCGCACTCAAAAAAAAAAGATCAGAAACAGAAACAAAAAACGACACCCGCACAAACAAAAAGCAATGTCCATTTCACCCCATCCCATGAGGGCGACAGGGGAGAGAGAGACTGACCTAACGCAGTACACGAACGAGTCCGCGGCGGAGGCGACGTACGGCATGCGGTCGTCCGTGGTGGTGGGAGACACGAGGGGCACGAAGGACAGCTCGCTGGCGCGGCACTTGGTGACGAAGTCGTGGGCCTCGTCGGGGAGAAGGTCGACAACCACGAATCCATCGGCGCCTGGCGTGACAGAAGCAGGAGCGGTTAACTATCGTGGTAAATGTAGCCGTGTGCGAGCGGATTCAGGGAAGAACTAAAAAACAACAAAGAGGCATACGACGTGGTGTAACAACGCAACAGAACGGGCGTGATCATGAGGCAACACGCAGCTGTGCAGCAGCAGTAGTTTCGCGGCGTCATGCTTGTGCCACGATGTAAATAAATAGACAGGCCTTCCTAACCCGAAATGGGCGGAGCTACGGCGTCCGCGCTGATGATAAGCCACTGCTGAGAGCGTCTTCCCCGTTTGAACAGTTCAAGCCCCGACTTACCCACCATACCGTATGCGGTGGTGGTATGTCGAACCCGAATCACGGTCACTTCTTCCTGCCGTTTTCGGACCATAACGTGGAAAGGCACCGATAGCGTTTCTAAGTCAGGCTCGCCCGCATTATCAAGCCAGAAAGAGAGACGTCCTCTCTCCTCTCACCAGCCTCCCGGGCGTCCTTCATGAGCTTGTCCAGGCCGTAGGCGAGGAAAGGGTTGAGGTAGCCCATGAGCACGACGGGGGCGGTAAGGCCCTTCGCGCGGGCGTCCCTGACGTAGTCCAGGCAGTCCCCGAGGGTCACCTTGTTCTTAAGCGCGACCTGCGGCGCACGAGGACGCTCAAACATCTCATCGGTAACCTCGTTGGCGCGGTCGTAGATACAGGTACTATTGATTTTCATGTACATTAGTTCTAGAAACACGTCTTACACACAAACACGCACGAGCGCATGCATCGCAAAACGACACCCCATGATTTGGCGGTAGTTTTCGTCTTTGCTCGGGGTGAGACAATACGAAAAAAACTACTTGGAGAACCCTGGATTTCGCATCCCGTGTCCTGCAAAAAGGCAAACACAACGGCAGTACCGCTGTTGTACCTGGTTGGTGGCCTGGATGGTAGCCCCGTCCGCCTGAGGGTCGGTGAAGGGAACTCCCAGCTCGATCACGTCCGCCCCGCCCTCCTGCAACGACGAGAGGCACAGCAGCGGAGAGGGAGGACAAAAAAAAAGTTATACTTCGAAGTATACAATACTGGTATTCAATGTTAAAGCGAAAATGACGTACGGTGGTGGTGGAACATGCTGTCGTCACCCGAGGAGTTCTATCTTCGGGATCGCAGGCTCGAGATATCGAACCGCCCGCGCACAACACGTGGCCGGCTCATCACCACACCACACGTTTCGTGCTTCTGCTTGGCCTGCAACCTTGACGCATGTGAACACCACTACCGCTGCTGTGTTCCCTCTCCCTCCAACTCCCGTTCATACCTGCAGCGCGAGCAGAAGCTCAACGGTGTCGTCCCTCTTGGGGTAGCCCGCAGTGAGGTAGGGGATGAAGGCGGCCTGCTTGTCCTCCGCAACGTCGCCGAAAACCTTGGCCAGTCGAGGGCTGGCGCTCTTGCTGCCGTGCCGTGCCGTGCCGTACCGTGGCCGTTTGGTTGTGGTTGTTCGCAACCGCGCGTGCAGCAGTAGTACCGAGAAAAATAGAGAAGAAGCAGTGCACGTGATTCAGACGCACGAGAAGAGAAGCACAAACGAAAAACACGCAGAGAGAGAGAGAGAGAGAGAGAGAGAGGGGGAGAGAGAGAGGGCGACGAGTTGAGAAGGAGGACTACAAATGCGCACGGGCAGAGACAGGGTGACTGGGATAAGCTGGTGGCAATTAGTGCTGGCTTAGGAACAGCGTATGGAGTCAAGCTATGCATGCTATAGCCGGCGGCCTCTGGAACTTCCTACTTTGTTTCGAACGAGGAGGTACGTTGGTTGACGCTGGCTTGATCAGAACGGCGGTGCTTCTTCTCGCCCAACAAGGCCAACGAAAACAGAAAGCAGAGGGACACTGCCGTTTACAAGTGCCACCTAATGCCGCTGCTGCTCGCACGGGACGCACACAGAGCAAGAGGGGTCCACAGGATAGCTCCGCGCCACCTTTGCCTCTCGTGTTGGATAGACACCGAGGGCGACACGAACATCCGTCGAGTGACAAAACAACTCCCGTTGCCCACCCGTCCGCGTTTGTGATGCCCGTGACCCAATCGTAAAATCACAGGTCCGGAGGGAAAGAAACCCCGGCAAGAACGTTCTTCAACTCTACAAAGAAGCGAGTGCACAGATCACTGCTGTTGCGTAATACAGGAGCATGTACGTGCGTCGTCGTCATGACAGCCGGTTCAAACACTCTTGCTTGCGACGTAGAGTCGCGCCGCATCCCGGTTGGTTCTGTGTGTCGTGCGTCGTGCGTCGTGCGTCAAGATGACCGGGGTTATTGGAAGATGATCATAGCGTATTGGCGGGAAAGCGAAGGCAGAGAGAGCAGCAAACATACGTCGCCTCTTACGCATAAGCACGCGCGCACACGTACCTCGTGGGCTTCAACACAGGTTCGGTGGCGACCATTCGCAGCGGAGAAGAGGCGGCTGCACCGCCCCCCCTGGCCGTGGACGCGGTGTGAAGGGGAGCCGCGCGCGCGCCGGCGCCGGCGGCGTTGCCGAGGGTGGCTGCCTGACGGGCGGCCGGCGGTGGTTGCATCTTCCTGCCGGCAGCCAAGCCGACTCCTGCGGGCGACGTAGTAGCGAAGAGAGCACAGCAACAATGGAGGGGATCGGCATATGTGCACGCGGCGTTGATTTTTGAGTGGCAGCTGAGCACTCCAAGAAGTCGTGAAACATTTCTCGCTCCTGCGGTAGTACTGGAGACTGCGTTCGGCCGTTGAGCGTGCGTGCTCGGTGTCCGTCATGAGCCCTGGGTGTCTGTCGTCTGGATCTACAGAGTTGTACTGGTGCAATTTTACCATGGGTGGACAAATGGGCTATACATAGAACGGCTGCGCGATTCCTCACCTCGTGCCCCACTTGTGTCTGAAAAACGCGGGGGTGTACAGCAGCGGTGATCCCTGCACAAGGCCGGCCAAATCTCATGAAGCTATATACGTACAGGCAGCCTAATTCCAGGAGCCTATGATATTTGTTTTCGATGTCGTGTCTACCTGGTTGGACTGGATGTCCAGCAGTGACAGCAGCACTACAGTATTATAGTACTTCGAGGTGTTGTAGCAAGCCGTCCTCCAGGTGGTGATAATTTCTTGCGAAAGTGTTTCAAGCTACCCTGTATTTCTCAAGTAGTTCTGCTTATGGTTGTGGTGGTACTGGGGTGTCCCTGGCCTTTTCATGGTCCGAATTTGTGACAGGGCTATGCATAGGTCCGGCGTTGGTCATACGGAAGACGCTGCCGCTGGGCACGGCTGTCCAATCTTAGTCTTCGCATGTGTGCGGGCGGAGTCTCGACGCCACCATCACCGCTTTACCCACGACTCTGCTCCCATGAGGTGAATAACTACATCGCAATTCCCCGCAGTCAGTATGGATAGCAGTAAGATAGCCCACAGGGACCAGTGACCTACCAGAATGTTCTCTAAAAGAGAGTAACGGGGAACGGTTGCTTGGTCGTGGTGGGTCTGCGTCCGCTGCTTCCTGCAGTTGAACCATGTGTACTGCTGTACCACACGGCAACCAGCCGCCCAGGCAACGACTACACTTGATAACGTCCGCAACATCTGCCAACATGTTGACAATGTGGTGCTGTCAACGCGTCGAGAGTTGGCTCCTCCGACAAGATACACGTGATCCGCCACCGGCTCGCTACTTGTACCACGCTCGGGAACAGCACGCCAAGCTGAATCGCGGCAGTATGTACCAGAGAGAGTACCGAAGCACGCGAAGCACGCGCAGCAGGCGCCGTCGTATACATGTGTACAGTGCATAGTGTATAGTGCTTTCGGCCGGCAGTGCTGCTTGGATAGATTTCGCTGGTGTGATACTGCAGGCGACACCGACCTTTTTGCTGAACTCGATCGGACACAGAGCACGCCACACCTGCCCTATGAGTTTCGCACCTGCAAAGGCAGAGGTCATGCCGATGCTCCCGAGTAGACAGGCAGCGGCTGCCGCACATCTCGCGGAGGACATGTTCGTCACGGCCGGCTTCATTGTCGCAGCAGAGCCTTAGATTTCGAAGCCACAACGCACACACCACACCAGGGCAGACACGCTCTCCTCGCAACCAAGGCTCTGCCCGCGTATACACTCCGCGAAAAAGAGAGAGGTGGATGCCGCTCGTTGGGCGCTTCTTGGTTCGCACTCAGGAAGTCGCGTTTGCAACCGTGCCGCCCCCCCCTCCTGCAATTTCTATATTTTTTCTCCTGCATGTATGCCCCGGGTAGGGCTCGTAATCACAGCTGCGTGCGCCCCTCCAAGGCCATGTAGCGAGGCATGGAGGGGACCGGCGACGGGTGACTTGGATCCACGACAGCAGAGGGAGAAAGTGGCGTGTGTGTCTTACTCCCTATTTCCGTCGCTATCACCGGAGGTTGTGGTCCCGATTTTTTTTTTCGACCTAGACGGATCCCAATTTGGCAGGCCGCGAGAGGAGGGGGGTCGGGTCGATTTCGCCGCTCTTTGGAAAGCCGGCTGGAGCGAAGCGCCTGCGTATCAGCACCGCAACCGCGGCAGTCTGCTTGCGCGTGACACGAAGGTATAGTCGGTGTCGTTTTCGGGACGCCTGCGATAGTAGCCCCTTCGCCATGAAAACAGTTTTCGGGTGGACTTTCTTCCCAAATCTTGGACTCATGCCGCTTTTATCTTACTCTAAGAGAGGGAGCCGCCCCACCCCGCTTCATTCGTTTCCTTTTTTGAAATCAAGAAATGCTTGCCCTCCGCCCAGGTGGGTGCATTCATGATCACAGGTTTCAACAAATGCAAGTAGTAATCAACAGGCCAGCGGCATTTGTGTTTTGCTGCGCACCCCGTCCTCCCCGAATTTAGTCAATTGCAATTCTATCTGCTGGTCAAGTTGTTTTCTCTCATTCTATCGGTGCATGCAATGGACATTTGCAATTTGTGTGCGCGTGCATCCGTAGAATTAAATCCAATGTCATGAAGCAAACGGTGGGATCCTGTCGTCTGTTCTTGCTCTCCCAGATGATATGCTTACCCATATCCAGATGATATTCGTATCATAAGTCTATCCCATGTGTGTTCCCGGCGTGCACCCTGTCATAGAAAAACGTATGCGTGCTCGTAGGCACGTGTGGTATATATCGATCTGCGACCGGCATAGGATACAAACAGTGGTACACCTTCCAGGTGCTTATATTTTCTTGTTTTCTTGTTGGGGTTTAAACTTGGTCGGTTCAACACCACGATACTGTTTCAGGTTCATTTTTTTGGGTGCAAATCTGCTGTGTTTTGAAAGTGTCCGCTCTTGACAACCTCTTACTTTTCACATGTGTTTCTTTCTAGTCTGCTTCGTATTTATCATGGGCGGAACGACAGAGTTGGTCTTGCGCCGGACGCGGACTTGGCATGCGCCCGCACGCGACCTTAGCAGTGAACGTGTGTGTTCTTGGCGTTTTTTTGTTGTACAAATGCAAGCTCCATACGGATACGACGAGGGCGTTCCACCAAGCTGTTGAAGAAAGAATTTTTGGCGTACATTATGCCTTTCCGTTTCCCGGAAAAAGCGCATGGTGCCGGCAGGTGTTATTTGTTATTTTTTATAGTACCCTCGCACCTCTCCTGACGAAGTTTTCCCCACGCCGTTTGAACGTCGTCGACTGGAAATGGTATGTAGGCTTAACACCATGCTGGCGATGTGCCACCTGTTGGTCCCCCAAACCATCCGAGCCTCATTGCACTGCTCCCCAATCGCCGCACACCACGGACCTGATTCTGTCTTACCCTCCTAAACACCAACTCACGGCTATGAGATGAGTACACCCCCCCCCACCCCCCTCTTGCGAAACAATATCTCATGGCGAGGGCGTTGTAGTTCCACCCAGGTAACACCCGCATGCTCCTCTCCGTTTCCTATTTAGATAGAATAGGACACGCAACGGGACCGGTCTGAATAAACATACCCTGCGGCCAAGAAGATAATAGTGTTAATAGTACCACCCACCCTCATGCCACCAAAAACTGGTGTTGATAATTTGCACCCCCCTCCCCCCCCCCTCCCGCCAACAATTAGTGTTAAAAAATACTTCGAAGTTATCACCAGCCACCCCCTATCTACCCGCCTCTGCTTTGGAAATAGAAAATATGTACCACCCCTTTTCTTTTTTTTTCTGCACAGCGCACAGCAGAGGAGCCTTCAGCGGTAGTTAAGGTGGCTCGAGATAGGAGATCGGGGCGGGCGGGCGGGTCTGCTCCGGGCGGCGGAGGCGATGGCGGCGGCGGCGGGGCCGGGGGGCACGGCGGGGAGAATGGGGGCTCCGCGGCGGGCGGCGGGTCAATCCCGGCTGGCCCCCGCAAGAGCATCCGGCCGCGGCCTGTTGATATGCACAAACCGCTGGCGGTGTCACGGGTAGACGAGGTAACGCCTGTTGTAATGAGAGTTTTTCTTATTTGTAGTGTCGAGGGACAGAGTTGTTTTTCGATCAAGTATCTGGGTGTGCTTCTTAAGCCCGTGAAAAGTGGTTGTTGTCGTTGTTTGGGGTATTGGCAAACGCTATCGAGGGTACGCATCTGCGCGTGTTATGCGGGACTGCTGTGGCACTGCTGTGGTCAGTTGAACCCCTTGTACCGGCTGTGTTTGTTCTCCTTCGTCGGTGTTGGCGGTGGCGGTGCTGGTTGATGCTGACGTAGCTGATTTGTCGCTTTCCGGTGGTAGCGGCATGTTCTCATGGGGTAGGGTCTTGGCGTGGTACAACTGTCTCGTGTGTGCTGTGCTCAAATCTTGATGCTGATTGACATCCACGTACATTACTTCCCTTGTACATCCCAAACCGATACTGTCTGACGCCGAGCAAGTATGTGGTCGCTCACATCCTTCTTGGCATTTTTTTTTTTTGTATTTCTCGTCAGGCGGAGGAGGCGAACGGGGGGGTCCTGGGGGAATCGGAGGCACGGGCGGAAGGAGGACGAGCCACGGTTGTGCCCCCTCTCCGCAAGAGAGACATCCCCACACCGATCATCGCCACGGTGCCTGGTGAGGAGTTGCGCGACGAATCCATAGACTGTTTTCGAGGGGATGTGTTGGTGGGTGTTCGCAGTAGCGTGTGTGCGTCCTTGCTACTGTCAGCATCGACCGCGCTAGCCGACTGGCCATTGAAATGACTTCAGTGTCGGTGCGGTTGACAACAGAAATGCTAATGCTTCTAAAGACCATGGTCTGGGACCCCGTGAGGGGGGCGTCATGGTGGGTGTGTTGTCTGTTTTTTTTCGTGTCTAGTTAGCGAGTGTTGACAGTACTGTGGTGACATTGTTTCGACATGACGCCACGCAGCGGACTGCAGTGCACTATTCTTGCTTGTCGCGTGGGCAGTGCGGCATGCACTGCGATCATCGCCATCTTAGCCCTCTGCAGAAAGATAGCGGCCTAAGCATTGCCGCTGTCAAAACCAGCGTCACTTGCTGTCAATACCAGCGTCACTTCTACGGAGACCGGCCTTATTAGGGGTAGGCGGGGGACCATAACCGGCCACATATAGGGGATACCTGATATATGGCCACCACCGGCCTCACTGGGCCTCACCGGCCTTATATCGGGCAGGTGGTCTTTTTTATGCGGCATTACGTCGGCTCCCCTACTGCTGTAACAGTTTCTGTTGACAAGAGCCGAAGTTCAGTCGTGCCAGCTGGGTAGCGAAAGCCCTTCCGGTCTCTCCGGCAGAATAGGGCGTGGTACTCACGCGCACCACCGAAGACTCGCCCTCCCCCCCTGACTGGCAGCAGTGGTTGATCTCTCCTCTTCTCTCCCTGTTTTTTCTCCGCCTTTTCCGATGAAAACACGACACAATATTAGAATCGAATAGAATGAGGCGTTTGACCCAGAACAAATAGATCGAACCGACGGGAGGACCCCAAAGGCTTTCACCGAGCAACCTAGCGTGGCTAGATGGCTACCCCCCGGAGGGAGCTTTTGCGCGGGGCGGTTTTCGCGGTTGGGGCAAAGCGCAACCCGACCCCACCCAGCCCTCTTATTTTTGCCGGCCTCCGTGTTGCTGCTGCTGCTGTGTCCCGAAAACCCCGAGCAGGGTACGAGGCAGAGCAGACGAGCGATTTTCAGGTCCCCGACGGTTACATCCGGTTCCCCCGGAGGGCTGGGGGCGAAGACGACGTGGCGACGTGCGAGTACTCGCTGGAGGTGAGAGTCGTAGATCCGACCCCGGCTCGTAGTAATAACCTATGGGAGGTTTCTCCCTGCATGGCGACGGGAAGGGGGTGGGAGCAAGATGATGCATATACCACAGGTGACGGGTAAGGTGTAAGGTATCGCACCCCCCCTGGGATGTTTTTTTTTTTTTTTTAGTATGACACAACGAATCCATCTCTGATTTTCAAAGCTCAATGACTCCACAGCAGAAGCAGCTTCGGTACCGAGTACCGAAAATGGCGGCGTTGGGACCGTCTCGTAGAGAGGTTCCCCCGATATTTGATTTACACAACGCTGTTCGTCATGGAATGCAATTTTGAGTATCGACCCTGGGGGTGTGAGATCGAACGTCACCTACGGTACCTACCGCAGTCGACGATGTTCCATCTCCAAAGCGTTGGTTATGCTGGGACATGCATAGGGTGCGTGGTTTGTTTTTTTCCGGGGGTGACGGAGATTGACGGTGACATCCCGATTCAGCAATTCATTTTTTTTTGTAGAAAAGTTGTTGATAATTCTATCACCATCTCCCCCCCCATATCGCTCCGCCCCTGCATTCTAGGATTCGACTTCAATGGTCTAACGACTAGGGTATGCGTTTACATGAGTACCCCTCCCCCCCACACTCGGTGTTTGCCATCGGGATTGGGTTTTCGTCGCTTGGCAACGACGTTGTAAAACAAGCCAATTCACTTCGTGAACTCGGCAACCAGGTTACCGTTTTTTTTTTACCTCGTTTTTTTTTTTTGGCGGTAACCATAATGGTGGTCGAGTAGATCATGTTGTGCGGGGTCGAGAAACCTCACTCCGCGCAACGGGGGATGATCGCACCACGTTGTGTTAAAATGGTCAAGCTTCCTCGAGGCAGTTACACAGTGCTTCCAACTGTCTCTGGAAGTGAAAGCACCAGAAAATAAATTAAGTCATACGTAGCTGTCATCCGTACGCAAGGAAGTAAGCACAAGATTCCGAACACCCTTGGCAGGATGCAGCTCACCCTTCATGCGACTCGCCAAATACCTCACGGCGCTTCGCGCTTGGTGATGTGAGAGCCTGGTCCGGTGAGAACCCGGCGTGCTCCGTCCCGGCTTTGTAGGGATGCGAGGTCAATGGTCAAACGACTACGGCATGCACGACTATGAGTACCCCCCCCCCCCCCCCCCCTTCATTTTCGCAGATGGAGGACGAGGAATGGCTGGAGAAGCACCCTCGGTACGGTCTGTCGGGGCCCCCCTCCGAGAAGGGCAAGCTGGACGTGGACAAGCTGGAACAGATGCTGGGCATCCTAGAGATGGGGACGGGGCAGGCCGACCCCATCCCGCTGCCGCAGGCCGAGACGCTCTTCGTGTCGAAGCTGGGCATGAGCAAGGGGATGATGATACATGAGAGCCGTACTGCTGTGCTGTAGCCTTTCGCGAGGATGTTTTAATATTGGTTGTAGTAGGACAGGGTTTTGGGAAAGGGATGCACGAAACCCCGCTCTCTATTTCCGGGACGAACCCCCGCTCTCTATTCCATGGACGAATCGCCCCTCTCTATTTAGATTACTGTAGTAATAAAATCCTGGCGAAGGGTGGTCCCATAAGAGTCAGGGTCCCAAGTTGACCTTCGTTGTATGGCTGTCATCTCGTCGTCGGGGGCGCCCGGTTCACGCTGCGTTCCCTTTTGTCTCTCCCCATCGTTAGGAGTCTTGTCGTCTCGCTTTCCAGCAAATTCCTCTTTTGTGTCTCTATTTTTTTCTCCTCTCTCTCTCCCTTTGGTGGTCAATAGTCCTGCAGCTAAGGCATGCAACACATAAGAGTACGTCTCACCTCCTTCCCTCTCCCACGGTTTCTCGGCACCTGCTAATTTTCTTTTTGGTTGCCTAACGTTACGCATGGTCTAGAAGCGACCCGAGGACAGATACGTCGTCGCTCTGTGTAATTCGACTAAGAGCATGTGACAACAGTTTTTCACCCTGCTGTGGAGGCCACCCCACAAGGCAAACCATGCAACGGGGCTTACGTATCGGCAGACGAAAACTCGCCATGTCTTACGGCGGGCGACGACGTACACTCTTGATAGAAGCATACGTCGACCACACTCATGAGTGACGAGAATCGAGACGTGTCTTTCCGACCGCGGTCGATCAGTCGATCATGCCACCTCGCATGATGCTGTGGACACTACTCTATGTCAGGCACAGCAGCAGTAAGTGGCGCTGATTCCACGCCTTCTGTCTGCCCTCATGAATATCATCCGGAAAATATCACAGGCCGTGCACCACGACGCTTGGACGGAGGTGTACCGCTTCTGGAAGGATAAGAGGTCTCGGATGGGCAAGCCGCTGCTGAGGAGGTTCTGGCCCGTGACTCCCTCCAACGACACCGACCCTCACAAGGTGAACAGACAGACAGACTCTAGCTGTCACGTTTCGTCAACGCCCCACACCGCGCTTGCTCGCCGTCGTGGATCTTGTTTGTTTGGCACACCTACGTGTGCTTCTCTTGTGCCTTTTTTTTTTTCGGTCACGTTGCACCTGCGTGCTTTTTTTCTTCCCCGTGGCTGCGTGCGGCTTCGTCGTCGCGGTGTCGTCTTGCGTGTGTTTGCTTGGGCTGTTGTTGCTGCTCTTCCACGTCTTTTGATCTCCCTGGGCTACCTCGTTTTTTATTTTCTTGTGCCACCTCCCGAGTGCTAGCGTTAGTGATGTGCCGTCCTTCCTGAACGCTACTGCTCGGGTAAATAACGACGGACCCCCGGCGGATGATGTATGCAGGTGTTCCGACCCCGAGAGAAGGAGCGGTACAAGCTCAGAAAGCACCGGAAGAACGATCTCGACAGCTTCCGAAAGCTGCAGCAGGTCAAGAAGGACTTCGAGAAGGTGCGCGTGTTTTCGATCTCTGTGGATGGATATACGCCCCCCCCACCCCGTCACCACGAGTGTTGTTGTTGATGTATCGTTGTTGTTGTTGTTGTTGTTGTTGTTGTTGCTGTTATTGCTGCTGCTGCCTCTGCTGTTGGCGTTGGTATCGTTGCTGTTGCTGCTGCTGTCTTGATCTTGTAGCCGTTCTACCCCCCCCCCCCCCCCGATCTGACTAACA
>FN649745.1:1158564-1201319 GCA_000310025.1 Ectocarpus siliculosus | reverse complement strand
GGCGGATTCTAAATGCTTGATCAGGTCTGGGGGTACGCGGTCGGTAGACCTTAGACCTCGCATGCCGGGACAGAGCGATATGTCGAGGGGGGTGAGGACGCAGGGCTCCGATCTCAATAGCAAGCAAGGTTAAGCCGAGATGCACGCCGTTATTTTGCCGAGCGAGTATACTGTCCCAGAAGGACCCGTCCAGTTGATCGAATCTTCTTGTGCGGAACAACTCTCGTGATCCCCCCCCCCTTTTTTTTTTCTACGTTCCCCACTGCGTATCCCCTCCCAGCAGCAGTTGGAGCGGAGCCGGGATGGGGAGCGGACGTCCTCCCGCAAGTCCAAGAAGAGAAAGGAGCGAGAACGGGCATCGAGGGCGGCCGGGGGGGGGGTGGACGCGGGTGGCGGCGGCAGCATGGGGGGGGACGACCACTACGGGGACGAGGACGAGGACGGCGACAGCTACTCTGGGGCGGGGGCGGGGGCGGCGGGAGGAGGCGTCGCCTCCGTCGGGGAGGACGGGGGGGGGTCGTTCGGGATCATCCCCGGGTCCCACGTCACCGTGTTGCCGTCCTTCATGGACGACCTCAAGACGAGGGAGAGCATACCGGTCCGGACGGTGGTGGAGCCGGCTCTGGCGGTGTACACGGCGTTAGGGGGGCGCGACGCCAAGGGCAAAGGAAGGGGAGGGGCGAGAGAAAGAGAAAGAACGGGTGGCCCAGGGGGAGGGAAAGGGAAGGCGCGCGTGGGAGTGGAGCCGGTGTACAAATTCAGACTGTGAGTTTTTGGAGTGTGGGTGCGGTTCTTTTTTTTTTTTGTCATGTTTCTTGTACGGCAGGCGGTTTGCGAGCGCAATGGTTCACGTTTTTCGGTGGTGCGGGCTGCTTGTTGGCCGGGTTGATGGGAGCTTTTGTTGTCCATGTTGTTTATGGTGGTGATAGTGGTGGTGGTGCTGCTGCTGCTGCTGCTGCCGCCAATAGGTGTGTGGAGTGCGAAGGTCGTGAGGTTACGTTTTCTTTTTTCTTTTTCTCTTGTGTGTCCTGGTGGTCGGTCCTTTCAGTAGCACGGTCTTGTCGGAGCACGTGTGAGTACACCCTTCTCGCCGCAGTGACCCCTTCCCTTCTCCCTTTTACTTTCGCGCCAGCTTGCGGTCTCTCGTGCACGATTCGCCGACAATGTTTTTTTTCTTTTGACGTCGCCGTGTTTTTTTGGGGGGGTAAGGCTGTTTTTTCGTCCGCTTAAACAGGGTTGACTGTTTTTTCATTCCTCGCTTTGTAGTATGTTGGCCTTAGCCGCGTATGTATGTCTGGGCCGGCCTTCCTTGTTGCTTGCTTTTCGTACCCGACCAGCGCGGAGCACGTGCTTGTGGTACACCCGTATCTCACCTTTTGCCCCCGGCCTGTTGCCGTTGCTACTGACCCACCACTCGTCCAATTCGCCCTTTGTTCCACTACGCTCGTCCGCCATGACCGCCTTCACTACTCCACCACCACTGCCTTCACCACTCCAACACCACCACCACACCAGACGAGGCAGGATCGGCCGAGGCGGGCGGGTGATCTGGGACCGCGTCCCGGTGAGGGGGGCGGTACCCGCGAGAGAGGACGGGCTAGCGGACCCGGAAGAGGCGCCTGTGGTGGTGCACAGCAGCTACGTCCAGTTCCCCTTCAAGCCTCCCTCGGCTCACGTCCTGCACCCGCCGATGGTCAACCTCAACGTGAGTGGGATCATCGTAGCCGTGTGTGTGTGTATTAGCGTCGACCGCGCTAACCGGCTGACCGACGAAAGGCTTGGTGTGTGTGTCTTTGTTGTTTGCATTGACCGCGCTAATCGGCTGGCCGGTGAACAGATATTTGAGTGTCTCAGTGCGGATAGTACAGAAAGAACTTCTAAAGGCCATGTGTGTGTTGTTTTTGAAAGGGTTTTGTGGAGGGGATGCGGAGGGAGTGGGGGTGGGACGCAAGGATCGGGGTGTATTAGTTTGGCTACCCCTTTTTCACCCCGCTGTAAGGCGGAGGACGAGTTAACATTGTTGTTTTTAATGTGTTTGCAACGGGAGGCACTGTAGGAGTCAGTCCCTCGACCCCAGGGTTGGTTGTTTAGGGATATCGGCGAGATCAAAGGCAGTCACTTGGGATGACACCGGGCGGTCCTTTCCTTATTTTCCTGCTAATCGAGGGTGGTTGTGAAGAACGCAGGAGGGTCGCGGTGTTTTTCGATGGCGAAAGGGCAGGTAAATTACTGACTACAAGTATGAGACGCCTTGGGGTGGAGGCACCGACTTCCCGCGACTTGCCGAAATTCGTCGCAACCGACCTCCGACGAGCACCACCACGCACTGCCGGAGTATCACCAGCTGACACCCCCCTCCCCGCCCTCTCCCGCCCGCGCTCCCCCGTGCCCCGCCTCCCGTGTTCGCTCTCGCCCGTCGTTGGCTCTCTCCTCTCGCCCGGTCCCACCGGCGTGCAGGCCGACGAGCGGCGGTATCGCGAGATCTGCGCCATGGACGATGATCAGGAGGAGATGTTGGAACCTCTCGGCTTGGGGCTGCTAGGGAACTCGTCAGGGGCGCCTTCCGCTTCGGCGGCGGCGGCGGCAGCAGCGGCGGCGGCGGCGGCAGCGGCGGGAGGAGGCGACCCTAGAGCGGCGGCGGCGGCGGCGGCGGCAGCAGCAGCGGCAGCATCGTCGTCGTCGTCGTCATCGTCAGCACCCAAGATTAAGTACGCCATTGAGGTGTAGGTGGAGGCAGAGAAGAAGGGTCGTCGACGAAGTAGTAGTTTGCCCGCGGGGGGGGGATGGGGGGGATGTGCTGTTAGCGACGGAGATATGAACGCTCGCATGGCATGAATCACGGCGGCAACCGTTTGGAAAAGAGCGCGGAGGGATGAAGAAATCTACTTCCGGGATGATGTTGGTGGTAACTTTTTGTCGGCGGTGAGCATGCTTAAGCAAGGGCTTGTTGCGAGATCGGCGGTTAGGTGCAGTACTAGCCCGAGAGAGCGAGAGCTTTGGCGTGTGGACTTGCTCTTGTCTTGTGGCGGTCGCTCTCTGATTGCCCTTGTTTCGCGAGGCACGACCGATTCGCGTCGGTGGCGACGCACGATTTGACACCACACTCACCGCTAGTAGTGCTGTCGAGGCCGTTCTTTCTTGCGTTCTTCTGCCATCTTCTGTTGATCGCTAACTAGAATTGCGGCTTTGTCTTGCATCATACAATATGAAATGTAGTCTAGTAAGGGCACCGTCGTCTGCTGTGCTGCTGCCAACGAACAGTTCTTTCGCAGGATAGGTCTAGGTGTTTTGTAGACGGTGCAGCAGGGTTGGTGGTGGTACTGCGTTTAACCCGATGTGTTATTGCCGGTTTGACGGGGGGCATGAGTCGGGTACAAGAGGCGCGCAAGGTCACCGACGGCACGCTGAGGTACTTCTTGAGCAGCAGAAGAGATGGTAGCGCCCTTGATCATTGCCCGATTAAGGATTGGAGGCGAGGTCTAGCAGAAGTCAAACACGAATCAAAATGTCAAGTAGAGTATTCCACGCACGGCGGTCGTTCAGCTTCGCGTAAGTTGTCCCTTGTCCCTTGCGCCCCAACTCCCTCTAGGGTCAGGGAGAACTGCGGGGAAGGGTGTGCTGGCATAGATTACCCCGGCATATCTTACCGGTAATCCGACTATAGATGGCTTTCTATTATCCGTTCGGTGGTTGTGCGCTTGGCCATTCGTGGCGGGATGGTAACCATGCCTACCCTCACGATAGGCGAACATTTACGACGATGCATTGTTGTGTCCATGCGTTCTTGGAGCATGTAGTTGACCTGTGACTGCGGAAGGCGCCCGTGTTGGACCGGAACGGATGTCAAAAGGTACTGAGCGAATTGGTTCTCAATTTTTTAAGTGAAAACGAAACAACCACCACAACCACCAACAATCAATCGTTTGAGACAAGAACGTGCGTACAAGAGTAATTTATTCTCGCGTTGTCATCACTTGAGTTGAGCATTGGATTGGATGAGACCTCCTGCCCCGAAAGCAGGCGGTCCTCGCCCCTGGATCTTGGCCGCGCTGAGAGTGTCAGTCATGGAAAGGAACTAACTCTGGTACAATGAACAGTCTATTTACTACGGAAAATGATTTCTTGCACAAATGCTGTCGGACTCCCTGGAGGTCCTTGCTATGCTGGGTGGGCGAGACGTCCTCTGCTCAATCTGCAACAGAAGAGGCCCCTTTTTATTGCCGGTTGAATAGTACCGGTGCCCGGTAAATTATCGTGCCACCGGCAACACGTTCGGATTTCGATGCACCCACGGAAAAACTACCCGTCGAGACATAACCACACACTTTCTGCGAGGTTATGCATCCTATTTTTTAGGAAAAATTGCCGATCTGTCTTACTCTTTTCTATAAGATAGAGATAGTCTCGTTGTGTCATAATCTTTTATTTTCTCGGCATGACCCATCGAATCCATCTCTATCTACATCTGATGTGCAGAAAAGAGTCTTGATAGCTTAGCAATAAATCCATATAGCATCAGCGAAAGTTCTGTTTTCCCACGGTTCCCCGAGCAGCACAGATAGATTATCTCCCCTTGGGTAACAGGGTCATAATTAGGAAAAATAAATACACACACAGAAAGACTACATGTACCCGTTCGAGATATACCCAGATTCGAACGGATGTGGTGGAGTCTTTTCGGTGAGAAAAAAAAAACGTTTCAAAGAAACGCGAACCAGCACACGCATCCACGCTACAACAGCGGTGTATCTATGCATACATAAAAATAGTGGCAACAGGGACTACCAGCAGTGCTACTTCGTCTGTCATCACTTGTACAGATACTTGTAGGTGAGGTAGGTATTCACCTGGGGCGTGGCCTCAAGAGTCGATGAAGCTGAACGATAAGTTCCGTTCGGATGAACATTTTAGGCTGACCGCTGGGTATGTACTTTCATTCGCTGGCGCGCGGCAAACTGATTGGTCGGGCGAAAAATGGAAGTCTAACTGGCATGCATTCATTCGTGTGGTCACTGTTTTTTTGTAGAATTCTCTGGCAATTCCTGTGGATGAGGAATCAGGGAGAGTATGTAACAATAATCGCCGTGAATCAGGGAACTTGACAGAAATGCCGCAGAGCCTGTGCAGACTTTACAACTTGGCGAGATTGATTGACGCCAGCCGCAGCTGGTCGTTCGTCCAGACACGAATGTTGAAACTACTAGCTACAATCGCCGCGAGTGTTTATCGGAGAAGAACCAGTGTCGCTCACAGGTGTACATGTCCTTAGACCTCATGTAGTAGCCGCGTGTGTGTATGTCTATCTATGCGAAGTGTACCAAAGGGTGGGAAGACACGTTGATAATTGCCTTGTATTGTTAATAAACAACCCGTGCATGTTCGTTTGTTTGTGTTTTTACTGTTAGCATCGACCGCGCCAACCGTCTGACCAATGAAAAGACGTCAGTGTCAGTGTGGTTGAAAACACAAAAAAACACTTCTAAACGCCATTACAACTGGGACCCCGTGAGGGGGGGGCTAGGCTATTCTCCGGATCAAAGACAGAAACGGTAGCAACAGAACAAACCTGCACGTGTCGATGAAGGCTGCTACCTTGCACAAGTTTGTGTCGGCGAGGTGATGTTCCGTTTCAAAGCTGTACACATTTGTTGGTCTACTCGTGCGATGGGCTCGGTAGTCCCACCGCTCGTGTCGACCTCGTCGAGTTGGTACGCCATCTTGCGTGCGTGCGGGTTTGGCAGTGCGCATATGAAGAGAATCAACCGTCAACTGTCCTGCTTTGCTGGCAAGGTCTCGTCACTACGGTATTGAACGTACTGTAACGCAACTCGAAAACTACGGGAGTTACTGTAGTTTTAGTCTTTCGGGCATTGTCTCCTGCATTCTCTCCTCCTGCTTGTTGCGGTCTACATGAAAACAAGCTTTTGCGTGTTCGAGTAGACGCGTGTACGACGAAGTTAGAGATGGTTTCTGCCGGCATCACGGTGCTCCGCGTAGGGTACGTGTGCCTGACAAACGTGTACTGTTTGGTCACCCTCAGTCACATCAGCGCAACCTGGGTGCTGAGGAAGGATTTCTACTTTGCCGTCAGGTGTGTGTGTGTGTTGCATACTGTAGCCTACGTTATTTACAAACAACATCTAGCTGTTGATTTTGCGCAAACCCTTGCCTCGTTGCAAACAAACGTGTTGCCATGACTAGGCTATGACCGACAAATAAACCGTCACAGTCCCACACCCATCATATTTATAAGTGTGTAACCCCGGTGTGGTAGAGTACAAGGATATATTGTAGATTCATGCGGTTTATAAATTAATTGATCCGATCCGTGGTCATCCACTTTGTCAACCTCGACACCGAACCAACGCAACAACTATGCATTATATTATTAAGGAAACATAAATACACACACAGAATGACTACTCATTCGTGCACATGTTTTCGAAGTATGTATGCTTGATTTGGTTGTTGTACAAGTATGAACGGTTTTGAATGGGAACATAACAACAACAAGCCTGACGGCCACGACATGCACAACAAGTCTTCGAGAGATAAGAGTTTCCCACACCCCTGTTATATAGTGCATACTCTCGCCGTGTCCGTTAGAATATGTATGCAGTGTTGTTATCAAACACATGCAGTGGCATGCATCTCCTCGCTCACCTCCTCGTACCTCACACCATTTGTTGTGCTGGACTACAGTACATGCGAACACAGCAGCAATTACCTGCTTGATGGGTGACGTGTTTGACCCCCCACCTGTTTTATTCATGGACCCTTGTTCTGCTCGTGTAAAAAAGGGCATCAAATATGGGTCAAGAGGTGGGCTGTGTCGGTTGCCCACCGGCAATGAAACGAAGGCTGGACTGACGATGAAAATGATGGCATTCCATCCCATCGTACAACATACAGCTTGTTGTGGTCTCTCGTCGCATGCTTCAGCGAAGATTCTTCGAGAGGAAAACAGTGTAGAGTGTCAAGACAAAATCGAGTGCGGATAGAGATCCGTCCCAGAGCTCTTACGTAGACCAGGCCCCTTGCGCTTCAAACGCCCACAACAGTGGCTATTTGGAGGCAATGAACGCCCTTGAGACTCATCCCCAGCACAAAGGAACAGGGCTGTCGCACGAGCCGATTCTCGGCGGGAGAACAGAGCGTAGTAGGCGCACACAAGGCTTACAACACACCAGAGAAACACAACTTTTGCGTTTCTCGAATAAATCATGCGGTGTGGTTGCGGTCTCAGACAGCTCATGATACATGCCAACAACGGGGTCTCTCTAATCCTCTCCGCCTCTCCCGGCCCTCTCGGTCTGCAACCAATCGACAACAGGTCTCCCGTCCTGATGACAGCATCAGGCCTTGCCGGTGTGCTGGCCGGGAGCACGGCGGTGTCGCGCACCGTCATGTTTCCTGGGCTTCGATCCCTGTTTATTCTGCGGATCTTCAGCATTCCCTTGACGGCACTCTGCCTCGTCGTGGCGTACATTTTACGGGGCCTCCGTGTTATCGTCATGTACACCCCTTCTCGTCGGCAGCGCTGGGGAAGATACCTCAAGAAAGAAGCCGCCATGGTCAAGGTCTTGCTGACCGCCTACGTGATTGTGGAGGTTGCCGCATGGATTGTTGTACGACACGTCGGACTTGCAAGGTGATAGATGGGGAATATCTCCCATTGGTCAGGACCTCGAATATCTTTGTACCATAAGATGATCCAACACACCAATCTTTCGTCCCTACCTAGTACACTGTCGCACAGAGTACGGGAATGGTACGACGGCATTGAACACTACATTTATCCCAAGCCTTCGACGACAGGCCGTTCGTGCGCCATAATTTTCGGCGTTGGTCACTTCCCCGTCGTCGAGAAACCGAGTAGACCACACGATTTCGTCCTTGTGCAAAACCGAGCCGCTTTGGCGCACGTTTAAGCCCCAACCATATTTGTGTCATTCTAGTGCGGTTATGTGCTCCGTGTAGAAGGCACGAGTTGTCGATTGTGCGTGCGAATACCGGAGTCTCTCAGTGAAACGAGATGCACCCCCGCGGGCAGGTTGCAAGCGTCTTACAAGTATCCGCCCCCAAGTCAAACTTTGTTCGTGGGATCCAAACAACGACCGCAATTCCCTCGAGTATCCGACACAATTGTGATATAATACCTCGACTCCTTGTGAAGTTTTCTGAAAAAGAAGGGCGTAAGGGTAGGGGCGGGGCTTGCTGTCAGCCAATACACATGGTTGATGAGTTCCAGTTTTCGGACTGGAGAGATCGGGGCTACCTTCTGCGACACAACCGTACACACAAAACACTGTTTGCACAATCGAGATGACGACGCCAGAGCTAGCATGGACCGATTTTGAGGCTCATTTAGTGTCTAGAAAAAGAGCGACAGAGGACGGGAAGCGTTTCAGCTTGTAACACCGCAAGCCGTGTGTTTGGTGTTTGCTCTCTTCTCCCAGCCATGAGGGTGGAATGTGATCATGAGTTGCGCTGCTCAACCTGTCTTCATCCTGACTACGACGCTTCGGGATAATCAGTAGACAAGGACCGTGCCAACACAGGCAGCACCCTAAAGCGTTGTGAGCCTCCCCGGAATACGCCCTGTTGACTCTTGCCGATGATGACCCAATCCAGTAACTTGAATCTACACCGTGCATGGCATGCACATGAAACGTTCACAGGGTCGCAAGCTTCATGGTCACAGTGGTTAAGATCGACACCGTCGTCACCCTGAGTGCGTCCCTCGCACTTTTCGGTCAGCTGCGCCGGACCCAGGACGTGTTCAAGGTATCCTTGGAGATACAAAGAGCCGGGGCTTGCGCGTTGCTCACCTCGGGTGAGTGCTCGTTTGCCGCGTCTACCTTCTTCAGAATTGAAACATTTCTCATTTCGAGATGGATATGTGATTCTGCTCCTGATAGATGCATCATCTTTCTCATTTCGAGATGGATATGTGGTTCTGCTCCTGATAGATTCATCATCAACACCCTGGTGCTCCATAGGATTTTGCCATATTTGACAACAGACTATCGCTGGTCATGGTCGTATACCGTATATGACACAAGATAACACACCCCCTGGACCGATTTTCAAAGCTCGATTTTTCAACAGCAGCAACAGTCGCAGGGCCGAAAACGGCGGCGTTGAAGCCGTCTGGTCGACAGCTCTCTGAAAATGTATCCTTTCGTCCACGCATCCTCTTCGTCGTGAAGTAATCGAGCTCTGAAAATCGGTCCAGGGGGTGTGTTATCTTGTGTCATATACGGTATCCGCTCTTATTAGGCACTGTTGTGCGGTAGTGGTCCCATTAGCTTGGCGATTACTTTCTTTCTCACTATGAAACATTTCAAGAGGAAGAGATGATGACACCCATTCATGATGCTCCTCTCCTTCTCGACGGGTCCCGTGTTTTTCCCGGGTTGATTGACATTCAACAACGTTCGTGAGTCCTGCTCTCTTTTGTCTTGCCACACGGGCACGCTTTCGCGCATCCTTTCGCTCTTCCTCCAAAATGCCGGGAGATGGCCTTCGTGGTATTCTCCAAATATGGTTTCCACTCGATGGAGCGCAAATAAGTCATGTGCACCCAGACACTTCATGGGCCGAATACACCCCACACAGGGACTAAAACAGGAGAAAATATGACCAGTCTCGATCCTATCCCCAACCCTGCGTCAGGGTGGTCTTTGGGTGGTATAACGTTCTTCGTGCAGGTCTGTGTAAGCTACTGTCAGCTCAGGCGCGCACGCCAAATGAGTGCACCCATCACTTGTTTGCGCTCCCCTGGGTTGCACTGAACATTGTTGTTCGTGTTCGCCAGTCCAGGCCCCCTTCCGAAAACGTATGTTTCGCTTGTCCACGTCATTCGTCGGTGTGTGTGTGTGTGGTTACATACATGTCACCGATGAGTGTCAAGATACGCCCCTGCAGGGCTGCGGCCTTGTTAGCAGCTTGGTCGAGATGTTGTATCAAATCTGCGTTAGATGAGCCACCATCCGCTGCAAGGCGCACATATGTCATGCCCCGAGTGCAAATGGCACACTTGAACAGCCACGTGTCATGGATATCTCCGTTGACCCCGTGTTGTGCGAACAGAGATGGGACCTCGTACTACTGTACGTTGACCGGCTCTACCTTACCTTAGCTCGTGGCCGTGCTGGAGCTTCTTTTGACAACTAACCCAACCCTTGTTTCCTTCGCGCCCCTGCCGTGCTTCCACGTACCGTACGGACAACACAGTGATGATCATGTTTCTGGGCTCCATCCCGGCCGGGGTGTTAGAGTTCTACCTGGTCCTGTTCTACACGGTCAGATTCCATGTCATACTGTGGTTAACGTGAGTGCATACCAGGCGTCATGTGCCAGTCCACTCTTCGACACGATATAACTATCGTTTGCCCCCAGAATCGTCGAAGGACGTTTTGTTCGCGAAGCGACGAAGAAAAGTGTTTGTTGGTGGTTGTCAACTTTCCCCGGGGCACCATGGCAAAGATGAGAAGATTGTTGAAACATATGCTTTCGTCAAGTACTCTGTAAGGTCGCCCACCATTGTCAACACCACGAATCACCGATTCTGGTTCCTCTACGAGGATTACCATGGGCTCGGCGTAAATGAAGTCACAGAAATTTCTCGGGGATGACTTTATTTGTCTTAAAACAAATTATGATCCTGGGGTTAAAACTGTGGCGTGGTCATCTCGTTGCGTCTCTTCCGTACCACAGTACCCTTATACATTTACTGTCAAGCTTTCCGCCGTGTGAACCTGCCGCATGTGAGGAGGTACGGGGACCTTCCTGTGTTGGCCTTTCATCCGGTTGTTTTGATGCGATCATTCGCGGACCAGCACCACATGTGTCCTTCTACTGCACATGCAATGCTCATGGTATATTTCGCACGGCAGCCAGCGTGAAACACGGCGAGCGCAGAATGCATCACGGGGACTAGCTAGATGCCGCAGTGAGGCACACATACCGCTCAGTCGTCAAGCAATATGACTAACGAGGTGTACGCTGTCGGACGTTCCCTGCCCGACTGCGTCATAATGCCCTCCGCGATTCAGAAACATCCAGCCAGCGAGAGAAAGACTGGGAAGGAGGGACGCTACCCCCAACACCAGGGGTATTATGGCCAAGCTCTTCCCGTATGTACCGTGGAGGAAGCACGGTGGCACCGTGGCGATCGATTCCGCTGAATGCATGGTTTTGGCAGCCTCGACGCATTGTAGCAAATCCACTGTCAAGTTGGACGATGCGATGGAGGAGATTCTGCGCTGTCCCGTGCTCCTGGAGGCATTCGAAGAGTTTTGTCGTAAGGCGCTCTGCAGCGAGGTGAGATTCAACCAGGACTGTCTCAAACCTAATGCGCATGTGTAGGTACGCAACGAGTAAGAGCTAATATCCCGCCGCTCTTCCCTTTCAACATGTGCCTCTACACGACACTCTGCACGAGATGTAAACCGACCTTGAGACACGCCAGCAAACAGATAAGCGACAGGTTGGGCGGACTTTTTATAAGGGTAGCCCCCTACTCGAGATGGTTCTATTTTCTGGTACATAAGGCTTGTAGAAACTCCCTCTTCGAGGGTCGACTCGACAACAACAAAAAACTGTTTCCAATCCACCAGAGAATGCAAGGGTGGAAGGCAGGCAGGCAGGCGGCGAAGGAAAGGGCGTTGTTTGTTTCGGTCATGCTAGAGAACGAGGAGAAACCGTTGTTGCACTGAACAGTCGGTCGTTGCCGTGGCTCCTCCTACTGTTGGTTGCTGTGCCAATGCCCCCCTCTACCCCCCACCACCCATTCCCCTTGGCCCGTATCCATGTCATTACGCATGCAGTCAATTCTGTTCTTGAAAGCGGCTTGGGCATTCAATGACTCTGTCTATGCATCGACTGCCAATGAGGACACCAACTTCGCGCTGTTCATGGACATTTTCGACAAGTACATCAAGGACGGGTCCCCCTTCGAGATCAACATCGAGAGCAAGACCAAGTCCTTTATCATGAAACGAACCGACAAGGAGGCCTTCAAACAACTTCGTTTGGTACGTACACGATGCCCTAGGTCGGGAATCCACCCTTGGCCGACCTGCCGCACGCCACGTGATAAGCATACAACGCCCTCCGTGTTCCTCAACCATAGGGTATTTCTCCTAGTCTCCGTTTCTTCGAACGCGTGCACGTCGTTACCGTTGACTGCGCTTCACATCGAGATGCCCGGCTGCAAGGATTCACCCTTGCGCACCCCCCCTCACCCGCCCGTCGCGCACTGTTTCTGCGTGAACGAACTCTTTCAGGACGATGCAGCTCGAGGTCTGGATGCCGCTGCCAAAGAAGTCGGGAAGATGCTCAAAGAGAATCTCTACGACAAGTTCCGGCAGACGGACCAGTTCAAGCAGATCACAGGCGTGCTGTTCTCAACAAAGGCAGGCGACGACAAGAACGGGAGCTAAGGCAACGCAGTGAACGCTAACCGCAGGCATCCGAGGCCAAACTCTCGTTCGACTGACGACGGTTGAAAAGAGAGGAGTGGGAACGAGGATGTCTGAGGGGGACACCATCAAGGGTGGACAGGAAACAAGCGGTCGATCCTTGGTGATATATGTTGCAGCGACATCGAGGCGGTACTGGAACGCCGTACTTGCGCTGAAATCGAGCGGTGAAGCGTTTTTGTGGCGATGTAGGTGGCAACGACTTCGGGGGGTATCCTCAAGAAGGAATGGCTGTCGTGATGGTTATACGGCGGGAAGCTAGTATCAGAAGTACACGATAAGTAAAACATGGTGAGACCATTTACGGCATTGAAAATCGATTCAAGAGGGGCTCGAACGATGAAGCAAGAATCGTATTCGTGCTTGCTTGCGCCCGACCTCGAGTCGAGAAGAAATCGCGGCAGGCACAGAATTTTTCCGCGATGAACAAGGGCGTCATGGTATCAATGCCCACATACGGGCGACGAGTAAATATATTGCGGTGTTGGGATGGCATTGTAGCATGGCGATGTGTTCATGGCGGTAACAACTTCGTTTGAAGACAAACGTTTGACAAGATCATTCGGCGGAAGGTTGAATTAATTCGCGTAGAAAGACGGTCAATTTGGTGTGGGTGAAACGTTCGCGACGAGCTCTGGCATTGACTCATATACGGTATATTGGTTCGTCCATCAGGACTTTAGCTTGCAGCTGTAGTGAAAGGTTTGTGACGAAATTTCGGCGTGAACCCAAAGGAAACCACTAAGAAACTGTGAGCAGGCGGTTTACCCACGCGTCTCAACGTTTTAGGGACCAACCTATCTTCCCGTATAGGTCACAGTATTTTCCACACGCGTGGGAACGCTTCGGCCACAAGGGGTACTGTCGCGAGTACTTTGTCGAACGAAAACGTGGCAGACGTGTTTCAGTCTGTATTGGGATCGGGGCGGGTCCGGCGGTGGTCCTGCATGCAGGTATAGCGTAGGCTGGGGTTGGGGGGCAGGGGTTGGAGGAGTTGAAATCATGTCGACGTATGCATAGAAACGATCAGGAACGGCTACACTTGGGGCAACGAGGTCGTCGTCGTGGACACGACCCGACAGCACAGTACTTATTGGGCGATGTTTCCGAGCCTGCGTTGGTAAGGCCCGGGTGGATCATATTAGAAAGTGCTTGTTGGTAGTCAATCGCCACACCACAACAGGCACGTAGATCGCAAGGTTAAAGGTTGGAGGTACCTCAGGCAGGCAAGAGGTGGAACCATCCACCCCCACGCACCACCACTGGTTGAAGTTTCATGAATAACGTCACTAGCGGTGAGTAGGCCGAGAAGGTGCGGACTAGCAAGGGCGCCGTGGGTTCTCGAACGTACGTGGGGGGGGGTCGCAGGCTGTGTTTTTTAGCATGCACAGGGGAATGGTGCTTGTTACTCTCAACATGTGAGTGCTTCGGTGTGGTGAAAGGATTGACAGCCTGTCTGCCTGTGTACAATAAGACGTTGACGAAGAGTCAACAGGGGGGTGTACACGGTACTGGTGGGGTGACATCAGCATACGTACTTTAATTGGTTCATTCGGTACGTAGTCTGGACAACATACGTAGCTACTTGAGGTCCTGCTTGTACTTCAGGAACTGTGCCTCCTTCTGTGAGGCGTGGGACTAACCTCTCCTGTTCCACGTAACCTATTCCGGGCACAGGTCGCATGTACTGTACGTGGATTGACTTCTTTGCGTTAGAAAGTACGGAAGAGGAGAAACTGGACAGAAGTCAGAACGCTCATTTTCTTAAAACAACAGGCCATTCAAAGAGTATCTTTGTTTGAGGGACACACGGGATCGACAGTTAGTTCACGAGTGACGTTACCGCAGCGATGAACTGATGTCCACTGTGCCCGTGAGAGCCATCACTTGCGTAGATGAATGGGAGCGGCGGGAAAAAGCGTCACAACAACCAACCACTCCCCCCATGCACAAACGCGGACGACAGCGGGGGTGGGTGGTTGAGTCGAGTTGGTGGGCAGGCGTGCAGGAGAAGGTCAGGTAGGTTGCGCTGGGTTGGTGGGAAGCCGGCGTGTTGTCGCCGTGTATCAAGCACGAGCTAGTCTTTCCAGACGTCTCCCTACCGACTGCGGGAACTGATCGAAAAAGCTCCACTCTATATTATTGGAGGGCGTATATGGAAGAGTGCGTCTTCGAGGAGGTCCGCGGCGTCACCGCGTGCTATCACGCGCGCGAAGGGCAGCTGATGCCTCGGCGCGAACGTAAGCCCTAACGCGTGGACACGACGCGTGGACACGAAGAGATGCATGCCTTTTTCACTCTTGCTGCAAGCGTGGCGAGGTGTGCGGAAGCCCATCCATCCCCTTGCCACAAGTGCCTGCCTGGTGGCGGGCCCGTGACAGGTAGATATCGAGTTGACGAGCCCAAAAAATGTGGTAAAAACGTTGCCCAAGAAGCTCGAGAGAGAGCCGGGTGAACGAGCGGGTGGGAAAATTGTGTTTTTCTTGATTTTATACAAAGCCTCGAAACAACGCAAAACGGAGCTGCAACTCTGGGAGCAGGTACGGTTTGTCGAGCAAACACACACCTGTTCGGAAATGCCATGGTCTTTCGGACAAACAAACGGGGTTAAGGAGCACATCTTCCTTGTTCAGCCTTTGTAATGTGCCTCGAATGCTCTGGAAGTGTTACGCAAATCGGGCAGTCTCGCTAAATCATATTGGAGTTATGTAGGTCGATCCAGAAAAAGTCGTGATGGTGTACAGGGGGATAAGAAATTAAAGGATTCCCGGTTCCTTTAAGAGACCGCTACGGTCTCTATGTATAGGTCTCACAGAAGGGAAAAAAAAAATGTGTCTGTCCCGTTCACCCCAAGGCTTCGAACCACGCGCTTTTTCGACCCGAGCGCCCCAGGCGCGAGGAATTAGACCATCGGCCATCCTGCACTACTTTAGACCCCCTCATCAAGTTTCAGCTTGATTGGCGCCTCCTGGGTTAACGTGTGGCTGTGTCGGTGACCGGCCTTCTCAAGCACGAAACACGAGCATGCAGCAGGTGCTTCCGGTGCCAATTTTCTTCTCGATGAGTTTGTGCCTAAACGTTGCCTATCCTCCACCAATTTGAAGCCCCGTCCAATCTACAGCTGGATTGACAAGTCTCTCGACCCTGGAATAGCTGTTTGCCTACCAATTTTGCCTACCAACGAGAGGTTCGGGCCACACCGCTGCAACCTTCCGACGCGGAGTTTTTTCCGCCGCCGTTCGTACGCACATACACAACATGACAACTTGATGATTGATGATTGATAGCTCTATGACTCTCTCTTTTCCTCGTCGGAACACATCCATCCATCCATGCATCCACTGTACAATAATTCCGATCTCGATCAATTTGCGCGTGCGTATAGTTGCCTACCTGCCATCAAATCCAATCTACAACGGGATTATCCACTGCGAGGCCGGGATTAGCCTGCACTGACAGGGTCGGGGCGGGGCACACCTGTTACCTGCCCCGCGGAGGCTGCTTTTTCAGCCGTGTGTCGGCGGTTACATTATTTGTTCGGGTTTTTTGAGCGCGCATATATGTTCATAGTCGGCTGTTTGACAATATTTTGACCATCTATATGATGAATGATGGGTAAATATCGATGCTCTCCACTACTACTGCTGTACGTTTTAGACAGTTACTATTTTTGTACGCGCGAGCGTAATCGTTGTTGACTTCTCGTCGGAACACATCAATCCATTGTAGATTAGTTTACTTCCGATGTCGACATGTTTGCGCTCAAGTCTAGTTGCCTACTTGCCATGAAATTGAAGCCCCGCTGTCCGATATACATATGCTACATGATACATCATTTCCCGCCTCGAGGCCAGAACAAGTCTGTCAACGAGAGGTCCGGGGGATACCTCTGAACCGTGCTTCGTGATAGATTATGCCGCCGCGTTTGGACGGAAACATAATTTGTTGTATTATTTGCGGGCGCATACATATGTTTGTCGGCGGGGCTGATTGACACTAAACCACCTCACAACACCCTATAATAATTGTTCGTCCCCACATCCATCTGTCACATTCTGGCTCCTCCCCCCGTCCAAACCCTAAGGGGTCTCCCACACTTTCTACAGTTTTCCCAAACGACCCATGGGACTCCCATGGGTGACCCATGGGTGGCCCATGGGCAGTCAGTCCATGGGTCACCCATTGGCAGCCCATATGGGCTGCACATACGCACGCCCATGGGTAGCCCGTGGGCAACCCATGGGCGGCCCATGAGCAACCCATGGGAAGCCCATGGGCGGCCAATGAGAGCCCTTCAACCGAACCAGTGTACTCCTAAACAATAGATAATCTGCTTTCGAACGGGCTATAACCCTAACGTTAGCCGTAACCCTAACCCCAAGCCCACACGATACGTGCTAAGTTGGCCCTTGTGGCTAAGTTCTAGGTTGATGTGAAGGTGGCACAGTTCTAGGTTGATATGTCGGTGGCGACGCTCTAAGTTGAAGTGCCCGCGGTGGGCACTTCATGCGCCGCCCATGGGCCGCTCATGGGCATGGGTGGGCAGCCCACGGGCAGCCCATGAGCTGCCCTTGAAGTGCCTATGAAGTGCCCATGGGCGGCTCATGGGTGACCCATGGGGTGTCCCATGGGCGGTTTAACAAAACTGTCAGTAGTGTGGGAGATTGCCCCGTTGGGAGGCGGGGGACCAACCTTCCCACTATACCTATCTATGTTACATACAGTAGTAATATGTCGAGGGTTCTCAACTAGACTATCTACCGAACACCACGAGGCATACCGCACAGGAGGTATCGCAGTGCCAGCTCTCCAGAGTCGCTCCCGCTGAGCTCTCTGGGTCCAGCGATATAGCTCTCCCTCGTCCACCCCTATATCCTCGCCACCATACTTGTATACATTCAGAGACAATGTTTAGCCACAGAACAATGGAAGTATCACCCCGAAAGTGGGTTTTATTCCATATTCTGCATACCGCGCGACCATCCAACGATGTGCTGCTCCCCTTGGCTGGACTTCGTTGTAAGAATGTTGTCTTCGACAGAGTTGCACACGGGCGACACGTTGTGAGAGCATGTACATATTGTATCCAGTATCCACGAGACATACATGAGACATGAGACATGAGACATGAGACATGAGACATGCAGTGAGACCGTGAGAGTGAGAACCACCTCTCTCTGCGACGCCCGAGCACCGGTCGCTCAACCATGATCTTATCTGGCCACCTGGGACCTTGCCACCTGGCACCTGGCACCTCGCCCCTGCCCCACCCAAGAACCCGAGAACCGAGAACCGAGAACCGAGAACCCACTAAATCCGAACCAAGAACCAAGAACCAGCATGCCTCGGGCGTTACCAGTTTTTCCGCTGAATACGATAGTACGATACGATCTTCCGACGAAAACAAACTCTATCCCTTTGTCCGTGCATATGCATACGTACTCCGCTCGCACGTTGGGCTCGGTCCTAACGCCCGTGTCGAGATCTGACCGTATTGGTATGTATTGCGTGTGTGCGGCTAGGACGTGCACATTCATGAAGAGAGATCCGTAACGTGCTGCGCTGGCAGCTGGCAAGGTCTCGTCACGGCGGTATTCGACATACACGCGGTCCACTTCTCCCCCGCTTGGTGCGGTCTACGTATAAGCACATTGCTTCCAAGAGCGACAGAAGACTCGCGGGTTCGAGCAAGCACGGACCTACATCTTGGTACACGCATAATCAAGGCGCACAGAGTTGGAAATGGTTTCCACCGGCATCATCGTGGTGCTCCGCATTGTGTGCATGTGCCTGACAATAGCGTACGGTCTCGTTAGCCTCGGTCACATCACCGCCACCTGGATGCTGAGGAAGGATCTTTACTTTGCCGTCAGGTATGCATAGGGATATTTGTGTGTGTGCCTGTTCAGAGTATCATGATTGCATCCATCGGTGTGTGACATGATTGGGCCACGTCATGAGGTATCGCATGTTGCACCATGATGCACCATGATGTCTGAGGTGATTGTCATGATGCACCATGGCGCATCCGTTCACCATGATGTGCCATGAGAATCTCATGCTACTCCATGCTGCCCCATGGACTCGATTGGTTGTTTAGCAGCAACAGAGGCAGTACATGCATCCCCTCCTGTTTCAGTGGTGCCTGGGCGTGAACGATGGCGAGCGACTTACAGAAGGAAGGAACAGACTGAAACGGAGCCGCTCACCTCCACGCAGTATGTAGTGGTCGAATTCGCTCGACACTGCGATCGCGTAACAATGCACAGGTTTCACATGGTGCATCATGAGGTTTAGAACCTCCCGGTCCATCATGGTGCCCCATGAGTTTGTTTAGTTTTCTTGATTTTCGTTTTTATCCTTTTTATCCGCTGTCAATGATAATTCATGGTGCGCACCAGGACAGACCATGAGGTGCGCCGTGGTGCGCCTTAAAAAGCAAGCACAATAGTGCTATTGCCGGGATCGACAACGCTAACTGGTTTGACCAATGAAATAGGTCAGTCCCAGTTGACAATAACAGAAAATGCTTTCAAAAAGCATGCGTGAACCCCACGACAGAAACTGTTTGTTGCGTTTCTCGAACACGTCATCATGGGGTGTGGTTACGGTCTATGTAGAAGCCGAAATCAAACCATTAGACTAGTCAGCAGATAATCAAATTTCCAACAACGGGAACCTCTCCTCCCTTCCTGTCTCTCCCGGCCCTCTTTATTCTACCCTCTGGGTCTGCAATCAATCGAAACGTAGGTCTCCCCTCCTGGCGACTACATCAGGCCTTGTCGGTGAATTTGTCGCAGTCTGGGCGGTGTCGCGGACGGTCTTATTTCCTGGGCTCCGGTCGCTGTTGGTTCTGCAGATGGTCAACATACCCTTGACGGTCTTTTGCTTCGTCGGGGCGTACATAGCACGGGGCCTCCGAGTTCTCATTATGTACACCCCTTCTCGTCGACAGCGCTGGGGAAGATACCTCAAGAGAGAAGCCGCCACGGTCAAGGTCTTGCTGGCCGCCTACGCAATTGTCCAGGTCGCCGCATGGATTGCTGTACAACATGTCGGACTAGCAAGGTGAAGGATGGGAATATCTCCGACTGCTCAGGACCTCGAACGACTTCGTACGATGATGAACATCGATGTTTTGCGCTTGCCCTAGTGCACTGTTGCGCAGAGTACGGGAAGAGTGCCGCGACGTTGAACACTTCATCTTCTCAAAAGACCTCGGCCACAGGCTGTTCGTGCGCCATCATTTTCGGCGTCGGTGGCTTCCCCGTTGTCGAGAAACTGACTGCCCTAGACGTCACGATTTCGTCATTGTGCGAAACCTAGCCGCTTTGGTGTATGCTGTTCGTCCCACCCACGCTGGTGTCATTCTATTTCAGGCGACCATGTACTCCGCGTAGGTGGCAAATGTACCCCGGCTAGGCGCGTTGAAGTAAACTCTATGCTACACATGGGAACCATGCAGGCTAACAAATGCCTCCTCAAATCTGAAATGAGCTACGCCTCCGCGTGGAGTATTGCAAGCGTCGAACATGTTCCTCGTTGTGGATAGCCCCTATCTCGGAGGCGGGGATCAAAGGGCATCTATTCATAGTGTAGCAATACCCATCCTTAGAACCGTTCCGAAATCGTGGCACCCGGAAGACCACCGATGGATACAAATGCCGATCTTCCATACGCCACCTGCCACCATGAGCGAGCGGATCACATGTGGCATCGCCCTGCTCCCTCTCCATCTTCTCTCCCTGCCAACATACCAGCGGAGAAAACTACCTGCCCTTGGTATGATAGTGAGCCAAAGCTCCGATGTCCTTGTTCACATACTCGATACACTCTTTTCGAGGTGGTAGGCTGTGTTCCCTTGATTCCCTTGTAATTGTACCCTTTTTTGTGGAGTTTCGTCGCAGACAGGGTGGATAAGTAGGGACGGGGCTCACGATTGGCATACCATTGGCTACGAAATGTGTTCGATGAATATTGAATGTTTTCGGGTTGAGGATATCGAGGTTCCGTTCCACGTCGCGACTGCTACATATTCAACACTACTTTGGAGGATCCAGTGAATCGTGCCAAAGCTGGCATGGACCGGTTTTGAGACTCAATTGGTGTCTACAGAAGCACGTCAGGCCGAAAACGTTGCTCGGGACACCGCATGCTACATGTGTGTTTAGTTTTCGCTCTCTTCTCCCAGGATGGGGGGGGAAGCTGATCTTGAGGTGCGCTCGCTCAACCTTTCCCCATCCTGGTTACTGCGCTTTTTACTACGCTTTGGTAGTCAAGAAACAACAGAACACCAACATAGAGAGCTCTACTTGATTGCTCAGGCAGCGCCTTACCGCGGTGGAAGCCTCCCCAGAAAAATATGTATCCACTCTGCCGTACACAGAAGTACGTATCGACAACGACCCAGTCCGGTATTCTCAATCTACAACATATCATATATGACATCATGAACCCTTCACAGGGTCGGAAGCTTCATGGTCATAGTGGCAATGATCGAATCCCTGATCACGCTGGGTGCGTCCCTCGTGCTCTTCGGTAAGCTGCGGCGGACCAACGACATATTCGAGGTGTCCTTGGAGATACGGAAAGTCGGAGCTTGCGCGCTGCTCACCACCGGTGAGTGCTCGATTGCCGCGTCCACAGAAATCTTGAAACAATCAATTTTGCCCCAAGGGTTTCCGACCCATCCCAGTACACGAATCCAAGCGCATTTTCCGTGCTCAATCAAGCTGAGTGCGTCGCGGCGGTATTGTGCCGGCAGGCACTCACGGCCGCCACAGTGATGCCTACAGTTGTCTCATCGTCGCAGGATCGGTATGCCATTCACAAAGGAGAATGCAGGTCAGCGTAGATCTCGCTGTGGGATCTTGCAAAGGTCGGCCGTCTCCCAATACATTTCCCTAAGGGATATGGGGTTCAGTGCTGAACGGTCGATGGGATGCGTAGCAGGCAGGGTACTGTTTTAAAGATCCAACCGGCTGAGCCCCTCCCGGGGGCCAGCGGTCGTTTATTTATTGTCTTCTTCTCTCCGCTCGAGGAGAGAGGCGGGAGGGAGGGGTGTGTTCCAATGCCGCCATTGGCATGTTGATTGCGGGTCGTGTACTCGGTGCCTCACTACGGCTTCCGTGTGAGTCGACGTTAGGACGGGGGGGCTTGGTTCTTTTCCCCAAGTATTCTCAACTTACAAGACGGAGTTCTGTTTCTGAGCGTGTCAGAGGCACCACCAACACTCTCTGGCGTTCTATAGGGTTTACGCCATAGTTGCCGGCAGACTCTTGACTGTCGTCGTCGTACTTCCTCCGGTCTTAAGACACTGTTAAGCCCCCAGTTTAACATGGTTTTCTCATTGTGGCGTCATATTTTCAAACTTCAAGACGGGCCTATCAATCTGTTGATCTCCTTCTCGACGAATTATGGTGTGTCCCGTAATTGATTCACATCCAGCGACGTTGGTGAGTGTGACTCTCTCTTTCGCTCTCTCTCTCTTGCCGCCACGTGGGCACGCCTTCGCATTCTCTTGTTCTTCCGCCCGACTAACAAGAGATGTCTTCTTGGGGATGACCAGCCCAGGTCGTTCCCTGGCGGAAGTTGTGGTTTCTGCTGATTCACGTCGGGGAAGTGGAACGGGGAGGACGGCATGTTGTTGGTCCGGTGTCGATGATGAGTGCCTAGATGTGCCCTAGTAATGAAACCGCCCTATTAAGTAGGGGGGGGCCGAGATGTGTCCACCCTTGTTCCACATGGAATAGAAAGAAATACGCAATTTGGATGAGATTTCCCCACCCGGTCCAAGTTGCACATGCTCGAAGCCAAGCACCACATCTGCTTAACCACCTGTCATGGCTCTCTCTGCTGACTATGTAGTGCACGATTAGACGTGGGACAAGCAATCCAAGCCGCACGACACACGTTGACCAGCTTCACGTCGCCCTTGCCCGTGCCTGGGAGCTTCAATGTCGAGTAAGCCAATCTGTGTTTTCTTTGCACCCCCGCCGTTCTCTGCAGTGATGATAACTATGCTGGGATTCATCCCGGCCGGGATTCTAGACGTGTACATGATCCTGTTCTACACGGTCAGATTCCATGTTGTCGTGTGGATAACGTGAGTGCGTACCGGTCGTCATGTACCAGTCAACATTGCTGTTTCACGACTGAAGATTGGTAATATTCACATGCTCCTAGCAAATCCAAACCGAAGGCATGTTTTGGGGGTTGCCCAGTTTCCCAGGAATATCATGACAAAGGCAAACAGCGTGGGTGCTTATAAAGAACGCAGTTCCCGCTTAACTTCCTCGAATGTTTTCCACTGTTGGCAACACGAGTCACACATGTTTGACGTATCTGCAGACCAGATACAGAAAAAGACACGCTTCGTGTCCAACATATGATGGGGGGAATCGCCCCGGGATGCCTTTTCTGTAAACAACACGTCCTGCTGTTGGAAGCGTGCTCAAGTCTTCCCGTGGGTTATTGTGTGTACTACCAGCACGAATCTCTTGTAACTTCCGGCTGCTGTAAGCTGCCACATGCGAGGAGGTCCTGGGCCCCTACCCGGTTGATTTGATATGATTATCATCGCTCCACCACATGATCGTAGACCAGTACCACACGTGTGCTCTGTACTTGCGACATTTACTAGTATCACGGCATGCCAGCTTGGAACACGGCGAGTACAAGTAAGCAGCCCAGGGCTCTGTGCAACAGTGGGCCCACACCCAAGCTCTGAAGTACCCACAAGGGCATTCTCCACAAGCTAGGTCACCGCAAACAGCTGCTTTCTGCCCGACGCTTCCTATCCTACTGTGCACGTCATGCCCCCCCAACAGAAACATCGAGCCTGCCAGAGAAATTCTAAGGTACTCGGCTGCCCCCCGAAGCAGGCGCATAGTGGCAGTTCTTTTCCCGTTCCTACCGAAGTTGACCAAGGGCGAGAGCACCGTGGCAGTCGATACGACTGAAGACCACGTCTCGATCCCGCAACGTTTGATCAAGACCACAGTCAAGGTGGACGAGACGTTGCAACAGATCCTGCTTTCCACCCCGCTCCTGCAGGCGTTCGAAGAGTACTGTCTTAGGGCGCTCTGCGGCGAGGTGAGGTTCAGTCAGACCTACCTCGAAACAGGCGCACACATGCATACACGCCAGTTGCATCTGGTGGGCAATTTTTGTTGCACGTTTTGTCTCAAAGCAACCAACCGGTGATCCAAGCCACTAGACCAGCCAGAATGACAGAGAGTCAGCATGCCCTCGTTCTCCTCGTTGAAACCGACCTTTGCACGGCACTCTGCACGAGATGCAAGCCAGGCTTGAGGCACGAAATTTGACATGCGATAAGTTGGAAGGGTTTGCAAAGGCAATGCTCTCCTTGAGAGGTGCCCTTTCACAAATGTTAACTGCGTGAGTTGACACAAACCCAGCAAAGAGTGCGTTGAAACCTCAACCACCAGAGGGCGGGAGGGGTGGAGGGAGGGGTCAGGGGGTGTAAGGAGGGAGGTGTGAAAGGGGGGCATTGCATGTTTTTGTCATGCATGTTGAAGGGGAGGGCCATTCTGCCCGACAATGGGTGGCTACTCTGCCCCTCCCCCTCCTACTGTTGCTTGATGTGCCAATGCCCCCCCACTCCACCCCTCCACTCCACCCTACATCTCCCGCCCCCGAAACGATGATCGTTCGCTGTGACCATACTATATCATTGTGCATGCAGTCGATCCTGTTCTTGGAAGCGGCTTGGGCATTCAATGACTCTGTCCGCGCATCGACCGCTAGTGAGGACACTAACTTCGTCCTGTTCATGGACATTTTCGACAAGTACATCAAGGACGGATCTCCCTTTGAGATCAACATCGATAGCAAGACCAAGTCGTTCATAATGAAAAGAACCAACAAAGAGGCCTTCAAACAGCTCCCTCTGGTGCGTACAAGACGACCTCAGTGGGAAACCCTTTGTTCGCACGCTAGACATTGTCCGTTGAGAAAACAACGGGCTCTTCTGCTCGATCATCGGTGCTCTCATCTATTTGCAGTCTCTGTCTCTTCGCATGATTTCGCGTCGTTGCCGTTGACTGTTTCGCATCGAGATGTCGGGCTGCACGGATCTAACCCTGTTCATCCCCCCCACCCTTCCGCTGGGCATTGCTTTTGGATCAACTCTTTCAGGACGTTGTAGCTGCTAGTCTGGATGGCGCTGCTAAAGAAGTCGGGATGATGCTCAAAGACAAGCTATTCGACAGGTTCCGGGAGACGGACCAGTTCAAACAGATCACGGCCAAGTCGGCCTTGAAAGCGCCGGGTGATGTCATACCCGAGAGCTATGGAAACGCAGTGAACGTTAATGACAGACATCCGAGTTGAACGTGGTTGCTACAGTGTGTTTCCCGAACACAAGCAAAGGTGTATAGACCTGAGCGGACCCCTTGAAGTGTGACAACAAATTTCAAGACAATGTACTGTGAAATTCGTCTGTCTCAGCATCAGCGGTTGACCGCAAGGAACAAACCGCAGATTGAACGGCCCCAACAACAGCGAAGTCAAATTTCGTGAGCGTGTCATGAATGCCTCATAAGATTCTTGTGAGAGTTTTCCCGAGTTTCTGAATCTCACGAGATGAATGATTGATTTCTTATTCTATGCTTCTACTCCCTGTTCCCCGCATGGAATTATCATGAGAGTCTCAACTAGGAGGTTTTATTTATTTTTTTATGATACCGAACTGCGTTGGTGTTTGTTGTTGTTCTCTTTCGACCTTGTTCGCCCCCCCCCCCATGAATGTATAATGATATTATTCTCTTGAAGAGAGATCTTCCTGTTTTTTCCGCGAGGGTCTTACGATGGACTAAAGTGAGTAGTTGAATAGCGGTCGTGAAAAGTCGGTGGATATGCCCACCGGAATTATAATGTCGGGATGGGCCTAGAGACGTTCAACAAAGTTCGTAAAGTGGGTGTTCATGAGTTTCCCTTGAGCTTTGGAGTCAAATAATCACATGTGGCCAGTTTGTTGCCCGTGACTGGCCAAGAGCTTTTCAAGATTCTCTTTGTTGATGGTCTCCTATTAGTGCTCGTCTGTCGCGTCCAGTGTCTTCGCAGAGCCAAGCATTTCCCCATGAGTGTCTGACCCAAGCCTGTGCGCGCGTTCCAAGTGTATCGACCACAGTCCAAACGGAGTGTGTTCGCGGTTGTACCTGCAGGGAATCTTGTTTGATTTTGATTTCAGCCGTACGATTTCAACATACCGTAGGTTGCAAAAGATATCACACACCCTTGATCGATTTTCAAAGCTCGATTACTCCACGACGAAGAGCATGCCGAAATCAAAGGGTATGTTTTCGGGAAGCTCTCGACAAGACGGTTCCCACCGCCACCATTTTCGGCACCATCATTGCTTTTCCTGTCGAGAAATCGAGCTTCGAAAATCGGTCCAGGGGGTGCGATATCTTATGCAACCTACTGTAGAGTTCTGGACGACCTCCAAAACTTGTTGTCCAAAACTTGTCCAAAACTCATAGTTCTTCCAGTCTTGAACTCCGAAATACTTGAAGTTAGAGTTGGTCGTTCAATGCTTGAGCGAAAAAAATTGCCAGGCTAGTTGTGGGGATAACAAGCATCGTCGAAATTCCGCCTAATTCGCCTTCATCCACAAGTTATCGCCTGAAGATAGATACAGTTGGACAAACTGCTGTTCAGACCTATTGGCACTGTGCGGTAGTGGTTCCCTAACTTTCCATTTTATTGTATCACTTTGGCGTCGATGACGTCAAAATTCAAGAAGAACCCATCACATCCATACGATTGGGTCGTCTTCTTCTCGGTAAATGTTTGTATTTTCCTAAGGGCACAGGCTTCTCTCGATAGATGGAGATCCATGCCGCGGCAATCTTTTCCTGCCCTTCCTGAGCCTAGCAGTTTCCTTGCTTGAGATTTTGCAAGGAGAACATCTCGGAAGAGAGGGGGAGAGAGGGAATGACACTGACCAGAGAGGGTAGGGTAATCCGAAGACCCCCCACTCCCCATCCCCACAGGTGGCTTTGGAAGAGTCGTTTCTATAGCAGAGTTTCTTGCTATTCAACGACCGGCAAGATACTCCGCTCCGATCGCATACGTAGTCGTGTCAAACTTCCTGTTGTGTGGACACCAATGGTTGCACCTCTGCACCTGCCCTCCACACTCCGCTTACATATACTGCCGTTGTTCATCGAGATTTGGGTTCGGGGGGGAGAAGGGGAGGCACACGACCCGGTGTAGACGATGAGTGTGCAGATGCGTCCTTGCCGGGCCGTTACCCAAATATTGAGCGGGTCGACCCTTCACCGTTGTATATGTTCCAGATGAAATATGCATAGTATCAACAACCGGGGTATTGGATGAGGTTTCTCGCCGTCCATGATCTTCTATGAAGGAGGCATACTTTCACACCCGCCCGCCTTGGCTGTCTCCGCTGAATTTGTGGTGTACGAACAGACGTTGCGTACATCAACCAGGCGTTACCTCGTACGTAGACCCGCGGCACTTCACCCGTGGTCCTTCTGGAGCTTCTTTGACGACTAAACGCAACACCGTGTTTCCTTTGCGCCCCCGCCGTGCTTTCACGGAAAAAACAGTGATGCTGGCGTTTTTGGCATCCATCCCGACCGGGTCTCTGGACCTGTACTTGATTCTGTTCTACACGGTCAGACACCATGTCGTCGTGTGCATAACGTGAGTGAATACCGGTCGTCATGTGCCAGTCACCTCTGTTGCACGACTTTATTTTGGTACCATTTACATGCTCCTAGCAATTACGACACGACGGATGTTTTGGTGGTTGCCCAGTTTCCCAGGGACATCATGACAAAGACACGTAGCGTGGGTGCTAAAGCACGCAGCTCCCGTTCGACGTCTTTCTACTAATGACAACACGAGTCACCCATTTTCGGCGTACCAGGAAGCTGCCGAGTGTGAGGGGGTCCTCGGCCACTCCTATGTAGACCGTTTACCCTGTTGGTTGGGTACGATCATCGCTCCAGCCACATATTCGCAGACCAATACGTCTTGCACATGGGGCAGTTACTAGTATCACGGCATGCCAGTTTGGAACACGGCGAGTGCAGCAAGTAGCACAAGGGGTACGTGCAAGAGTGGGCGCACACACGAAGCTCGAAGTACCCACAACAGAACACTTCCCACAAACTACATTCAGCACAAGCAGCTGCTCTCTTGCCCCACGCTTCCTGTGCGACTACACGTCATGACCCCCTGACGCAACAGAAACATCCAGCCTGCGAAATAAAACACTGGGAAGGTACTCGGCGGCTGCCCCCCGAAACGGGAGCATAGTGGCCATTCTCTTCCCGTTCGTGCCATCGCTGAGGAGGGGCAACAGCGCCGTGGCGGTCGGTACCACCGAGAACAACGTCTCGCATCTGCCAGGTTCCATCGAAACCAGCGATAAGTCTACCGAGACGTTGGAGCAGATTCTTGTCCCCCCCCGACTCCTGCACGCGTTCGAAGAACTCTGTTTTAGGGCGCTCTGTAGCGAGGTGAGAGTCAATCAGAGCTGCCTTGAAACAGGTACACACATGAGTATTTGCCAGCTGCGTACGGTAGGCGATGTGCAGGAACTCTTCGCAAAATGCAACGGGTGATCGCAACCACATGCACCAACCGGAATGAGAGAGAACCAACATTCCGTCGTTCTCCTCTTTGAGAAGTATGCTCGCGAGGCACTCTGCACGACATGTAAGCCAGGCTTGAGGCACGAAGTTAGGCTTGCGAATAGTTACATAGATGCACTACGAAAAGCAAATCTCCCCTCGAGACGTGTACCTATCTCGGATAGATGTACACGAAAACTCAGCAATGTGCTAGCGATCGACCGTCAGAGAGCGGGAGGGATGGGGGGAGGAGTGGGAGGAGTTAGAGAGGGGGATGGAGTGAGAGGGGGGCGTTGTCGTTGATTGTCATGCGACAAGAAGAGGAGAGCCGTGTTACTCGACCATCGGTCGTTTCTCCGCCATACTTACGCTTGCTGTGCCAATGCCCCCCCTCCACACATCCACACATCCACCCACCCTCCATCTCCCGCCTTCGTTTCGATGACCTTTCGTCGTGACCATGCAGACAATCCTGTTCTTGGAAGCGGCTTGGGCATTCAAAACCTCTGTCCGCGCATCGACCGCCACTGAGGACTCGAACTTCGCGCTTATCATGGACATTTTTGACAACTACATCAAGGACGATTCTCCCTTTGAGGTCAACATCGATAGCGACACCAAGTCCTGTATTGCGCAAAGGATCAACATGGAGGCCTTGAAACAACTTCCTCGGGTGCGTACCCGGATGCCCTCGGGGGGAAATCCACTTGGTGGTCGACCTGCCGCACGCTAAGGGTTATCCGTTGAGGAGCTCACAATCGAGCAAAAAGAGCTGCTCGCTGTCTGTGCTCGATTATTGATTTCCCTATCATGATCAACTTACGCTCTCCGTTTCGTCGAATGCTGTCACGTAGCTGTCATTGACTGCTTCCGGGCTGCACGGGTTAAACCCTCTTCTCCCCCCTACCCGCCGTCGGGCACACTGTGTCTGGATTAACTATTTTAGGACGTTGCAGCTTGTATTCTGGATGGCGCCGCAAAAGAAGTCGGGGCGGTGCTCAAAGAGTGTCTCTACGGCAAATTCCAGAAGACGGACCAGTTCAAACAGATCGCAGCACTTATACTATATCAACTTATACTATATCAAAAGCGACGGGCGAAGCAAACGCGAAAAGTAGCAAAGCGTGAATGACAAAAACACTATGTACGTACACGTAAATGAGAGTACAGCAGGGGGAAAAGCGAGCCAACTGTCTTTTGCACAGCACTCATCATATAATTAGGCGGAAATGTTGGGTGGCATTGCCGAAAGGTGATACATCTTTTTCTGCAGTACACGGGAGGTGGGTGCAGCTTGTTCATGGCGGTCACTGGTCTAGATCTGTAGCGTAGTTTTTAGATTATGCTGGAGGAGATAGTGACATGATGAAGCAACAAGAGGAAACTATGTTACGGACTAAATAGTTGCGGCTACATGGAGTTGCATCTTTTGGGAAGTTAACGTTGTTCCCATAGGGTGGTTGAGAGTTCTGTACATTTGCAGGGCCCCTAGTCTTGAGTTCGTGCCACCACACGAGCCCACTCTTTTTGTTTGACTCCTTTGTTGGGCGTTCCAGTGCTAGGCAAGAACCAAACCGTGTCAACGACCGGAGGCCTGCTCCACACTCTACAAGCCACCTTCAAGGCTCACACTACCGCCATCATTCAAGCGCGTCCACCGAGCTCGGTACCGATCTAGAGGCTGCTGTCGAAGAGGTGTGAGGATTCATCATGCATGCATGCGGATTTTATTGTTTTCCTCCTTTGAGTTGCCCTTTTTGGCCAATTCAGGGTACTGGAGGGATGTCCTGAGACCGCCGTTGCTACACCTCAACTATTAATAGTCCCGTGATCCACCCCAAACCGTAGCCTCTCCTTCCGTTACAAATATCCTTGGGCAAGACAGGAGAAAAGAAACGTAATAATATGTCTGGATGTATGTGTCAATGTGTAATGATACGGATTGACTGTGACAGCATCATCATAATCGGTACCCTGTACACCCTTCACATCGGTCGGTGGCGACAAGTTTTTGACCTCAGCTGAATAAACTAGACTATACCACAGCAGTTCTTGATCTCTGGAAGGAAACGTCTTGGTGGGATCTCAGGGTAACTCATTAGTACCGGGCCTTGTGTACATGTAGACTTGAATGGCCCCCAAAAAAGATGGGGGACGAAAACACGGCCATGCTACTTGTAGGGACTTTTGCGCTGGGTAATAAAGATGGAGTAGTATATCTAGCGGCCAGTGTCGTCCCGTTGGCCTTCCGGCCAGACGACAGACATGTACCGTAGATTGCAGGTGTCGTGTGTATGATACCGCGGTGTAGACTACAACAGGACTGCTGCTTGCTGACTGCCCAGACGGCCGATACCACACTTTGTAGCAATGAAATTTACCAGCACGTCACACCCTTGGATGCTTACGACACGGCGGAGTGTTGCTAGAGGAGGTACCCGTCGCACCGCTCGAGCAAACAGCGGTGAAGCTGCTGTGTGTAGCGTGTCTGCGCTGACCGGCAGCGATCTACAAGATCTCCGAGAACCGGCTGACGAGGAAAGATCTCGTGAATCGGCACAACGCTGATTGGTCGAGGGGATATATCAAGCAACGCTGATTGGTCAAAATCATTCCGAGGGACATCACAAACATACCCTGATATTTGACTGCTAATTTACCCACCCGGGGTGCCTCTCGCACCAGCAGAGCAGCAGAGTACATCTTATCTTGGACCATATCTTCCTGTTCCGCACGACGCACACATGTCCTCGCGGTCTCGACTCCGCCCGAGACCGCGGTCGTGGTGCTCCGGTAGCGCCCGGTTTCTACTGTCAGGTACGCGAGGGATGAGGCCTCATAGATGGGGCGAAATGATGATGTGATTTGTCTGTCTTGTGCCTCAAGCTTTCTGCGCGGAAAGGGTCGGGTGATGGGGTGTGTGTTCATGCCGGAAAGCGTTGGGTTCGGGCTGGGTAATTCGACGTTGCTTTTCTCTAAACGCTGCCCCTACCACCTGAGTCAGGGCGTGTGGACCAACGGGTGTGCCCGAGGTCCGAGCCAGCGATGGTGCGGTACCAAACAAGACCAAACATCACGCACCGCGTCTTCTGACAGCTTCTAGGCCAATCTCAGTTCCTCTCTCAGAACAAGTAAAACCGTGTTTTTGAACACGATCTCAAATCAACCAGACCAGGTTGTGTCGAGCTCATGATGCTAATCAATTTCGCCGCCTCATGCATTCCTGCGGCAAACCCTCCCACCCAATCGCAGTGGCGGCGATCGTTCGAAGCGGGCTGCACATCGCCACGGACGCCTTCACCCTTCCCTCCGGCGCCGGACACCCGCCTCGCAGCCGCAGCGCGTCGGAGCGCCTCCTTCTTCTTGAAGTAGAAGCCGAGACGGCTACTCCGGCTCGCAACCCTCAGTCTAGACCAACGAGCGACGCTTGGTGCGCTCGTTCTGTAGCGGGAAACGCGTTACGCGGCGCGTGTCCTGGGCATGATCGGCTGCCTCGCGGCAGGCGGCATAGGGGTTGCTCTTCTCGGCTTGGTGCCGTAGGAACTGCTGCTCCTAGCGAGGTGGTGGTTGGGGTTGGCGGGGCCGCGGGGCCGGCTGTGTTGGGGGCGTCGGCCAGGGTAAGGAAGGCGAGCAACCAGGAGGTGCGAGCCGTGACGAGGGGGCTCAACAGCATCACGTCGTTCGCCGCGTACGGGTGAGATGTGACACAGAGCGATGGTGTCGTGATGACGGTCCAGCCCCCTGCACCGATTGATACGGTGGTGTGTGGGGGAGGATAATTTTATCCCGACACCAAATAATTTACTCTAGGTTGCAGCTACTAGGTTGTAAGTGCGTTAGAGAGCGGTAGACGGCGGGTATTATAGCATTTTTTCACAGAACCAAGTGTAGCCCTTCGTTGGATGACAGCAGTGGTGCTCTTGGCGCCCACGCCGGTTGGTTGGCATCTACTACCATTGTCGACGCTCGCACTGGACCTTTCTCTATGCACAGTTTCCTGCTTGCATTTTGGACTTGCTAGACTGCTGTAGTCTCCGGAAGGGGGTAGACTACAACAGCAGTATCAAGGGGGTATGTTTGTATATTTCGTAGCGCTTGTAATGCGTTTTCGTGCCGCCGGAACGATTCTTCATGATACGAGGTTCAAGGTCCCGCCGCCAGCACACGCGTACATAGCGCGTAGCCATGTGTCATCGTAGGCAATGCGGCGTCGTCTCCCACCAATCAAGAAGCCTTAGTCACAGGAGAAGACCGCTATTCCTGGCTGTGTTGAAACCCTCCCATTGCCTGTTTTTCTTGGTCTTCCGTGTGATGACCATGTACTTGCGCTCTACATGGTGCAATGCTAGCAGTATGGAGTAGGCGTAGGGACGAAACGCACAGCGTTTGACGCGTTGGGACGGCATGCACAACGGTTGACCCCCCCCGAGTTCAAGGCCGGGCTGGTTGCTCTTTTTTTCCCGTGTTTTTCCGCAGGCCCATGTCGATGCACCGTTGTCGTTTGTTTGCCGAAATGCATCCTACTGCTGTAGTATTACTATGTGGTACCAGTTTAGACTGTAGCGAGATACACCGCTATTTACAGTACACAGTGCGTATTGCCCCGCCCTGCGAAGCGCTGAGCATGTTTATGAAGTATTTAATTTGTTGCTTTCGATCAGTTGCTCACGGCCATCTCTTTGGGTGTTGCGGGGGCTGCCCAAAATCTGCCATAGATTGTATCCGGATACACGCCGCTAAATAGTGCGCTATTGCCCCGCCCTTAAAAGCGCCGGAATACTGCTGTTTGTATCAAGTTGGTTGTTTTCGATCAGTTGCTCACGGCCGTCCTCCGTGTGTGATGCCGCGGTTTTTGCCAGATTGCCTGAACGTGCCATCATGACACCCAAGCGCAGTTTGTTTGATGTTTTTCGAACAGCAGTAGCTCCTCCTGGTGTGTTGCCGCGATTCGCCTGAACGTGTTCCGTTATCATCATCTTGATTTAACACAGGTCGCGGGACACGGCGGGTCGGATGACGATTGCGGAAGAGATCCTGCTCGTGGAAGAGGTTAAGATCCTCGCCCGGTACCTCAAGACCCGCGAGCAGCTGGAGGCGGAGCTGGGGGGGCGGGAGCCCACCCGCGAGGAGTGGGCGGCGAGCCTTAACATCTCCACGGAGGAGCTTGCCCACCAGATGGTGGCTTCGGCACGAGCTCAGGTGTGTATGTACTGCTGTAGCCGCGGCGAGGTTATTTATTGAGCGGTTTTTGTAGGGGTTTGAAGGTGTAAGGATTTTTTTTCCCGTGGTTGTGTACAAGTACAATGTACGTTTTTCGATGCATCGGTACCCCGAGCTTGAGGCCAAGCCGGTTTGATGTGGTTGTGTGGTGAGTTGGATGGACTTGTTAACGACCCCTGGTTGGCATTTGCAGTCGTCCCTCAACACTTGCAGAACTAGCGCGAAATGTTGGGGTATACAAGTTCAGGTGGCAGCTCTTGCATCGCCCGCCCGCCTTTTGAGTATCAAGAAACATGTTTTTGATTTTTATGGTTGAAAGGGTTTGCACATGTAGAAGGCCTGGGACCACCAGTTCCTCTAGCCAGTTTTGATCAACCCAGCAAACGGAACGTTCTTGGTGAAGGGCCGCCCTGATAACGATCTCACCAGCTATTAGTAGCTCCGAACGAAAGAGTAGAGATAGCAGAGGGCCAGCAAGAGACCGCTGTCAGGAGTGTAGACAGTAGAAGGAGGAGGGAGACCAAGCATCCGAATCCCGCCTCTACTCCCCACGTACTTGTTGAAGAGTGTAAACGGAGTACGCTTGACTGCTGTACATGAACACGTTTTGCGTCCATGTACGAGGGGGGGTGGCCGCGCGTGTCTTTCCAAGAGCGAAAACAGACAACACAAGACGATAGAAACGCTCAACAGCGGTTTCAATTTCGGGACTATTTCTCCGAGCAGCAGCCCGCCGACAACTGCCATATCTTCTGCGTACCACACAACAAAACCCAAACCGATGAACGAACGAACTTGGCGCAGGAGCGAATCGTGGGGGCGAACGTGGGGCTGATCGTGGTGATGGCGCGACGGCACCACCCGGCCACCATGGCCAGAGGGACCATCACCAGCGACGTCATCCAGGAGGGGAGCCTGGCGGTCCTCAGGGCGGCCGAGACGTTCGATCCGCGCCTGGGGTACCGGTTCTCGACGTACGCGGGGTGGTGGGTGAGGGACCGGGTGACGCGGTGCGTGACCCAGCAGGCGCGGATCATACGGCTCCCTCAGTACGGTGAGAGGGACGCGGGGTGGGTCGTCGGGAAGGTTAAGGAAGAGGGAGGTTTCGCGAGTTTTTTAGTAAATGCTTCGAAGCATGCGTAGAACCACAGAAATACTATGAATCTATCCGTGCGAGAGTTTTTTTTTGTACACGGTACTGCTGTCGCAAACGCACGCGGGGTAGGTGTGGTAACATTGTTTTCTTTTTCTCACTTTTGGTGAGCTTTTTTTTGGATTCCCACGCGGGGGGGGGGGGGGAAGGAGATTACGTTTCTTCGTATCTCGGCTGCCGTTCGGAGGATTCGCCCGCTGTTCCTGCTGTAGCTGGTGCGAGACACGCCTTGAAGCGGGTTGGGCGGGATGTGTCGAAGAGGGATAGAGAGGTGTTGCGGCAAGTCCTTAAGTGAGAACTCGCTGCCTTTAGAACCTTTACGTTAGCGCCTTTTGTCACGGATGGCCCAGTCACCCCCTGTGAGGCCGTTGGAAGCGAAGATACTGATCGCTATCTAAATGAATGCCACAGAGGCTTGGGAGAGCCAGTCAACTACGTGAACAATGTCAAGCCCATGGATGTTCGAAATCACCGTCGACGAATTCTTGATAGTGGTGGAAAAAAAACTGTCCGTGCATGTTGAGTCATGCTCCCGCACACCTCCCAGCCTCGTTCGCCCTGACCCCCCTGACACGCCCCCCCCCCTCCCCTTCATTTTTCCGTCCCCCACTCCCTCCCGTCTTGTTCTTCGATGCTTGCTGCTCATGAATCAACCATGGCGGCCGTGCGGACATGACGAAAAAATCACACACGCACCAATACCACGAATCCCAGTCCACAACTTCCGACGAACGGCGTCGATGACGGAGGCGGCGCTGCTGAAGGAGCTGGGGCGACGGCCGACGTACGACGAGATCGCGGAGCGCATGCGGGTGGACGTGGAGCGGGTGACGCGCTTGATGAACTGCCCGGACGCCTTCTCCCTGGACGACGCGCCGCCGCCGTCCGCCCGTATCGTCCGCGACAGGATAGGCCTCTCAGGCGGCGGGGGCAAGGGAGGGGGCGGCGGCGGCAGCGGCGGGGGTGGGGGTGGGGGAGCGGCCAAGGCGGGGGGAGGGAAGGCCGCGCCGGGCGCCGGGTACCGGCACGAGAGGGTGGCGTGCTCGATGGTCAACCCGGAGCAGAGGGCGGAGGTCGGTCTGTTCGAGAGCAAGCTGGACAAGCTGCTGAGCGTGCTGAGCGAGGACGAGCGTCTGGTGGTGAAGCTGAGGTACGGGCTCGGCGGAGCCTCGCCGACCACCTGGGGCGAGGTCGCCGCGAGGGCCGGGTCCACCAAGCACAGGGTCAGGATGGTGGAGACGCGCGCGCTCAACAAGCTGCGCCGTAGACCAGGCAGGTACGCCAGGCAGCAGCTTACGGCGGCGGCGCGAGGCCGCGTCTCCGGAGGCGTCGGCGGCGCCGCTAGCGTCGTCGGGAGGCGGGGAAGAGTTGGACGACGGGGCGGTGTGTTGGCGAGGGAGTTCGGTTGATGGAGAGGCGTTTTTGTTGTCGCGTTTTTTGTGTATACACCAGGCGGGTCGGAAAAACCGGCCGGTGCTCCGACGGGCTCGATGATGCGATGCCCGGCGTTTGATTGTGCCGCGGTTGAGGAAGGTCGGAAAAAAAGGCTGTTGATATTTTGCGAGGGGAGTGTGGATAGAAGGGAGCGCACACAAACGCGGCGGCGTGTGTGCCTGTTGGTTGAAACTGCTGTCATTTTGTTGAGGCTTACTGAGACAGGATGGTAGCTTGTTCCGGGCGCGAGAGTATCTTGGGGATGGGTGCCCTACACGAGGGTTCTTGTGCGTGGTGGTGACATTCCGGGTGGAATGGGACGAATTATTCCACTTGCTCAGATATCCTAGAATGTTTGTAGGGGTGATAATTTTGAAGAATTTATCAACCAGGCGTCGGGGAGAAAAGGGGCAGTACCCATGTATAGTACACATATAGAATGAAAAGGAGAGGAGAGGCCATGAAATGAGGCCATGACGTTCTTGAGCTATTTTTTGTTTTCATTTTTGTGGCCGCCAGCATTGAAAGTCATGGAGAGCGCGGGCTCTGAGTGTTTCCGCTGTGCTGGCCTGGTAAGTGTGTAGACCCCAGCCCCCCGGCCGGCAACAAGTCTCGCGGCGGATGGGGGGGCGGTCGTTCTGTGGTGTGGGCAGGCAGTGTGGCGGTAAAACTTAAAGTGGCTCGTTTGCATCTGCGACGGTATGGGCATGCTTGTGAACAGCTCTACGGTAGCAGTATGGATAGTTTTTTCGGTGACACCCTCTATTATAGAGGAAGAGGCGGATTTCACACAAGCCAACGGCAAATAAATGCGAAGGTCGAGCAGGCCGGGGTGTGGCGCTTTCTGCGCTGCTGCTGGTGTAGAATGTGTAGAATGTGTGTGGGCCACAAGGAAGGTGGGTAGCTTTTCGCCTGGAGGTGTCGGTGCCGATAGAAGGAGTGCTTTGACGTACGTCCAAGGAGCGTCAGGCACAATCTTGGTGTATTTAAGAAGATAACCCTAAGAGTGCAGCACGGGCCACACGGAGCCATCCCTGCATTGCCTGCCGCTTTCTAAAAGACGTCACAACGAGGAGATGCAAAGTTGTGAGGGAGTGTGCGCATGAGTGCGTTCAGCTGCTTGCTCTGTGTCTACTAATTCTAGTTTTCGGCTCATGTGAAGCACAGTGACTGCAAGAAAGAAATGAACGGGCGGAGATGAGAGAGGTCGGCGTTCTTTTCCCACGGAGACACGTGAACTGGATCGTTCGGTAATCATCGTGAGGTGCATATTCTGCCAAAATCGGGGGCGTTTTCGCCGCTTCGAGCCTTTGTTTTGTCATCGTGAACAACGGCGAAGGACTCCCTATGCAGCCATGCGTCCAACCCGGTTTGCAGGTCGGACGTGCTCTTACATAGTGAAGCATCAGTGAAATCACCGTGGAGCGGACTTGTTGTCGGCCGGGGGTTTCCGATTACTTAAAGCTCAGTGGCGCCGGCCGGCCGACAGCTATGGATACGTTCGAACTTTGGACTTCTGTCCTCGTATTTAGAACATCGGTCTTACCCCCAAAACTTGGCGTACGTTGTAAAAATTCGGAGACACGCTAACATGAACAAACAACACGCCCTAGGGGCACTCGACTCTCCTCTCTCCAGCGTGTGCTTGAATTTCCAACTAACCGGTAAGTGTCCCTTACTTCTCCGGCGAACCTGTCTGCTACGCTCAACTCTAGCCGCCGGGCTCCCCGTCCATTTCTTCTTGACGTGCACGGCCAAAGCTGCCTCGAGCGGGTGCAACGCTCGGACGCAAGGGAGAGAGCGAGACCCAACACCGTCCGTACATACCGCCTCCCACCGCTGAGATCGGCGTTCGTTCAGAAACTGAGGGCTACAACGCTGAAACTGAGGGCCACAACGCTGTAAGCGAGCATTCGCCACCAAGATTAAACCGCGATATGGCGCCCGAACGGCACGCGCCACGGTTGAGTTTTACAGCGGGTCGTGTGTACCGCGTGACCCTGGAAGGCCGCTCGACCCTGACTCTCCCACGTACAACACGCGGGACAGCTCTTGACATGCACAGAGGTCCGTTCCACCCAACCAAGTACACCCTCGACCTCTTTCGGAATGCACCAAAAACGTCCTTTCAAGCCGTGAAACGGTCATGCTCAGTCGAAACGGCACACGGGCGCGGTCTTGGTGCGGTTGAGGTCTGCTTTGTGCCCGAACAGCTCTCGGATGTTGGTGATGCCATACTTGATCATCGTCGGCCGCTCCAGGCTCAGACCCCAGGCGATCACTCGCACATCCTGGACACGGGGGCACGCGGGAGAGGTGGCCGGGGGGGGGGGGGTTGACAACATAGACACAGGAGGGTGGGGTATGCACAGCAACAGAACCGCGACTCGGTTCGCGCGACACAAACGTATGCATGACGCATGCCCTCACAGCAGTTGGGCACACTTACGCGAGAATGTACGACAAAGGCAAGACTTGTGTTTCGAAAGGATATGAATGGAAGAAGGCGACGACACCAAAAAGACAACCGCAGCAGCATACACAACAGGCAACAGCAGCCCCAGGCGACCCTTCCAAACATGCCGCCCACCGCACAAAGTACACGCCCTCGCTCACGGCATATGCATAATGGTAAGAAACAGCAGCACCATCCAACACCAGCAAAAAAAAAAAAAAGGTACCTTGGGAAGGCCCATGGGAAGGAGCATCTCCGGGCGGAACATGCCACTGTTGCCGATCTCCGTCCACTTCTTGAGGTCCGGGTGATACCCGAAGATTTCCATCGACGGCTCCGTGTACGGATTGTACGCGGGCTTGAAACGGATCTGAGCGTGGCGGGCGGGCGCGCACGGGGGGGTTGGGGTTTGGAACAAGGCCGCCAAGCGGCGAGACTAGGGTCGGGGGGCGGGCGGGTGAGCGGGTCGTGTCCCTCGCAGAAGACAACGCAGGGACTACATAACGCGCTCGCACCAAATAACCTCTACATAGTTTCGGCCGAGGCTGGGGTTCTTAGTTCCTACTGTAGGGTCATAATACGAATCGTCGCTATATAGGTTTTTAGTGTAGGGGCTCTAAACCGAGCTTACAAATGGTGCTCAGGGTCCTAAATTTTGATATTTAGGAGGCTCGATTTCTTAACTCCTAGGTGCTGCAGCAGTGCTGATGCTGTGTCTGCCCTTGAGGGAAAGCGAACGCACGGTGCATCCCCAGCCGTTATCACACAAGTAGAGAGCGCTGCGTACGTAATTGCGTGCCTGGAGTCTTCGTCCGTTGGCGCCACTGCCATGTTTTGGGTCAAGCAACAGCTGCAACAACAAGTCACGCGCCACACTGCCATAGTATGCACCTCATAGATCCGGGGTTTTGTGTATCTGACAAACAATAACGCGTGAACATTAACATTTCCGCCCGGCTTTCTGTACAAGCAAACACGCGTGCGACAGCAGCAGCGACAAAACCGCTGCAAACCCCCCGCCACCCCGCGACCGACCTCCGTGCAAACCGGTCAGAGAGGAGTGCGCGCAGCAACGCCTGTTTTGCAAGCTCCCCCCCCCAAAAAATCAAGCCCAGCGATTGTCGTACCTGTGTGATGCCGATCTTGTGGAAGAAGGTCTTGATGACGCCGATGAGGTCTCCGAGGCAGAGGTTGCGGTCGGCGATCATGCCCTCCACCTGGTGGAACTCGCACAGATGTGTCGCGTCCATGGTCTCGTTCCGGAAGACCCTGTCGATCGAGAAGTACCGCTTCGGAGTGAAGCCGCCCTCCTGGTTCGCGATACGGTGCAGCATCTGGCGGAAAGAAAGACGTGGGCAAAAGGAGACACGGAGGAGAGAGAGAGAGAGAGAGAGAGAGAGAGAGAGAGAGAGAGAGAGAGAGAGAGGTGGTGGGTCGTGTGCTTTCGTGGTGCAACACGCCAAAACCATAACGTTGTGACCCGCATCGCATCCACGTGGCCGATAACAAGCTCTCGCTTCGTTTCGCGATTTTTTGCTGCCGAACGTTCTCCTCCTCACCTGGCTGGAGACGGCCGTGGTGTGCGTGCGCAGAAGGTTCTTTGAAGCTTCTTCTCGCTTCCACTCGCACCCGTAGCCCACCGACCCGGTGCTGCCCCCGGTCTCATGCGTGTCCTTCACCACCTCCAGGTAGTTCTCGGGGAACGACTTGATGTTCGAACACGTGTGAGGAGAGCCGTGGGGAGGGGGGGGGATGGGGGGGGGTACTCCTACGTTTTGCATGCCTCAGCGGTCAGACCATTGACCACCGCTTTCCCGCTCGCTCCCTTCACGAGTGTGGGGCTGCGATCAACCTTTCGATACTCACTCAGCGATCCTGCGGGTTATACACATCTCGAGCAGCAAGACGCCGAATGCCTTAGTTCTGACAACCAACGTACCTGTCGACGCGGATGACGCGGATATCTTGCAGCGCGACGAACACAAAACAGCAGCAACAGTCTCTGGCATAAACCTTGTGCCACTGCTCCAGTGGTTTGCACGTTTACACGGCTCGAAGGAAAGAAAGCTTCGATTGATGTCTATTCCCATCACTCGATAGATACCGGAGGAAAAAACACGGGTCAAGATGGAAGCACGAGCACATCCACCGCCGTCGTGATGTCTAGCTTGACGATGCTACCCGTTATGCATACCGCACGTGATATCGGATGGGGTTTTGTGGGCTTACCAGCGCTGAGGCCGGGTCCTTGATGAAGAACGTGTCGTGGGCGTCCCGTGCAGGGTGGGACTGAAATAGACCGCAGATCAACGCCACAGCATCAAATAAGCAAGGATGAGAGAAACAACGGGCCAAGACGGGACGAGAGATGCGATCCATCAAACGGAATAGCGTCGTAAGGAGAGAGGGCTGGCTCTCTCGGGAGGTGTGCTAGGAGGACAACGATACAGAAACATACAGAGTCAATTTGGTGAGAAACTGAGCATCAACCATGAGCGAGAGGCTAGGTTTACACCCGCCCCGCGGCGGGCAGACCTCTTGTTGGCTCTGCTGTCACAAATCCCCAGCACGTCGGACTGCTGCTCGCGCTTACCTGGGGCTGGAAGAGGCTATCGAAGTTCCAGAAGCTGCTCTCCACCCAGCGGTTGGTCGGCATCTCCTCGAAACCCATGAACATCAGGATCTTGCGGAACTCGGTTCGCACCTGCATGCAGGTGTAGATATTTATCGCCGCCAATTAAGAACCTCATAGTACCCACTTTCGGCCGTAGCAGGCACGCGATGACACGCCCTGTGAGGGGGTACCACCAGCAGTTAGATAGATAACCATCTTGCCATGCACACATGTCAGCTGGCTTTGTACTATGCCAGCTTGCTTTGTACTGAGTAAGCAAATCTTCCAAATCCCACAAGCACCACATAAATATCACAAAGCAGGAACGTGGGCAAAACTCCAAGACGTTAAAACACTCACGGGGAAACTCGACTCGTTTTTGCTCGTCATCGTGTCCGCCGCCAATGTTGACGCTGTGATTGTGAAGTGGTTCGTATGCCTCTACGCAAAATATGTTGTCCCCCATATCAGCCTATTTGCCGGTAAAGGGTGAGAACCTCGCCGTTGCTAGACATGCACAGCCTATTCGCCAAACTGGATCACGGCGCCGCTGGTGATTATGGTCGCCAACGTGAAGACATCAACGACGATGAAACCAGCAACAATAACAACAGCAACAACAACAACAAGCACCAACGACAAACCTTGAGGAGAGGGTGCAGGTTGCCGCCGCCGCACGGCGCGCCCAGGGTCTTGAAATTGTACTCCTTGAAGGCGGCGTCCTTCCAGCTGCCGCTCGCCAGCATCTCCTTCGTCAGCTCGGCCTGGCGCTTGACCCTTCGCACCGCGTACGAGCCCCCTCTTGTCACCTTGAACGACTTACGCGTAACCTGGGCAAAAATAAAACACGGCATTGATGTTTTGTCTTCATATTGAAAACCGTTCCGGTCTTCTTCTCACTAACATCCTTAACGGTTGAAGTGACGCCTTCCGTGACCAACTACTTGAACAAGGGGGCACACCGCAAAAAAAAGAAAGAAGTATACGTACAAAATACCTCGAAAATCAGGTATAGATATCCCCACACACATGCACCTAGCACACCCGCCCCATACCCGTGTCAGTCAGGTGGGAATAACTCCCGGCTGCCCTTTTGCCTTCGGAAACCAACCGAAATCAAAGGCCGCGTGAGCGGTGGCTGAAAAAAAATCAGGTCGAGAGTCTGGCTTAAGTAGACTAAGGGTTATTTTGCTGGTATTGTCGGGGGCACACCATGCCCTCGCTCGTGAAGCTGGAGTCGTCCACGAAACCGCCGTCAACAGAAGAAGCGCACGCGAACGGAACAGCGCTCTCCAACACACGTCAAGTCTCAAGTAAAACATACTCCCAGATATATTGCAAATGCGTCCGACAGAGAGTGTGCCGTACACATACGTCCACATACACGATGCAGGGTTGGAAGCAGTTCCTGTCAAACACGACCCTTTTGCATACCCCCCCCCCCCCCCCGGGGGGCATATGGGAAGGGGCAAAAAGGAATGATATCTTCCCCGGAAATGGCTCCCTGCCCATAAAAAGTCCCCCCCCAAAAAAAAGGGGCCCCAAAAACCCCTCAAAAAAAAACCGCCCCGAGCCCAAAAACCCCACAAGGGAAAAACAGCAAAATGGAAAAAGAAAAAAAACGGACCTGGGTCCCCAGTTTTTTCCCCTTCCGGGCCCTTCCCCGGGGGGCCCCCCGGGGCTCCCCCCCTTTCACCCTTTTGAGCAAATCCCTGGGGGGATCCTCCCCCGCTCCCTCCCCCCCCTTGGGTCCCCCAAAAAA
>FN649745.1:1136935-1156631 GCA_000310025.1 Ectocarpus siliculosus | reverse complement strand
GGGGGGGGGGGGGGGGTAGCAGGGGTGAGGTGGAGATGGAGGGAAGCACAAGGCTCTGAAAAAATCACAAGAGATTTTAGTCTAGTGCGGTAACTGATGCGTGTCTATTTGGGCATGGGACACAACGCCATGCGTGTGTGAACGAACGAAGAAGCACGGGTGTATTTTCAGCGGGATGCGTGGCCATCAATCCAGCCACTTTTGATCCAGCAGAGAGTCAGCCCATCCAAGCGCATGTTTGTCACTGCAGAGTACAACGAGAGGTTGGTTGTTCACCTTGAAGCCTGGTCGGGTACCTCAGTGGTGTTATATGCATAGCTCATCTCACACGGCACGAGCGTGACAAGTTACAGCAGTGGTGCTCGGCAACAGCAGCAGCAGGGATTCACCGCACATTGCTCAAGATACGACACCCTCCTGTGCACGATTTTCAAAGCCCAATTACTCCCTGACGAATAGGATGTCAGGATCACATGATACGTTTTCCGGAAGGTCTAGGCGAGACGGTTTCGACGCCGCCATTCTTGGCACCGTCACATCTGCTACGAGTATGTTGCAGAGGTAGTTGAGCGTTTTCAACGCGGTTCGGGGGTGTGGTATCAAACGCAATACGGTTCGATTTTCAGCAAGCACGTAAAAAAACGTGAACAGCACAGACGAGGGCGTGCTCGCCTTCGCAGCGCCGGGCTTGGGTGCAGTCGTGCCAAGCGCATGCTTGTCCCCGACTGAAGCGAGTAGGCAAACGCCTATGCACATAAAAACGAAAGTGTGCTGCGGGAACTCTGTGCTGTACCAACACCAGCAACATGCGTCTTGAGTTGTATGGGTTCGCGTCAGCCGGGCCTGAGGGCCGTACCAACCAGCCCAGACCCCCCGGGAGATGCACACAACGATGACACAGAACAAGAGAGCGACGGGGGTTTTCAGCAACCAAGGCAACCCGGTAGCCACAAAAGGACAGCGCATCGTGTATGTACATCCACGACCAGAGGGACCGGTCCGTGTGCTGTGGGGAACGACGTTCACAAACTCGGGTTGCTTCGCTCAAAGATCTGCCGACTATTCTAGCGACCGACTTTCCTGACCCAAAACGCGACAGGAGCTATGCTCTGGTGTGCCACACGTCTCAGCACTGGGCTGCATGACGTCTGTGCAATGGGAGGTACAGCATGTGTGCTTGCTGAAGTAGTGCATGCATGGAACGCGCACCCTTCGAACCAAGTGTTCAGGGTATGTGCGGCTCTCATCTACGTTAAAAAAACAAACAAGAGGAGACCAACTCTACGCACGTGCTTAACGCGGATTGAATCCCTAGGTCTACCACACATTACCTCTGCATTCTCTCCAGCACTTAGTGCGTCCAGAAGAGCATGCTCAATGGCTTCGGCATCTCCAGCAGTCATTCTTCGTTCCTCCCTACTAGGACCACTCCGTAGGTTGGCGTTCGGGTGTGCCCGCTGTCTCTTGCTTTCCCTTTCCTTCCAGTGCAAAACCTCGTGCCCACCCACTGCAATACGAAAGGTATCTGACGATCACTGATGATTGAAGCGCCTCGTGTGTGTGGACTTCACGACCTGTGTATCTATGTGTGAGCTCGGCAAGCAGGAGCAGGAGCAGCAGCAGCTCTCACTCTCGTCGACCTCCCGCTCTCCCGCAGCAATTATATTCGCGGAGCCCCGGGGATATCGACCCCTATCTATGCTTCAGCGGCAACGTTTTGCGGAGCCCCGCCGCTGCACCGTCGGCAACCCCTATTTTTTTTTTTTTTCTTAATATGACACCACGAAACCATCTCCATCATAGAAAAGAGTCTGAGACAGATTAGCAATGGATTCATATTTTTCTTAATATGACACAACGAAACCATCTTTACGCGAGTGCAAATAAGACCGTGCACGACTCGACTTGTGATTGGTCAAAACAGCGCGCGCAGCGTGCGGACCACGTTCTGACGTGCGGACCACGAACGTGGCGCAGCCGCGTTCGTGGCCAGTCTCGCCACCACGGCCCCGGTTGGACGTCCGTGAGGGTTACTACTGCACCGTCCCACCGGCCACCTGCGATGATAACAATGTCATTACTGCCAATCCAGACCCAAAATAGGGCGGTGTGTTTCGCGTTCCGCTCGTGAATGAACAAGGTGGATGGGAGCACCCAGCCGATGTAAAGTTGTGTTGTACTTTTTTTCGATGACCGCGCTTGCATGCACTACAACAATCACTGAGTCTGTTTTTCGTTTCATCAGGAATCAAGGTGGACCGAGAGATGCTATGGAAGGTGCTGGCCAGGGCCGGGATTCCCGCGAAGCTGATCAAAGTCATCCGCCAATTCCACGATGGAATGCGGGCCCGAGTGCGCATGGGCGACGGAGAACTATCGGACTGGTTCTTCGTGTGACACGGGGCGTGCGACCAGGATGTGTGCTATCCCCACTGCTGTTGTTCAACATCATCTTCTTCGCCGAGGTCCTCCTCGAGATCGATGTCATCCGGTTCAGCGAGGATGATTTTGTTCTGCGGAGCCTGGTGTGCTTGGAGGAGGGGAAGACGGAAGCGCGGGGGGGGGAGGATACACCCCTTGACCGCGTACGGCGGGCGCGGTATGGGGGATCCCATTTGCCGACGATGCCGGCGTCGTATCGAGGTCTGATGCAGAAGGACTGGCGAGAATGATGACCATCATCGTTGAGGTGATCGGGGAGTTCGCGCTGACGGTATCGGAGAAGAAGACGGAGACGCTCCTGATGCGCGCGGAAGACAAGCCTACTACAACACCACACCGCACCCCGCCTCAACCGCTGACCATCGAAGCCGCGGGACAGAAATACGCCCAGACGACCGAGTTCCGGTACCTCGGTGGCGTCGTCAACGAACATGGCGACCTCACCCGGGAGATCAACTACAAGAAGAAGAGCAGAGGAGCGTGGGCGTGCCTCAGGCGATATGGCCGGGAGCTCTTCGACAGACCGAAAGCTCCATTCCGACTCAAGATCCACCTGCTCCAGGCGGAGGCGATGGAGGCACTGCTGTACGGCTGCATGATGACATGGTCACCACTCAGCGGCCACTACTACCAGACGTTGCGGTCGATACACTACCGACTGCTCCTCCGAGTTATTGGGTACAAGCGCAAGAAAGACACACACCTACCGGCAGCTTTCCTACGCCCAGACGCTAAAGAGGGTCGGATGCCAGAGCGTTGAAGCCACGATCCGACAACGACGCCTACTGTTCGCGGGAGCATTGGCAAGGCAGCCGGACGGGCGACTCCCGAAACGACTGATGCTCGGCGAACTAGCGAGGGGGGAGAAGAAGCGACGGAACAGAACTGGCCAAAGTGTGTGCTCGACGACCTGAAGGCATTCGGGGCCGACCACGGATCTACGAAAACCGATCCATGTTGTCTCGGAATCCCGGTACCGAAAGACACGGCACCGGAGTTAAAGTGGACGGAAGCCGCGAAGGTGGAAGGGGGAGTACCCTGGCATGCGGCGGTGCTGCATGGAGCTGAGAGGTTCATGACCGCCTGGCACAAGAAGGAAGAAGAGGCCAGCCGACAACGAGCGCTCAAACAAAACCACAAGCCAACAACCAATGGGACGGGAGGGGGCAGGAGACGGACGAGACGGCGAGGGAAGAAAGCAAACGAGACGGACCGAGTGGCGTGATACGTGCCGGATTGAATTTCTTCTAGCCAATTCCCCCCCCTTAACTAACGCTGCACCATTGCACCAACCCCCCACTAGTGATGACGTACCAATACCATGTATCGCTGGTTGGTGGCCATGTTTGCGTGTTTGCTTGTTCGTTAGTGGTCTCTCCACCGTGTTTGTGCCTTTTTCTGTCTCTTATTTCTTGTTATTTTCGGCCTGGTCCCTTTTTGTCCTCGCTCTTTTTCGTTTTCTTTTCTCTTTCCTTCCTGTTTCCTTTTTTTTTTTTCTCTTTTTCTCTCTTTCTTCTCTCTTTTTCTGTGTCAGATGGCCTCGTCTCTGCTTGCGTGTGAAGCACCAAGATTGAACGAAGGGGGTGTACCTCTTTCTCTCTGGCCCGTGATGCTGACTCCTAGTCTCAGTTGTTACCTCGCATAGCGCGCAGAGGGAGCGGAGGACTCCAGAATAATATCTGTCGTTGATTTCTATTGACTTACGGACCCCTCGGGGCCAGTTTATTTGAGTGTTCCTTTTTAGGGTAAGTTAGCCTGTGACCACGGGAATCGACCGCGTCAAGTGTTGGATCAGTACGGACATATGAAGGTACTGGGTAGAGAGAGATCGGAACGGTTTTTAGTGTGAAGACAACAACAACAAGGTGTAACCGAAACCGTCGGTTTCGAGGCGTTATCCTTGTATGGAAACCCCACGAACCACTGTGGGGAGAACTGGGTTCTGCCTCTTCTCTGCTTAACAGGCTCGAGCTTGTCAGTGCAGGCACTTGTGTTCAGCGTCTTTGTGTTCGGTTGTCGTTGGGTTGGTTTCTTGTTACTGACTCGGCACTCTTACAATCAGCTCTATCTAGACGTTCGGAACTGAGGGCAAAGCAGTGAGAGTGATTGTGTGCGAGGCTTAACGGAGCCAAGCTTCCGGACGGTCCAACTTCAGAAATCTCATTTTCGATTAGCTCCATCCGCCGCTCTCTCTCGTAGACGATCTTCTTCTTCTGTCTTCAATCCAGGGCGTAGCGAAAGCTCTTGACGCTTTCCCTCCCTCGTAACCGGGTGTGTATGTGCCAGCACCAGGTTCCAGGTTCCTTGTCGATGGTCTTCAAAGAGCTTAGGTAGGGTTAGTCTTGACAGGTGCAACTTGTTTATTGACGACATTGTGATTTTCTCAACAAGTGGAAAAAAAGAACATGTGGTTGACATGACACACTTCTTCTTTGAGAGGTTGACTAGATTTAACCTCAAACTGGCACCGAAGAAAACTTGCCAGCAGTGAATTCAAACTGACACTGCGTAATTCACGTGGCGGTTAGCCAGCAGCTTCGCCGGGCCGGACTTCGCCGCCGGCGCGGCCTTCGGCGCGCGGCGCGACGGAGCGGCGTCCGCGCCGATCGCCCGGGCGGACCGCTCGGCCGCCCCCGCCGCGGGAGCGTCATCCGCCTCCCCTCATTTGGCCTCAATGGCCGCCTGCTTGGCGACCTGCAGTTCCTGCTGGAGGCGCTCCACACGCGCCTCCTCAGCGGAAGGGCGCTCGGCCTCCGCTTCCCCACCTTCCGCCACCTGTCGCAACCCGGACGTGGACAGGGGTGCGAGACGATTATGAGTTAGCACCGCAGACGCACGCGAGACAGGCGCCCGACGTGGGCCGGTTTTCTCGGCGCGCACATAGTCGGGATCGGATCCGCGTGTACGGGGGGGAACTGACCCTCCAACACTGCTAGCCGGTGGGCCTCAAACGCCTTGTCCGCCTCCGCCAGAGACCGAGCTAACGCTACCGACTTAGCCCACTCTGGGTCAGAATCGACCTCAGGGTCACTCATGTCCCGTAACAACTTGAGCGTCGCCGGCAAGTCCGGGTCACGCACCTCGAACGACGCCGGCGGCGCCCCGCGCTCACCGAGCAAATCGGCCAACAGACGTTCGCGATCGGCGACCGGCCGGCCAGCGACCATGTCACCGACCGCCACTACCGCGGGGGACGGTACCCAACACACCTCACCTGCCCGAGGTAGCCCGCACCTTGGTGCGCAAGCGCCGCGGCACCTCCACCCGGAGGGTCCTCCCTGTCCGTCACCTCCAGGGCCGCCTTGGCTGCCATGGCCACCGCCAACACCACCTCGTCGGCCACCTCGTCGGCCTCCGACGCCGACCCCGAACCGCGGATTCCGCCGACGAGCTCACCTAGCCCGACGAGCCCACATCCACCGGCAGCGGCCGGTCGACGACCGCAGTGGCCACCGGCTCCACCTCGCCGTCGGAACCTGACAGACGGATAGGTACGACCGCGACGCGGTCACACGAGACGAACGACGGGTCGGGCGCACAGACGCACGCGCGGGCGGCGAGGTCACCGCGCGGACAGGCACATAGGACGCGAGCGTTACAGGCGCGCGCGCCGACTTACGACGAGCATGGGTTTGCGAGCGGGTCACCGGACCCCGCGCTCGCGACAATGACCCCCCTTTGAGTCCCTTGCCCCTAGGCGACGGAGTGCGCCCTCCCACCGGGGCCGACCTCGCACCGGGCGAGGACTCCCCGCTGGGCCACCGGCCTCAGGGTCCATGGTCTGGCCGGAACCGCCGGCTATCGCGGCCGCGCGACGCTCCGAACCGCTCGAGCGCACGTTCTGCACCTCGACCTCACGCGACGATCCCTCTCGGGCGATCGTGCGAACGCTCCCCGCGCCGGGGGTTTGCGTTTTCCCTGCGGCCTCAGCCCCGTTTCGTTCGTCTGCGGACGGTACGCTGGCGGCACGTCGTGACGACAGCGGCGATCCGTAGAACGCGTGCGACCGGTAGACTGCGGTCGACGGCAACTGTGAACGCTCGACGCACAAGCAAGCTATACAAAGCTTGAAGCCGACGACGCCACTGTGGGGAGAACTGGGTTCTGCCTCTTCTCTGCTAACAGGCTCGAGCTTGTCAGTGCAGGCACTTGTGTTCAAGCGTCTTTGTGTTCGGTTGTCGTTGGGTTCGTGTCTTATTACTGACTAGGCACTCTTGCAATCAGCTCTAGACGTTCGGAACTGAGGGCAAAGCAGTGAGAGTGATCATGTGCGAGGCTTAACGGAGCCAAGCTTCCGGACGGTCCAACTTCAACAATCGTCACGAACAGACACACGTCAGTCCGTGGTCCGTGATACCTCTACTACACAACAACGATCTGATTGGTTGCACTTCACAATGATATGCACTCTCTCATGTTACAGGCTAACTCTCGCGACTCTAGGTCTATGCTTGTCTCAGCACTAGGTCATCCACATCAGCACTGCTGTAGCAGCAACTACACTACTTGGTCGATCGGTCCATTCGTCCAGACACTCAGAAACGTGTCGACCGTTTCTTATCTCAACCAATAACGCCTCGCGAACTAGACTGAAACCCATTCTCATCACACCACGAACTCTCTATTCCTCCGCACCCCTTCCAACATCGAGCTGCCAACATCGCCCTCCGGTACATAACCGGTACGCCGGAACCACCCTTACACAAGCTTACGGGACCACGGTTCGAAGTGCTAAAGACCAGTAACGGAAGGACGGGCATTGGCACACTGTTCGCCGTACGCTATCACCTTGCCAGCTCATCGAGCCGTTCAGGTCCGCATTCTAGAGGGGATCGTGGGGGATATTGGAGGGTGAGACGGGCTTTCTTGAGAAGGAAGTAGCCCCGACTTGCACGGCTTGAGAAGAAATACATAGCCACCACGCACACAGCAGGCAGCAGACAAGAGCGTGTAGCCAACACACGCCCACCCTGATCGTCTTCCGAAGGTATCTATCCAACATCCATACATCCATGCCGGAGAGTGTTGAACACCCCAGACCAACTCTGCTCCCAACCACGAGGGTACGAGAACACCACAACGATTGTCAAAGCTTGACTACTCGACGAAGAAGAGAATGCCAAACTAAAACCATGCGTTTTCGGAAAGATCTCGACGAGATGGTTCCAATGCCTCCATTTTGGCACGGCTTCTCTTTCTGCTGTGGAAAAGTCGAGCTTTAAAAATCGATCCAGGGGGTTTGGTATCTTACGTCACCCACGGTAGACAGCAGTCCTTGCATTGGCGTTTGTTGTGCCGCCGCATGAGAGGACCTGGCATGATCGCATGATCAGCTGAGGAAGAGGGTACAAGCCAAGCATACTGCTGCTGTGTTGTGTACAACCACGACACACAAATGTACCACCCGCACACAGCGACAGGCGATTCTGTAGATACACGACCAGATCTTGCCACGCAAATCTCGCAGTAATTCTCGGAAGTGCTCTGCCCGTCCTCTAAACATTCGAGTCAAGAACAGACGTATTTGTAGTGACGGCAGAGCTTTTGTGCAAACGCGACACACACCCCACGACCCACAAAGTGCCGTAGGCTACAGCAGTAGACCTTGTCTCACTCTTTTCCGGTAGCTCGCTACTTTGCCCATCCTCCATGCATAGGAGTCAAGAGCTCGGTGGAGTTTTATTCAGGGAGATCCCTGGATGATCCGAAACCGAGGGAAAAAGACACGCAACGCTGCAGCTCGCCAGATGCGTCCCCCTACACATTTTGTTTTATCATTGCAGAGCCTTGGCTTCCCCCGCCTGCTCGAAACGTTAGTCTTTCCTGCGAGAGACCCCCCCCCAAAAGGGTCCTTTTTAACCCATGAAGTCCTGCCGCGGGCACGCTTTGATCGAGATTTGTGCGTGTTGAGTTCGGCTGTGTTCTGGGCTCCGGTTTGTTAATGGCGAGGGTGCGAAGTCGAAGAGAAGAGTTTTTAATTTGGTTGCCAAGAGGCCTACCAACAGGCGCTGTTTTCTCAATATCCGCTGGACGATGTTGGAAGCAGATCTGCACGAAGGGGTGCACGCTTACGGCAGCTACGGTCGTCCCACCTGAAAATCGTATGTATTGCGAGAGAGCGCATACTCAGCAACATGACTTGGTTTCGGAGCAGGCGGCCTAGTCTCAACCCAACTGAGTCGCGGCGAAAGCGTTTGCCCAAGATGGTTTTGAGACACACTTGTTTTTAGTGGCAACAGAAACTGAAACCGTCCAAATAGTTGCCCCCCTTCTGACTCCAATGTTCACCGTACACGTGAGACCTGCTGAACACTAGTGTACTTCCTCTGTCTCATAAGTCTGGGAACTTACGGACTTTTAATTGTTCGCGTATGCACACTACTCCGATCATCCTATGGTTGGGTTTGTTGGAAAGATGAAGCGCAAACGAAGCTGATGCAAAAAAACTAAAATTTAGTTGTTTATACTAAAATGAAGTCAAAATATGCCCATTTTGGCCCTTTTCTGAGAATTTGTTTTGGGAATATTAATGGGAATTTTTTGAGAATTTCCATCGGAATTTGTGTTTATCAATCCCGTGGGGTCACAGTTGTATTTTACATTCTACAAGTGTCTTGGTTTTAGTGTGGGGTCAATATTGTACTGGTTTTAGTGTAGGGGGAAGCGACATGGAGTGAGGGGCTAGGTTGAGGGTTGGAGATAAATTTGGGGGTTTCTAGCTTTATTTTCCATCGTGCCCCACCCCCGCCCCCTCTGGAAAGGGGTCAAATACAGCCATTTTCGGCCTGACTACTTTTTTTATTTGCCGCTGGCCCATGCAGGGAAAAATAAATAAATGTGGTTCAACCCAAAAAACGCTCAAGATTTCGAAAAAATTATCGCCGAAGACATCCGAGACCGTTAACGTTCTCTCCCAACATGGTCGCCCCGGTGGTCTATTATAGTTGGTATCCTCGAAACCTTCTAGAGGTCAGGTCAGGGGTTAGAACCCCGGAGCAAGCGAGCTTTTCTTGCAAAGTGAGTTTTTCTCTCGCTTCCGCTCCTGGCCTAGTGGGTAGCGATATTCGTGTGTACACAGAGGCAATAGAGTGCTGAGCTCTTCTCGCATTAAAAATCGAAGGCAAAGTACCGCAGGAGGGGAGGGTAGAGAGGGGCTCTTCTGTGTGACCACGGGTTGGAGTAAACGGCCCTAGTGCTGTGAGCGCTGATTTCAAGTGAAGACAAAAAAAAAAAAAAAACCCAGACTTATGAGACAGAGGAAGTATGTGCGGTAATAGACCTACCATTGCATCTCCAAAACAATCTCAACAGGTAATCCAACACACGTATGAACAATCACGGTCCGGTGTTATCCGTTTGTATGTCGGGTGCTGGTTTCACACAGAACGCCTAACGGCAGTATCCGCAAAGCCAGCCAGTCGCTCCTCTGCCGTCTGCCGTCTGCCGTCTGCCGTTTGCTTTCTTTTGCCATTCTCTTGCTCCGCTCCGCTCGTTGCTCCGTGCTGTCTGCACTTGTACGCAAGATTCAGAAACACGAGCACAAAACACGCAGAGGAACTTACACGCAGCATACAAGGAAGCGGGATCTCACTCACGTACTCAAATCACACGGGCCGTGGTTGCACACGGCCCGTGTGCAACCATCGTGCGCAGCTCGATACCACCGGCAATAACATCTTCGGGTTAGTCCGCGTGGAATCAGTCACCTTGAGGTCTCGTGCTCTCTCTCTATGTCTTTCACACCGTGGACCACAGTTGTGTCCCGGTGGCTCTTCGTATCGACCAAGCGTACAGTCGCACGCGCGCATCATATGGACTGATTTCATTTTGTGTGCGTGCAACGGATCAATGTTACCATCTCAGCTACATTAGATTTTCTGTCATATACTGATGGGCCATGGCTACGGCATGTCAGGGGTTTTTGTCTCCTTTCGCGAGTGGAGCATTTCCAGTTTGTGCTTTGTACATCTTGGCTTGTTCCATGCGAGTACGAACTATCAGTTTCTTTCTCCGTCTTCTTGGCGAGCGAAAGTTCTGTTTTCGCTCGCCACTGGACCAAACCATTTCCGGTGCTTTTCTGCGTCTTGGTTCTCCACGCGAGAGGCCATCATCTCAGTTGTGTTGGTCAACGTCCGCAGAGCGAATGTTTTTACCACCTTTCTGACTTCTTCATCCTGGACCAAGGGGCACCGTCATACATCGTCGAATACGGGCATTCGTTCCCTCCCAGCGCCGCAGGAAGACCGACTTTCCTCACGTATCCCAAACACCGTCTTCACTCCCACGTAAGGAAAAGTTCTCTCTCCCTTCGACACACACATCACTCTCATTGGAGGGAGTCTTTCCTACAGTTACGCGCATGCATAATAACGTGAGCCGCGGTTTGACACTTTTCTGGGCATTGCACTGATGAGCGTGGCGGCTTACGCCGCCCAACCCCGTGTGGGTTCCATTGCTTGTGCTGTGCCGCAGATGGCCGTCGACATCAACGAGCTCCTCCGTCTGGAGGCCGAGCTGAAGACCTCACGTGAACGTGAAACATCACCTATTAGTCTAGATGCCAAAGTGAATATTCTCAAGTACCTTCAAGTACAGACGGTAAAGCAGTTTGAAGCAGAGTACGACGATTTGTACTACGAGCTCAACAAGACAGGAGGACTTCATTGCCTTCGCAGCATCGCCCCGGTTCGGGCGAAGGGGCTCTTCCAGCCCAAGATCTTGGATGTACAGGACTACGGCGAGGACGAGAAACTTGAACGACAGCTACATTTCTATCTTGCAGAGGCTGAGCTTGCAAAGCCGCGTTTGGACGAGCTGGTTGCGAAGGTTGCACGCGACTCGAGCAAGTACGAGGTTCAATGCGTGGACGTCAAGTCTCGGGAAAGTACGCGACGGAAGGCCAGCAGGTTCTGTGATGGGGGCGTCCGAAAGGTTGCTGACATGGCTAGGGTGACTGTGATCTGCGCCACACCGGAGGCCCTGGAAGAGGCGTACTTGGCTATCATCATGGCATTGCCCAAGGCGAGTAGGACTGCAGATTTCCCGTCAACCCGCAATTGTGGAATCATGCCGTACTCGTTCATGTGCTGTTTGTTGCGAAATCGATGCTCGAGGCAACTTTGGAAAATCACAAGGGTCTTGTTGTGCTTGCTTCGTTTTACGCACAAGTAGGATCGTTGTTTTTTTTTTCCTTCAGGTTTGTTTTGCTCTGCAATCCTAACGTTGTTAACCATAATGTTGTTTTATTTGGTCGTGGTGAGGTTTTCCCCAGCAATCGTACTCCCAGCTATTGGCGAGACCGGACCTTTCTTTTTCCCGATCCCCCCATATGACTAGCGGCACCAAACAACTCCGATCCTCCAAGAGCGACTGCTCGTTCTCCACGTTGATGAGAAGTATCGCAGCAGGCGTTGTCAATCGATTCCCAACCTCCAAAGATACCTGCGGGAAAGGGTCTCACATTCCGAGAAATAAAGTAACGAAGGATGGCACCCGAGACTTCCGCTGAACCAATGCATAGATGCATGGTTGGAGATCGACCCAATGCGCCCCTAGCGCAGCTGAGTTTAGTGCCCCATGCGTACCTCCAACATTTATTGCTGTAGTTGCTCCCAACGAAGCCGCCACCACTATTTATTGGAGCCGCTATACGCGATGATGCTGAGCGCATAGGCCATGAAATAGAATACTGATTGCTGCGGGGTATTTCCCAGACACGCATTGAAATCGATGTTGCCAACGTGGCCTCGGTAGGGCTGCACATCCTCAGTGACATCAAAAGCAACCCCTGGTGGTGTAGCGGGCACACGGAATGCTGATGAACCAGCCCGGAGGTTAAGCGTGGGTAGACGAGGTTAGACTCCTCGGTGTGCTCGAGCTCCTTGCGAGTGTTGGTATGCTCAACAATTTGGGCGCCTGTGCGACACAAGCTCGCCGTGAGGTGTCTTGTGTGCGCTCGTCAGCAGCTCAAAAACATGATTAGACCAATCACCCCCACTTTTTTGAATGGAAACCTGTCATGGGAGGCTCTACCTCGAAGCGTCCTGAGACCATATCGAAAAAAATGAATGGTGTTATCCTCAAAGCCACTTACGCAACATTGTTTCTCACCTCCCATGGATGAGAGCAATACCCAATCTCCATATTCTGAAGCCCGATAGGGATTCGGTGTCTGTTGCCGAAATTCTCACACCGATATTCGAAATTGACCCCACTTTTCCGTCCCAATAAATCGGTCCCCGAAAATCCGACCCCGCCCTCCTGTTTTCACCTGGTTTTAGAGTGGTCATTCTCCGGTTCCTTCTCTAAAAGCAATTTTCTTTTCTTCGGTCGATGCTTCTCGAGATTTCATTGACAATTGTTTCTGTGGTTTGGAAAAGGTGTCCCTCCTGGCCCCATCCGCCCCTCCTGCAAGTTTGGTGCGACAGCTGTGTCAGTTTTTGAGAAGACGTCCGGTGTTATATGTCTTAATCGTAGATCTCCCCCGTGCGAACAACCGATACGCACACTCTCTCTTATCTTTTATACCCCCACAGGTCATCAAATACGCCGCACCCCACACGACGACACATACATGCAGGGCAACCCGTTTCGCTGCGCCGTTTTCTAAGACATACATGCCGTTTTTCCGCAATCGAATGCGTTGGATACAGCTCCCGAGACCAATTCGTGGGCAGTGCTCACAATGCGTGTGACAAGGCAGTGCTCACAAGGCAGCTGGTCTCGCAACCACTCCAACCCCCTCGGGAATGTGCACCAAGCAGTGAGTACAAAAAGTTGAACAAGTTAACTTGTGCACCTTCTTGGTATCCTTCCAGACAACTGCAGCTGTTGGACCACACCCAAGTCGGAATTTACGGGAAAACGTCCAGGCATCATACATATCACTGCCGTACACACGGTCGGCAATACTGGACGCACAACATATCATAACACACACGCGCCGGAACACAAATGTACCCAGGACGACTTCCTGCAGTAGACACTCCACATACATGCAGGGCAATTGCGCCGTTAAGCGCTGCGCCGTTAAAGATTGCACAAGGTTGCACATGTTTTGGTCTCCTTCCAGACTGTGGACCGCACGCACGTGCCTGGATATACCGGTCCTTTCCAATGTTCCAATTACAGATGATTGCAGCCAGCAACTGTAAACTGTAGTGTGATGACGACTGCCAACCATGATTTCTGTAGTACTGCTGTGTTCACGGATTGCATACGCAGCACTGCCAACCATGGTGACCGTACAGCTCAGACGCGTTGACGTGTTGACTTCCTGCTTCCACACACACTCAAGATTGCAGGCATCATGTACACCCGGCTTGTCGCCTTCGCGGCTCTCCTTTTCCTTTTCGCGTCAAGTCCTGACAAAGCACTGCCGCGCCGACAAAATGAGACGTTAACCCGAACAACGAGCGAGCCGCTTCTTTGCGTCCAGCACGGCCTCTGGCGACAAGACGTGTAATCGCGCTCGTCTCCACGGCGTTTCAATAGTTACGCAGACCCAATCCTGTCTTTAGGTATCTAGCCCAGGCCCCTACGTTTTCGTGCTGCTTTCGTCTTCTGGGCGACTGCCTTTTCCGCCTGTATTTCTGGGTTTTGGTTTCTTTAGCGGTTCGCCGTTTGTTTGCGGTATTCGACGTGCTGCAGGCATGATGTGGGGCGATCAACAAAGACATTCCACCATATATTGAATTCACGCCGCCGGCTAACCCATCCGGACTGCCCTCGGTCATTTTTTGTGTATGTTTCTTTGTCAACCGGACAAATTTCGATTGGTTGCGGATCCCCGTCTATGCCCGTCACAAAGTGACCTTTCTTTGCGATCCTGCTCAAATCCTGGCGCTCATGGATACCATAGTCACGGCCGGCGGACCCGTGTCTGTTCATCGTGCGAACGCTTTTTAAGCCAAACACGGGAAATGGCTTGTTTACTTCCTTCTTGCTTGATCTACCAAGTCCTATCATCCTCCACCCCACCCATACATACCGTATACTCCCCTCCCCGGGAACGAAAGGAAAAGGGCTTCAGGGAGGCGGGGGTGCTACACCCGGGCTATTATTATCAACAAGTTGTACCCAAGGAGTGAACTTCCCCAAGACCAGTAGGGGATGATCCTTGACAACAGTCAACAAAATACAATTCATGACAACCTGTTTTCTGCTCCCCTTGTGAACCGGCTCATTTAGCAAAATGTTCTGCGTGTAAAAAACGGCTTCAACTCCGACTGGATGCCTAGCGGGTATCGGGATGTGAAGCTGAACCCCGTCGTGAAGGAGCACTTGTGTGAGATTCAGCTGCACCTCCGCGAGTTCTTCGCATTGAAAGGCGGCCAGCACGCCGTATACGAGTGGGCGAGGGAGCTGAACGTAACTACCGAAATAGACGGTGAACACCTGATCAAGAATCTGTCCCCCGAGGTTACGAAGGAGATGATGCGCCTGGCTGGGGAGAACTGGCGTGGAACCGGGTACCTTCTACAGGACCTACAGCTCGATGCTGGGCAGTACGATCTGGCGGAGACGAGCTTCCGAGAGGTAGCTGTGAGAGATATAGTTAAGAGGTCTTTCCTTGTGTTTGCACAATTTTTCTGCGTTGGAGCACCTCTTGAGTAGTATATCCATAACATGCAAGTGATCCCTGTGGAGTGGGCTCAGTAGAGCACACACAGGGTGATACAGGATGAAAATAGAGCAGGCAGCAGGACCAGCCCACAGCTGGCTGCCAACTGCCAGTTGTGACGTTTCCCAAGCCCAACAGCCCACGCAGCTGACGTATTTCGACTCGAAGAACCCGACGAGCCTCAACGAACCAAACATAATTATTCACTCTGTGTGCAGTCTTATGACACATGCTTGCCGCTTGTGGTCCTTACAACACTCACCTTCCAGAAACTTAGGGATGCCGAGCACAAAGCACGGGAGTTTGAGGATGACGATAGCAAGGACTCGAGACGGGCGTTGGTCAGCGCAAACGCAGTCAGGGCAAGACTCGCCCATATTCTGAGCGAAAAGGTAAGGCAAAAGCAATTCAGTTCGACCACCACACAAGCTTGGTGGCGTATGGCCCTGGGGATCTCGGCCTGGAGACTGCGACATTCGTTACCGTGTGTGATACTTGGTTCATGAAAATAGGGTCAAAGCATTTTCCCCATGCTGTTGCTTAGGGGAATACTGAAATCGTGAGTGATGGCGTTCGTCGAAATACCATTTGATCCTAAAACGTTTTGCAACCCGTTGCGGATGAGCAACATAATCGGCATGCTGCCAATATCCTGTGTGCGACACAGTATACTTGATCGTAAGGACCATTTTCGAGATATTGTTTGTTGCTGAGAGTGTCTCCCACGTGTGTACGCGTAACTCACCATATTTTGAGCGCAAGCTTGAACTGGTAGCTCGCAGTAGCAAACCATCACGGCGATCACCCTGCGGTGAGCGACCTGACTCTCTCGGGCCGACTATTGTGCTCCCATCAACCGCCTGTCGTTATCGTCTCCCTCCTGTCTGTCGCCCCACACTAGCGTAGACAGGCACACAAAATGCACCATGATGCTGTGTACGTCGCAAAAATATTGAATCTCGCGTGTTAGTTGAAGTTGGGTGTCGATGCGGTTATATCCGTATGTACTTGCACCATTTTCGTTACTGGTGGTACCAATCTGTCACACCTGTGCTGTACCGTGCTGCTCGCCCTTCATGATTTGGGCGTGCCGCATCAAACCGCTCCTTTCACGTGCCCCTCCTTCAGCGCACGAGCCGATCCAGACCCAATTAACCACATGCATTCACAGCAGTGCTTCCTCGGAGAGCGTGCTTGTACCTCTCCTCGTCTTTCGGTTGCAAAGCACGTTGGGGAGTATTTCGCTATACACAGGGTTTCGTGTGGTCTCGGTGGAGACTTTCTGGAAACAAGGGAATGTATACCGAGGCGGATCCTCTGTACCTTCAAGCTGTCGGGATTGAAGAAACCATCGTTGGGCACTGGCCACCCAGCTCTCGCCACACGCCTCACCAACCCAGCGGAGTTGTGGGCTCGGATTCCTGAGAACATATGGCATCACCACACCAATCTAGCTCTTCCCTTTGCCGTCACATTCCAGGCCAAGTACGACGAGGCCAAGGCTCTGTGCGTTCGGTCGCTGGCTACGTATGAGAAGTTGTACGGTCCTGACCACCCGGCCGTCGCTATTGGCCTCAACAACTGGGCAGGGGTATTGAAGAGGCAGGCGAGAGTCAACATAATTTTCGAATATTCCAGCATTTGTTTTACATAGGGTCTACACTTTTTGGCGAATCGCTTTTTGATACCAAATGTTCTCTATGAGCAACCACAGGTTGCGTATGGCAGAGAAGGCCCTGCGCCCGGACAATCCAGATGTGAGTGATTCTAGGGTCCACAAGTGGTCGTTGAAGAATTTTCGTTTGTGGTGGACCATCCCATTATTCCAACTCTCTGGTGATCATTATATGCGCAAGCATGACGAGGCCGAGCCACGTTTTAAACGGTCACAATCAAATGTGAAACGTGTCTCGCTCTTTCCTTTCCGGTCATATTCCAGGGCATGTACAAGGAGGCTACGGATCTGTGCGTTCGGTCGCTGTCTATCCGTGAGAAAGGTGTAGGTCCCGACCATCCGGACGTCGCTGTAGGCCTCAACAACTGGGCGGGGCTGTTGAAGTGTCAGGTGAGAGCCATCAGAAATGTTTTACCCTGTAGAACCAATCGTAGGGTCCACACTTGTTGGTGAATCGTTACTTCATGTCTATGAGTAGTGCACATGGTGAGTTAGGATAGAAGGCCCTGGACCCGGAGATCCTAGATGTGAGCATTTCTGGGGTCCACATTTGGTCGGTGAAGAAATGTTTTTTTGGTGCACCACACCATTACAACAACTCTCTGGTGACCACTCACAGGATTGGTAGGACGAGGCCGAGCCACGTCCTGAACTATCAGAGTCAATACGCGAAAATGAGGTAAATAGCGCAAGAGCACCTCGATGTGGCCTGGTCGCTCAATAACCGCGTCAAGGTGATGGGCGTGTGCCCGTCCGCATTGATAAGTTCACTCCTTGACCACACTGCCAAAACGCATTTTTTTTCTCTTCTAGGGCAAGTATGTTGAAGCGGACACTCCATATGTTCGAGCTATTGAGATTGGAGACGCCACCGTTGGGCCTTGAACACCCCGCTATTGCCACATGGCTCACCAACCCGGCGGGGTTATTGGCTAGTTCCTGAGCGCATACAGCTTCACCAAATGAGTCTCGCTCTTTCCTTTCCCGTCACATTCCAGGGCAAGTATGAGGAGGCAGCGCCTCTGTACGTCCGGTCGCTGGCTATCCGTGAGAAGGTTTACGGTCCTGACCACCCGGCCGTCGCTACAGGCCTCAACAACCGGGCTGGACTATTACAGAGTCAGGTGAGCGACATCAGATTTTTCGAATTTTCCAACAATTTTGGTAGGATCTCGTTTGTTGGTGGCGAAGCTACACTTATGTCCAGTCCCAGGCTACTGCCTCCGACGAACCTGCATGTGAGCATTCTAGGGTCCATATTTGGTCGGTGGAGAAATTCCATTTTCGGTGGACCACGACCTGACATAAGCTCTCTAATTCATGAACAGAGCAAGCACGACAAGGCCGAGGCATGTTGTGAAGGTCGCAGTAAATATGAGAGCACGCGCTAGGTCAGGAGCACGCCGACGTGGCGCAGTCGCTCAACAACATGGCGGGGTTGCGTGTGTCCGTCCGCAGCATGCTTTGCTCTCGTTGACCACACTGGTGTGACGCTGTTCGTTCCCCTTCCAGGGCACATATCCCGAGGCGGGTCCTCTGTACCAAGGATCTATTGAGGTTGGAGAAACCATAGTTGGGCCCTGACCACCCAGCTTTTGCCACACGGGCTCACCAATCCGGAAGGGTTGTTGGCTATGGTTTCTTGGCACACACAGCGTCACCAAGTGAATTTCGCTCTTTCCTCTCCGATCACATACCAGGGCAAGTATGAGGAGGCCGAGCCACTTTTTGAACGATCACTGGCCATTCGAGAGAAGGCCCTGGGTCCGGAGCACGCCGATGTGGCCCGGTCGCTTATCAACCGGGCGGGGTTGTTGCAAGCTCAGGTGAGAGCCCAATAACGGTTCTACGACAATGCCGAACCACCATGAACGGCCACAGTCAGAATGAGAGAAGGCGCTACAGCAAGAGCAGCCCGATGTGGCCCAGTCCCTCAGTCGGGGTTGTTGAACGTGTGCGCATCCGCAATGAGTTCTTCTCGCCTTGACCGTACTGGCAGAATGTTTTTCTTTCACCTTCCAGGACAAGTATGCCGAGGCGGAACTTCTGTACCCTCAAGCTATTGAGATTGGGAGAATACCTAAATCGACGGTGCCGTACCCCCGGGGAGGAGATTAACTTTGCGTCTGAAATTGTGTTCCCCCGGGGCGAAATTTTAACAAGGGGGGGGTACTCATAGTCGTGCATGCCGTAGTCGTTAGACCCTTTACCTCGCATCCCTACAAAGCCGGGACGGAGCACGCCGGGTTCTCACCGGACCAGGCTCTCACATCACCAAGCGCGAAGCGCCGTGAGGTATTCGGCGAGTCGCATGAAGGGTGCGCTGCATCCTGCTAAGGGTGTTCGGCATCTTGTGCTTACTTTCTTGCGTACGGATGACAGCTGCGTATTACTTAATATATTTTCTGGTGCTTTCACTGCCATAGACAGCTATGAGCACTGTGTAACTGCCTCGAGGATGCTTGACCATTTAACACAACGTGGTGCTATCATCCCCCTTGCGCGGAGTGAGGGTTCTCGACCCCTCACAACATGATCTACTCGACCACCATTATGGTTACCGGAAAAAAACAGAGGTAAAAAAAAAAACGGTATTCTGGTTGCCGAGCTCACAAAGTGAATTTGCTCGTTTTATAACGTCGTTGCCAAGCTACGAAAACCCAATCCCGATGGCAAACACTGATGGGGGGGGCAAGGGGTCTTTTTCCGTGTACCCCGGGGTGGGGGGGGACAGCACAACTGCCATACATGTATACACTCTATGTTCCTGCAATGGACAAACATTTCGAGCAAGCGTTCCGCGGATGACTGGTATCGTCCCAACCACGGTGAGATACCATATACTGGTGGTACTCTTGTGGCGTCAACTCTGGCGCGTTGTCACAAGGGTGCACGAAAAACATTTTCCGACACCTGCCCAACGAAACGTTTTTCAGACCTCTCCGGGGGGGGGGCGG
>FN649745.1:1048906-1136835 GCA_000310025.1 Ectocarpus siliculosus | reverse complement strand
GTGGGGGGTAGGAAGGCCGGTCCCCCCCCCCCGACGCCATGCAAATTCCTATATAATAATTCCCATGCTAAGTCCTATATATTAAGGGGGCACATTCCATGAACGGGGGTAGTAACAGCCCACGTAGCCCCTGAGGGCGAGCTTGAGAAGGTGGAGGGTGGGGTGGGGGTGAGGAGGACGAGAACGGAGGGCGAAGGTGCTCGGGGCGAAAGCGCTCGAAGTAACAGCGGTTTAGTCTTGTTGAGGGAGGTGGAGGGGCCTGGGGGAGTGAATAAGTATGAACGCGCGTGGTGAAGGTGACGCCATCGCCGTAGGCTCATCGGCAGCCCCTCTTCGGTATGTTGCCGGCTTGAGTATGCTTGTATTGATTGCTGACGTTTTGACGCATGATATTTTGTGTGTCCTTTGGTTCTTGTGTGTCGTGTGTTATTGCGCCATATTCGCCTAAGGTCAAATGTCGCGGACTTGTCGCAGAAGCATTGAGAATTCTAAGTTCCTTCTAGCTTGAGGGGGTGTCCCCAAGCACTGTACTCCCAAGACGTGAAAACCAACTACAACTATTTTAGTATAGCCCATCACAGCTATTTATACAAAGTAGCAATCTCCCAGCGCCGAATGTACACACCATTAATTGATTAATTATCTCAAACCTATAAAAAAAACTAAAAACTGGTAACAAGGTCCTTGTGCACTTCTGCGTGCCGTGAACACCACACGCAAGCACACGCAATGGAGAGCGAGAAAGCCAACAAAGCCTCGACAAAAATGTACCACGAAAAACAAAATCGTCCTTCTCCCGGGGGGGGGGGAGGGTGTCGGGTAGGTGTGCAGGAAGACTTTTTTTTGTGCACCCTTGGTTGTCATGGTCGAAATATTCATGAAATTCGTCCGAAAGAAAATATACTGGAGGGATCTTAGCCAAAAGGCTGAAAAGTACACTTAACCCCGGGCGTGCGTTGAAAATGGGGGGTTTGTTCGTTTTAGAAAAAACAACCACCCCGGGGCATACGACAACATTTTGACAGTTTTTGGCCGAAATTGTGGGGGGGGGGGGGTGCGGCACCGTCGATTGCGGTGCGTGGACAACCCAGACCTTGCACACGACTCACGAACCGGTCGGGGTTGTTGGCTGGAGTTTATTTGCAATCAGCGTCCTCTTTCTGTTCCCGTCACATTCCAGGGCAAATATGAGGAATCCGAGCCTCTGTACGTTCGGTCGCTGGCTATCTGCGAGAAGGCCCTAGGTCCTCACCACCCGTCCGTCGCTACTGCCCTCGATAGCCTGGCGTCGTTGTTGGATAGTCAGGTGAGGGCCATCATAATTTTCGACTTTGCCAGTAATTTGGCACGCTTGTTGGTGAATCGTTAGATTATAGCGAAGCTTCTCAATGAGCAGTCACATGTTGCTTATTGGAGACAACACCCTGCATCCGGACCCAGATGTGGGTCCACATTCGGTCGGTGATTAATTTTCTCAAACCCCAACTCCCTTACATCAACTATCTGATAATTGTACGACAAGACCGAGCCACTTTACAAACGGCTATGGTCAATATATGAGAGAAGCGTTCATTGAACTATGAATACAACTTTGACGGGTTGTGTGCGACTTTGTGCCTGGGCAACTACGCTGAGGCCGAGCCAACTTATGAGCGGGCACATCCCATGCGAGAGAAGGTGCTTGGTCCGGAGCACCCCGATATGGCGCAGTCGCTCAACAACTGGGCGCGGTTGTTGAGCGTGTGTACTTCCACAATGAGATTTCTTGCCTTCACCATAATGTCATGAAGCGTTTCGTTCCCCTCCCAGGGCATGTATGCCCAGGCGCATCCTCTGTATCTTCAAGATATCGAAATTGGAGAGAACATGTAAGGCCCTGACCACCCGGCCCCTGCGACACGGCGCAACAACCGGGCGGGGGCTGTGATTGCCGAGCACGTACAGCGCCATCAAATAGCTATTTCTTCTCCCGTCACATTCCAGGGCAAATATGAGGAGGCCGAGCCTCTGTACGTTCGGTCGCTGGCTATCCGTGAGAGAGTTTGCGGTCCTGACCACCCGGACGTCGCTACAAGCATCAACAGCTGGGCGGGGCTGTTGCGAGCGCAGGTGAGGGCCATGAATATTTCCGAGTTTTTCCGGCAATGTTCCGAGAGTTCACGCTTGTTGGTGACTCGTCAGTCGCTACTTCATGATGAAACTACTCGGTGAGCAATCACAGCCTGCTTGTAGAAGAGAAAACCCTGCATGCGGAAAACCGATGCCGTATGTCAATTTTTCTGGGGTCCACATTTGGTCGGTGAAGAGTTCGCGGTACGGTGGACCACTCCCTTATACCTACAGGTTTTTAAGCACGACGACGCCGGGCCACATTGTGAACGGTCGCAGTCAATATGACAGAGGACGTGGAAAGAACTACATGTATTAATACAACTCTGACAGATAGGTATGACCGTATGCCAGGGCAAGCATGCTGAGGCCGTGCTACTTTATGAGCGGTCACAGGCCATTCGAGAGAAAGCCGTGGGTCCGGAGCACCCCGATGTGGCCCAGTCGCTCAACAACCGGGCGGAGATGTTGAGAGCTCAGGTGAGAGTCCAAGGATGTTTCGTGGAAAGTTGGTACAGTAGGGTTCAAATTCGTGGTGATGCACGTCGGATCTTAGTGAACCGCTGGCTGACCGAACCCATGTTGCATTGCACAGGGTATGTACCACGATGCCGAGCCACTTTTTATGAACGGCCACAGTCAGTATGAGAGAAGACGCTGTGTCAGGAGCACACCGACGTGGCCCAGTCGCTTCATCACTGGCCGGGGGTATTGAGATGTTCTCGCCTTGGCCACACTGGCATGACGCTTTTCGTTCACCTCCCAGAGCAAGTATGCCGAGGTGCATCCTCTGTATCCTCAAGCTATTGAGATTGGAGAACAAACTGTGACGCCTGACCACCCAACTCTTTCCGCACGGCTCAACTACCGGGCGGGGTTGATGTGTACGATTTCTGCGTATTCACAGTGTTACCAAATGATTTTCGTTCTTTCCATCACCGTCACGTTCAAGGGCAAGTATGAGGAGGCCAAGCCTCTGCTCATCCGCTGGCTGGCTATCAGTGATAACGTTCCAGTCCGTTACACCAACTCTCTGATACATTGACAGGGGAAATACGAAGAGGCGGAAGTGCTGTACAAGAGGACACAGGAGATCCTGGAAAAATCGTTGGGGCGGGAGCATCCAAATATTGCCATAATTTTGAACAACCGGGCGACGATGTTGTGGAATCAGGTGAGGTCCCATGGGAATTTCCTGGAACATCGTAGGGACACCCATTTCTCGCGACGAATCTCGAAACCGGGTGGGGCTGTTGAGCAATATTTCTCCGCGTTGAGCCATTCAAACCTTCAACACACGCTCATCCTGTTGTCCGCTCACGTTTGTAGGGCAACTTCGGCGAGGCGGAACCATTGTACGTGAGAGCTATCGCAGTTGGAGAGAAAACACTGGGTCCAGAGCACCCAAATCTTGCCGCGTGGCTGAACAACCTGGCGGCGTTGTTGTACAAGCAGGTGAAAGTCATTCGAACGTTCCAGGAGTTCTCTTGAAAGCCATGTTTAGGGGTGAATCGTCTTAGTTCATGGTGGACCGCTCACTCATAGACTCTCACTGCTGGGTGGGATGCAAGGCATATATGCTGACGCCAAGTCACTCTATGCGCGGTCACAATGCATACGAGACAAGGTTTTAGGTCTGGAGCATCCCAATGTGGTCCAGACGCTTAATAACCGGCTGGGGATGTTTTAAAAGCAGGTGAAAGCCATTCGAAGTTTCCAGGATATCTCATGAAGCCGTGCGCCCGGAAAATCCAAATGTGAGAAAGTGTAGGATCCACATTTGGCCGGTGAAGAATTTGCGTTTATTATTGACCACTCCGTTATACTAACGCTCTGATTCATTGACAGGGCAAGTACGACGAGGCGGAACCGCTGTACAAGAGGACGCAGGACATCTGGGAGAACTCGTTGGGGCGGGAGCACCCAAACATTGCCATAGTTTTGAACAACCGGGCGACGTTGTTACGGAATCAGGTGAGAGTCATAGGAATTTTCCGGAAAATCGTAGGGTCCATTGTGATGGTGATCGTTTTTCGTTCTTGTTGGACCCATCGTTGACATCATCATTTTCTTGCAACACAAGGCAAATTCCAAGAGGCGTGCCCTCCCTATCTGCGAGCTATTTAGTGCGATTGGGGAGAAGACGTTTGGCCCCGACAACCATTTTCTCGCAACGCAGCTCAGCACCCGAGTGGGGTTGTCGAGCAATATTTTCTCGGCGTTGAGCTATTCACACCTTGCACAAACGCCCATCCCGTTGTCCATTCACGTTGCAGGGCAAGCTCGGCGAAGCAGAACCATTGTACGTGAGAGCTATCGCTATTGGAGAGAAAGCGCTTGGTCTAGAGCACCCAAATCTTGCCGCGTGGCTGAACAACCGGGCGGTGTTGCTGATCAAGCAGGTGGGTGCCATTTACATTTTCCAGGACCTCTCATGGAAACCCTATTTTGCTATTCATCCAAATCTGACATGCTTTGAAGGACTGCATACCTGGGCAAGTAAAACTGAACCTGAGCCACTCTATGCGCGGTGCCTACAAGCGATGTTCGAAATTATCATGGGTTCTGAACACCCCAATGCGCCAACACCCCTCAAAACCCGGGTGGGGTTGTTGAGCAAGAGCCATTCGATTTTTTCAGGCAATCTCATGAAGTCCTTACATTGCGGTGAGTCGTATTGGTCGCTCCCTCATTATAGCCCACTGCTTGGAATGCACGGCGAATGTGCTGAGGTCGAGTCACTACGACCAGGCGCATACCCTACGCGAGAGCCATACGAGAAAATGTGCCGGGCCTGCAGTTATTGATCCCACCTTGACTGAACTGTAACTCTACCCCGTTGTGCACGACTGTATCCCAGGTAGATTGCCAAGGATGAGTCAATGTTAGAACACGGTGTCAAACGATAGACAAAAGGTTTCTGTGCTCTGAGCTTCCGCATGCGGCCGCAACCCACGGCCTGTGTGTACTACGTACCTGGTGCATGGATCCAAGGGTGTGTTAAGTAAAGTATTACTAAACGCCCTGCTCAGAGTATTTTGAGCAAGTATACTCAAACTCGGTTTGTGAAAACGGCTGAGTAGTTTTGAAATAGTTACTAAAACGCTTGAGTATACGGATGAGTATTTTGAAGTACTTACTCAAGGATTGACTCAAGGTTCAGTAAATATACTCGAGTAGCTGAGTACGCATGAGTAGTTTTGAAATACTTACTCAATCTCCTGAGTATCGATGAGTATTTTTGAAATCCTTACTAAAACATCCGAGTACGGATGAGTATTTTTGAAATACTTACTCAAAAATCCGAGTACAGATGAGTATTTTTGAAATACTTACTCAAGGAAATACTCAACGAATGAGTAAAATACTCAAGTATCTGAGTACGCACGAGTAATTTTAAAATACTTACTCAACCTGCCGAGTGTTGATGAGTGTTTTCGAAATACTTACTCAAACTGTTGAGTACACATGAGTATTTTTGAAATATATTACTCATCCTCCTCAGTAATGATATCCCTGAAGTACTTACTCAGTCTTCGACTATGGTTAAGCAGTACTCTACGCGTACCGGTGAATTCCACCCTAGACTAAAATGTAACTAATGATGACGTCAGTAGTACGGGGCATTCTCTGCGGGCCCTGGGTGCACCACCGCCACACACTCTGCTGATGCACACGATTACTCGCGGCTCGCCACTAAAGCGATACTCAATACTCATCAGGTAGAGGTAGCGGCGAAGTTCCTATGTGACGCAGCTGCTGCAAATGCAGAGGCACCCGCCAATGCAGCACCCTTGGAGGCTGCGTAAGCAGCATCAGCAGCAGCAGCAGCAGCAGATGCTGAGGTGATCCAGATCGAACGGTGCGCGTCAGAGAACCGGCTGTTGCTTACAGCACGGTGAACTCCGAAGTGTACTCTGTGACGGCGGAAACGGTGTCCGCTGTCAAGAACTTAAAAGCACCAGACGGTTTCCGGCAGGAAGGGGCACGCGAGGACTCCTCTCTTCTCTGTGGAAAACTATTGCATGCCCCTCCGAACCCCACGGGGCAAGACCTACATCGAGAAGTTGTACATTATGACGTACTTACTGCAATGCCTGAGTACGCGTGAGTAGTTCTGAAATACTTACACTGAATCAATCTCCTGAGTATTGGTGAGTATTTTTGAAACACTTACTCAAAGTATTTGTTGAGTATTTTTGAAATACTTGCTCAAGGAAATACTCAACGGATGAGTAAAATACTTTACTAAACACACCCTTGCACGGATCTATCGGGTTTTTCACAAAATCTTCGCGAATATTCATGCGGTTTGCGCACTGGGTTAATGTGCTCGATCCTGCATCTCAACCGTCCACAGGAGAAGTACACGGAGGCCAGTCCACTCCTGGAAAGAGCCCTCTTAATCCATACGAAGAACCTTGGGGAAAACCACCTGGACACGGTTGGTGTTCGGAACGACCTGGAACTTGTTCGAAAAAAGGTTCGTGCTCGACTGGACCGTCTTGTAGGCATACCCCATGCACAGCGCATTGATTGCGCTTAGGCCTGATGGCACATACTGAAATTGTTTGTTCCGTGTGGCAGGTGTGAAGACGAGGGTGGAAGAAGCTGCCTGCGGTGGTAGCGGTCACTGCAAACGCGAAGAGCATTACAGGGGAACAGCTCTGAAAGGGGAATTGCATCAAGTGTATAGGGACGTCGCATATCTTGCTCACGTCCACGGTGACTGGCTGCGGTGCTGATCCAATCTTGCACCTATTGTTCGTACAGTATGGATGGACCGTCGATGGAATGTTTTCATGCATGTGGTGACTGTCCTTCGTGGAAAGGGTGCACGACGTGTCTCGCAATAGCGAGGCAAGTTGACGACAACGTGCGCAGCCAGTAAACTGTTCCAAGCTGTTGTATTGTAGGTGAAGCCACTTGGGTCCGAATGTCAATATGTTGATTTTGACTTGGCTGAGGAACGTGTAGTTGTTGTCGAACCCTTCGGCTCCTGTACCAATACATGATGAACTATGGTTGGACACGCGAGCAGCATGTTGTTGTGCTCTGCTGCGCTCAATAGCGAATAAGGTGGGCGCCTTGTAGAGTTCCTACATAAGTTCAAGGCAAACGGACTCCAAGCAGGCAGCATGGAGCCAGTGGTTTTGATAGAAGAGGCTCATCAGGCTAGTGTTGGACATCGAGACGAGTCCTTAACATCACCGAGAGGTAGGCAGCATGGGCGGCGGACGTAATGTCGAACAGTAGAACGAAACCCGTTCGATACAATACTGTACCCTAGCCGAAGGGATGTGTCGAAGGCTTTTCAATGAGTGGAGAAATGCACCTGCTTAACGGGCAAAATATGACCTATGCACTGAAGGACGAGAACATTTTGTTTCTTAACGGTACAGTGAAAAAAAAGGGACGAGGAAGGGACAACTGTGTCAAGTAGAGTACTTGTTCGTACTTGTTCGGGCAACAGATTTTCCGACAAAGACTACAAGTAATAGTGGGCTGAGGGTTAGACAATTTCCCATCCACCCACCCTACATGCCTCCTCCTCAGTCCTACTGTAGCCGTTATTACCTCGTCTCGCCAAAAACTAGTTTAGAGTTTGAGCTTGCCGTAGGTGTTGTGAAAAACGAGTTTTCTTGGCCCGTTTAAATTGAATATTACCGGACGATGGCATACGGTTGCCCGATTCGTTCGTGTTCTCCCGTGCGATGTAATGGAAGTCGGTTGTTAAGAAGTGACTTACCAACGTGTAACAAGACATTCGGGGAAAGCGTCCAGTGCAGGCGCCATCCGCAGATGATCGTCATGGAACTTTTTTGGGGGGTACCACCCCTGGGCAAGGTCTGATTCTCTTCTTTGTGTGTTCGTAATGCTCTATCCGACCGGCCGTAGAGGTTTGGAGGGGAAACTCGTTTCTGTCTAGGTTTGTTCTCTCCTCCAGGGAAAACTGTCAAAACGCCAGAAAGCGGGGATGGCCCCCCTCTGATTGAACAAAAAACAATTGGGATAGGGAAACCTCGGGTGGAGAAGTGCGAATCCGTCGTCAGAGACTCCAAATTCATTGATGGCACTGAGTTATAGCTATCCCAAAACGCCAAAAAAATCGGGGGGATGGAAGGCTAGCATCCCCTCCCCTCAAAATCTCAAAAGCCGGCTCTAAGGGATGTAAGTCTCAGTGCTGGGTACGTTTAGGGTGGGGATCATGAATCTTAATCCGAATGGCCCAGTTCGCTAGCTACTATTTTTTTAGAAACAGGCGTGGCAAAGTGACGTATTCCGGAGGATTCAACCACAATGTCATTTTCTATTATTATTCTGAGCAGCTGAGTTTCGGTTTATGAGAAAATTTCTGAGTGGCTCGAACTCCCGTAATCGGCCTAGCGGAATCGATTGCCGATGCACAAAAACAATTCTGTCGGCAATGCCGCAAAAAAAAAGTTCAAGGGGTCCCGAACTGATCTTTTATTGTACTTTTTTTGTTACGTCGTTTTGTGGTTCTTGAAGCGAAACGGACAACGAACAAAAAAAACATAAAAAAAATTACGACACCGCACAAAATGCGTCGAAGCTACACTCTCTGTTTTCCTACGGGTCTTAACTGTCACCCAAGCCCTCGTTCGTTCCATAGTGACCGGTGGCTGCCGAGATATGGCACAGAGTGATGTTACGCCACCACCTCGGCGGTGTCGCAAATAAGCATATTTACAACACCGCGCGAAACTTTCCGAAAACACCTCCAATAGGCACGAAACCTATTGCGCTGTGTTCCCACGCTCACCAGCTGTCGTGCAAGCCGTTGTTTGGCCGAAACCAACTTGGGGTTCCCGAGATACGCCCAAGAATACGGCCGCAGCACCACCTCGCCGATGTCGACATTATGCCATATTTACGATACCGCGCGAAACGTTCCGAGAACACATCTAATGGGCACAAAACCACCTTCACGAAGTTTCCACGCCCACCAGCTATCGCGCAAGCCGTTATTCGGCCAAAACCAACAGGGGGTTCCCGAGATACATGTAGATCAACCTGCTGCCTTCTCAAGATTTAGGGTTACGACGGCCGAGAACGAGGGCGCAAGTGGAGGGGAGAAACAAAGGGAGAATGGAGAAGAAATGGGAGCAAAAATAATAGACGTTGGGGGTTTGGAAGAGGGCCGAGGAAGATGGAATGCAGACGGCCGGGGACACACGTTCAAAAGAGGCGGACAGGGGTGGATTATCTGTGGGAGGTGGGCATACGGACCGCAGGGGTTGGAGGAAGCGCGAAACCCTCGGTTTCCTTGAGCAAAGCGTGGAAGGAGGGTTGGGGGTGGAAAGCCAAACATCCTTCGCTGAGTGCGCCGGAGGGCATAATCGACGGAAACGCCGAAGCGGAACAACTTCAGCAAGAGCGTGCGGATCGGAAACTGCTTCGGACGGTGCATACGTTTGGGGGAAAGGCGATTGGGCGTGAGCACAAGGTGGGTTGACAGATGTTTTTTGCCTCGCCTGTCAGAGTTGGTGTAGGGTATTTCCTCGAATACCTGGAATCTGCTGCGAATTTCATGGACGGAAGGAGATAAATTGATCAGGTCTGTTTACATGTCATAGCCCAAACATTTCACCCACATCGTACCATTTTACCTTGGATTATCTTCTTGGGTTCGCAGTATTTTCATATCCCGTGAGTGTCGTGCTACTTTATATACAGAAAATGAAGAGTTTGGCTTCAGATGCACATTCATCCTTCAACGAGGAAGCCTCCTCGAAGATTACAGTCAAACATGTTTTGCGCGAGGACCCACCGCGATGTTATGCCTCTGATTCGATCAACCGAGAGAGGTGCACGTGTGACACCGGGACTTCGGGCACAGCCAGATCTCAATACGAATGTCATGGACAGGAAGGAAGGAGTGAAATTCCCACGTGGGGAATTGACAGTGAAGTCAAGGCTCAGTTGAACCCCGCCACTTGGGTCACTGACCGCCTTGCCTATGCATAGAATATGTCGAAGAAGTCGGGACTCAGTTTGAAACCACAACTTGGGAGACCGATATCCTTGCCTACGAATGTCATCGGCAAGAAGAAATGAGTGAACTTCGTGAAGACCGTGTTTCCGTGACGCCCTACTTCTTCAACGACATGGTTCTACGTGTATTGGGATATCACAGACTTTGAAGAACTTTCACTCCTGATGCGACCACCGTGTCGTTCTACCGGAAACACACAGTCTTGTATAAGATGCATGATTGGGTTCTCTCAACGAGTGACCCTCATCGAAGCTGACCGTGGAACATATTTTGCGCAATGACGCCTTGTGATGTTATGACCCTGATTCGATCAAACGAGGGACATATGCGTCTCGGATGCGGGACTCAATTTCACACCGGAACTTCTGGCACATACAGCCCTCGATATGAATGTCATGGACAAGAACGAAGGAGTGAAATTCTCACGTAGGGTTACGACAGTGAAACAGCATGTTTGGAGGAGTCGGGACCCGGTTTTACACCGCAACTCGGGACACCGAAATCCTGTCTATGAATGTCATAGGCAAGCATATGTGAGTGACCTTCGTGAAGACCTTGTTTCCGTGACGATCTACTTCTTCAACGACATGGTTCTACGTGTATTGGGATACGTATCACAGACTTTGAATAGCTTTCACTCCTGATGCGACCACCTTGTCGTTCTACCGAAAACACACAGTCTTGCATCAGATGCAAACTTGGGTTCTCTCGACGAGTGATCCTCCCCGAAGCTGACCGTGAAACAACTTTCTGCAATGACGCCTTGTGATGTTATGACCCTGATTCAATCAAACGAGGGCAATCAAACGAGGGAGACATGCGGGTCGGACTCGGGACTCGATTTCATACCGAAACTTCTGGCACATATAGCCCTCGATGTGAATGTCATGGACAAGAATGGAGAAGTGAAATTCTCACGTAGCGTTACGACAGTGAATCGTCATGTTTCGAAGGAGTCGGGACCCAGTTTCACACCGCAACTTGGGACACCGAAAGCCTGTCTATGAATGTCATGGGGAAGAATGAATGAGTGACCTTCTTGAAGACCGTGCTTCAATGCACCCCTATTTCTTCAACAATGGTACGTACCAATGTGTTTCGGATGCCAGATAATGTTTGCACAAGTCGACAACCGTGTCGTGCTACTGTAAAAAACGTAGAGTATTGTTTCAGATGCATATGGGTTACCTTGACGAGTTACCCTCCTTAAAGCTGACAACGAAGCATATATTTGGCAACGATGCCCTGCGGTATTACGCCTTTGATTCGATCAAACCAGGGAGATACGCATGTCGGAATCGGGACTCGGTTTCACGGACACCGAAATCTTGGCTCCTTTGTCAAGGTCCACGACGATGAAAATCTTGAACCCACCTCGTACAATGTGGTGATGGATTCAAGAGGTTACATGCAGACGATTCCTGCTGGCGTCGTCGACGCCAACGTAGCGCATGCCAGAGGATACCGGTACGCCAACAACCACAAACTGGCAGGAAAAGAGTGGGTAGGGGCAAGAGTTCGGGGGAGCGCACGGCATATTGTCACCAACGAGGGTGGGATCGACGGCAGTCTGCCCAAGAAGAGCGTGGCGAGGGAGGGAAGCGGGGATGGTAGCATCAAGGGGGAGGATGTCAACAGACACGACTATTCGGACAAGAACATAGGAGTAGCAGCGACCACCAGGAGGATCCTGACAGTGATGCCTACTTGGGCAAGGGTAGGAGTATCGGCGATGACCAGGAGGATAACGGCAGTGATGCTTACTCGGGCAAGAATAGGAGTAACGGCGACGACGGGTCTTACATTCGAAGACGACTACGACAACGATGGCGTGCACCCCACAGAACGTGCAGAACGTGCGGCATAACGCCGCAAGGCATTCAATCATCGCGGAGTCTTCGCCACGATGATAGCCAAGAGCAAGGAGAACGTGGACGAAATCTTGCGTTCAGTTTCGCCTGACCAAGCCCTGGATCCAAAGACCCAAAGTCGGGGCGTACGTCCAGAACCTGCTCGGTGGGCAGACGGCCGTGAATCCAGTGCCGGCCCCGAACAAAGGGAGGGCGAAACGTTTCGACTCGCGAGGAAGACGTCTTGATGTCAAGCGAGAAGAGGAGCGATAGCACATCGGCTGTACTGCGACACCCGCCAATCCGCGGGGGCGGAAGGACAAATCCCGGAGATCGACAAGGATGGAGGATTCGGCCGAAGGTGGACATCGGCGGACGAGAAGAAGAACGAAGCCGAATACGTAGTTGACCCTGGCGTCGTTCCTACAGCGGGGGAGGTGGTATGTGTCAGCGTCAATATTTTGCGCCTATGAATAAGGCATGATGCGGTTACATCGGATATCCTATATTTTGCTTTTGGCGCGTTCGTGTGGAAGGGTGTGTTCGTCGATTGCTCCAATTTTCTGTTCGTTCGAGTGCGTATGTAGTCGGATCTGGTAGACGAGATGACTGTTTCAGATGCCCTGCATATACGCGTTGGGTACAGTAGTACGACCAGAGAATGATTGCGCGGAGCCCCCAAGTCAGCTGTCGTGCGCGTGGCACTCGTCAGCTGTCGTGCGCGTGGCCCTGCTCTTTCCCCCCAACCGGGGTGTGAGTGATATCAAGCACTGCAATTGCTACAAGGACAACAAGGGCGTATCACTTAGGGATACGAATATTTTCAACGTGATTGTTCGTCTGACGTCCGGTACTGTCTTCGATATGCGATGTTCGGTCGCCGACTACGCATCTCTGTGGTGACGTCTTCAACATGTGACCGCAATAAATGCTTCACAACTTGACCGCATAGCAAAACGTTTCTCCCCGTTTCAGACTGCGAACCTTTTGTAAGGGAACCTGCACCGCCCGACCAGGCAGGTACGCGTGTGGGGTGCGACACATAACGCTGCAAACAAACGTCGAAGTAGCAGGAGCAAGAACATCTACCTGAACGTGTTCGGCCGTTGCCAATGAGCGAAAGGCAACATGTAGGTCTACAATACATGTATAGGGGCAGCCACATGTATCTCGGGAACCCCATGTTGGTTTCGGCGGAAGAACGACTCGCGCGACAGCTGGTGGGCGTGGGAACACAGCAAAGAAAGTTGGTTTTGTGCCCATAGGATGTGTTCTCGGAACGTTTCGCGCGGTGTCGTAGATATGCCTAATTTTGCACACCGTGGTGCTGCGGCCACATTCTTGGGCGCATCTCGGGAACCACATATTGGTTTCGGCCAAATAGCAGCAGCTGGTGAGCGTGGGAACACACCGCCATGGGTTTCGTGCCTATTGGAGGTGTTTTCGGAGAGTTTCGCGCGTTGTCGTAAATATGCATATTTGGGACACCGTCGAGGTGGTGCTGTGACACCACTTTGGGCTATATCTCGGCAACCACCGACGAACGAGGGTTGGACGACAGTTGAGAGCCGTAGGAACACAGACGAAGTAGTTTTGAAGTATTTTGTTAGGTGTAGTAAACATTATGCCGTAAATTTTATTACCGTTTTCAATATTCTCATTTGTTGCAGCGGCGCGGAGCCCATGGCGCCTGCGGTAAGAGGGAAAGACAGAAACGACTTGATACTTACAAGTCATTTCTCCGTTTATGTCGACCATCGAGCAGTGCATGGCGTTCATAGCCTCGGCGATTTCTGCAAGCGACAGAAGAACCGTTCCCACTCGCGGCGATCGGGCATCAACAAGGCCTAAATATGCTTCCAATCGGCGACATCAATGCTGCCTGTTAGTGCACTGCCGCCCTTTGCGGTCTGTGGTGTTGAGACTGGGGACTTTGTTATGCCAGGAACAGCATATGAAAAAGGACCATGCATTATATATATCCGTCACGCAAGCCCCTCAGACAAGCTGGTATCCAACACGCAAGCCCCTCAGGCAAGTGCCAGGAGCACACCGCCGTGTGCTCCCGGGGGGCCCGCACATGGACCACAACCGCATGCATACCCTCACACCCATACTTACTTCCCATACGCGTATGTATCCCCCACAGAGGATGCACAGATCGGACTCATATCCAAGTACCACAAACAGCCCCCCTACTTGATGCGATGTACGATCTTGCAACCCTTCACGCGCAATCAGCCAACACAGAAAAACACCCCTTGAGAAAACTTATTCAACAAAACTGGCTACGCATCCAACACAAAGCGTCTCCATCAGTTTATTATTCATTAATCCAACGCGTTCGTCTCTGGAAATAATCTCAAACCGTTGACACAAAAGAATCATCCTCAGAAAGGTACCCGACAATTATTTGTGCTACAGCAGAAAGGCGTCGGAACGAAAACGGATATTTCTGGAAAAAACAACTTCAAAAGAGTTAGCACCAAATCCTCAAACACAACAAAAACTCAACTTCTTGACCAATCAAAACGAGAATTCGGAAAGAACAGCCCCAACCATTAATAATCGTCAAAACATGTCAAATCCTTCCTCCAATATATTGTCCAAGGACCAAATCCTAAACAGCGCGCACCCGCTAATCGGTACCGTCGCTGTTGTCCAAGAAACGATAGAAAATATAAGCAAGCATCCACGCAAACAGCCCCCCCCCCTGCTGTCAGCTCCGCCAATTCACCCCGAGCTAACAGTCCCCCCTGTTTTGCCGTTCACCTAAACCACCAATAGACAAGACGAGAAAACGAACCATTTCGAAAACTGCTCATGCCCTCTAGAATCATACGTGACGTCCCCCAACATGATTTTCGATGCAAAAGCAGCAAAACATGCGATACAAACCAACAACATGAAAACACGTTACACACATGGCATCAAACTCCGGAAAAAATGCGTACCGTATGAAAACTGGAACTCCAAAAGCCACCCTGCTCCCTGAGCGGCATGCCTTCACGTACGTACGTCAAACAACGCGCTATCATCCCATTCCTTGCGCGCGGCCAAAAACACACCGCAAAGAGCGACCACTGAACTCAGGACTTGAAATAAAAAAACATGAGTATCGAATCACCCTAAGTGCAAAACGCGACTGAACGTACTCCCTCCAAAGAAGACGGAAATAGTATGAAGCATTCAGCTGCAAGCAAGGTAAAACGCGACTGAAAACATACGAAGAAGCAAGGAAGAAAATAAATAAAAACCCACCTGCTGCTTCCTATTCCACAGGTTGTGGCAATGCTTATCTTGTCGCAGCGAACATTTATCATGTTATATATATACTTACAGGATGGTCGTCGTGACGTGATACATTTCTTGTTATTAGCATGAAAACAAAATAAAAATAAAAGATGGCTCGATTTTTGAATTTCTACAGCAGTATGGACCAGACGCCGACTTTACATGGAAGTCGTACGAGCGTCGACTTAGTTGTGCTGTCACAGCATCTTCCACGCACTTCTGCCAGTGCTGGTTTGTTGATAGGAGTCTTGTAGGTCGAGATACAGCAGTGGGATTCTCGGGTTGTGGAGGCAAAAGTGAACCAGAGCAAAAAATTTCATGCATATCTAGCTCGATCACTGCTGCTGTGTTTTTGCTACAGCAGTATGGACTATAGACGCCGAACGACGTCCGCGTGCTACAAGTACCGCAACGACCTAACGGGATGGGATACTTCCTGCCACGGCGAAGCATAGTACAGTGCGATGCAAACATCCGTTCGTGTGTCGCGCGGCTGCCACATGTGTCGACGACAGGTACACGTATAGCTCTCGCCATGTTGTCGTTACCGCGCAGGAGGACCCCTCGGAGATGTTCCACATGGTGCTACATACAACGACAGCAGTACTACTGTACATAGATGTCGTAGGAGAGTGGAGTTGTGCTGTCACGGCATCTCCCACGCACTCTCCTACCGGTGCTTGTGTCGATTGGAGTCTTGTAGGCCGAAATACAAGAGTGGGTTGGACTCCCGGGTTGTGGAAGCAAACCTGCCTGCAACAACAGAGAAGGCGGTGTTCTATTTACTATAATGGAGGGTTTCCACTAGAAATCGCTCCTAAAATCGCTCCTAAAATCGCTCCTAAAGTCGCTCCTAAAAGGCGCTCCTAACGACGCGTCGGTTCACGCGGATGGATGGTTAATCGCGCCGCTTGTTCCGGTTTGGGGTCAACAAGACCCCGATTTATGGAATCTGCGACATGCTTCGCTGTGGAAACCCTCCGGCCCCCCATCCACTCGGCCGCTCGGTCGAGGTAGGAGCCAGCCCTCCACCATTTGCGATGGCGCGCCTCGCACGTGCACAGGTCCGCCATGAGCGGTACCAAAAGTGCATCCAATGGATGACAATGAATGGCGGTGATGTTGGCCATGATGGGCGAAGAAGACCTGTTCCTGGTCATGGGCGCCTATATGCCCTTCAAGAGATGGCGCTGTACGACCAGCTCGTAGCACCCACGACCCTCCCTGGTGTATGTCCCCACTTCGATTTCTTCGAGGTCCTTGGAGGGTTTGACTTCAAGGAGCTCTTCAGATTCAAGAAGCCTCACTTTCTCAGGCTGTTGGATGCGCTGGAGCTGCCGGAATACTTCGAAATACACAGGTGAGTCTGATAGAGTCCCGTCCGAAAGGCCATCTGTCTCATAGATAGACTACGTTTCAGCACAACATGTACATACAGCAGTAGTCTACAGCACCCAGCAGTGCTAGGTGAGACCACACACAGCATACTGCTGCAGCATTGCGATAGGTACCGGGGTTGCGGCATCGGGTATCGCCGTAGGTGCCGGGATCGCAATGAGCATTGTAGTGCGTTGGAACATCATGGGTTAGAGCGCGGCCGGAGTCGATCCGCTGGTCTGGTGTACACGCCATTTGAAAAGCTGTATTGTTTTTGTTCATGTACTTTGAAACATGAGCTCGTTCGTCGGTGGACAAATACCTACCGTAGTCTACTTCTAGTTGCTAATCAGCCTCGTATTATGACAATCTGCTCCAGCAGTAGTACCTAGAAATAAACGCAACACAACAGCTGTGGACTGCCAACCGCGAGAGATGTGTTGTCCTTACCCCACGGGATTACTGACGCCAGCCGAAACACTGGCCTAGACAAAGGCCCGCCGAAAACGCCCCCAGACTCTCAATCCTTCCTCATTGTGCTCTCTCTCTCTCTCTCTCTCTCTCTCTCTCTCTCTCTCTCTCTCTCTCTCTCTCTCTCTCTCTCTCTCTCTCTCTCTCTCTCTCTCTCTCTCTCTCTCTCTCTCTCTCTCTCTCTCTCTCTCTCTCTCTCGCTCTCTCGCTCTCTCTCTCTCTCTCTCTCGATATGCGTATTCCTTCCCCCGGGCGCTACTGTTTCGTTGCAGAGGGGGTTACGGGGCATCCAAAGTTCCCGCGCGGCTCGCACTGGGTTTAACTCTGTGGCGCTTGGCATGCCCGACGACATTACTCGGCGATAGACTGTTCTGGGGCTTGGCAGAACCTTTAATTTGCGAGATCTTCAACGCTACTATAGGGTATCCACTATGGATTGACGCGGAATTTTGACCTTTGAGGATTGACGCCAACATAAAGTGACGGTTGAGGGTTTTGACGGGAAAAAATTCGCACCGCGTGTGCCCGTTGACACGTGAGAGGTGAAAAAAAAAAAATGGTGGAGGTAGAGTTCAAGGTTGGTTCGGGCTGCCACCCAGGGTCGACATTCCGAAGCGAAGACTCACACCCCCAGGCTCCCAGGAGACTAGGTGTACCCCTTCGCCTCATCCCGCCGACCTTCCCTCCTTTGCCGCGGCGACTTTTCCCAGGCGTCAAACTGCGACTTCCCAGGCGTCAAACTGCCGTTCGTTGCTGATGAGTAAGGCAGCTGCTCGCTGCACTGCTGTGTATATACCGATGTCACTGCGGCAGCAGAGCACCGAACCCCGTGAGGGGGCGGGCGAAATGCACCTACTGACTGGCAAAGTCCGTGTACCCTCCCTCCCTCCTCTCCATGTGCTCCCTTCGAGGGCGAGACTCCCCCAATCACTCCCCTGCCTATGCCCCTTTTTGCTGCTGAAAGCCCGTGCGCAATCGCGACGGTGCATCTACCGAACGCGCGCGCCGAACACGCGCGTCTGGCCACTTGGCCGCCGTGAGAACTGCCGAGACGCGTGGGTGCAGGACCGCTTGGAGCAATCAGTATAGGCATGGCCAATGTGTTCGCTGCTGACCGCGCACAGCAGACCGCAGCAGAGCAAGCGTGTGTGAGCCACAGTCTGGCGATGTTTGAAGCGTCAATCTTTTCGCGTCGGTTTAAGTTTGGGTGAAATTTAATTTTGACGCTTCCTCACAAAAATTTCGCCGTCAGAGTTTGCCCCCAAAAAAGCGGCGCAACCTCTTCACGTCAAAACTTCCTGAAATGTCAATCTTTCACGTCATTTCAACTACACGTGGATTCCCTCTACTATCGAGTGCATTTACGATCGTTGGGGGCATCTAGTTGACCAGTTGCAACACGAAGCGATCCTGCCTAAGATTGATATGTTCTGTGAAGCCATTCAAGACAAGGGTTCCCCCCTAGACCGCTGTTGGGGATTTATAGACGGAACTGTCCGTGCGATTGCTCGCCTGTGGCGCATGCAGAGGCTCTGGTACAACGGCTGGAAACGTAAGCATGCCTTGAAGTATCAAGCAGTAGACACTCCTGATGGTATTTTACGGCAGCTGTGGGGGCCCATGCTAGGGCGTCGCCATGACGTCGTTCTGCTGGGCGAGAGTGCCCTGCTGCAGTCTATGCAGCAGTGGTTCAACGATGACGCAGGCACTCCGTACTATATTTACGGAGACCCAGCCTACCAGATATCGCCGTGGTTGATGGCCCCGTTCAAGGGTGTGCTCACGCCCGAGATGCAGGCTTCCAACACTGATATGAGCGCTTGCAGAGTGACAGTTGAGTGGGGTGTCGGTAAGGTCGTGGCGTTATGGCCTTATGTTGATTACGCCAAGAAGCAGCAGGTCGCGTTGAGCTCGTGTGGGCTGGGGAAGCAGTACTCCGTCGCTGGCATTTTGACGAACTGTCACTCTTGCTTCTATGGTAACTCGACATCAAAATACTTTGGAGTAGGGCCGCCGTCGCTTGGAAGGTACCTCAGTGGAGAAGGGTAGGGTTAGGGCGTTGCTGTGATCACGGCACCTTGTGTCATCGAAAGTATTTCGTGGAAGAACGAGCTATAACGGTCCTGAAAGTGCGTGTGTGGGTGGGGGATTAGACGCATGGATGGATGTTTGCAATTGGTGCGGTAGAATCTCTTGTGTGTCAACGTACAGCTGTGCACATTGATGTTGTGAGGGTTTTGCGTTGCAACGTTGTCGTGCCGGCGGAAGGCTGCCATGGTTGTTGTCGCGGTTTTGTCGTTGTTTTTTGCAGGCTTGACTAAGAAACAAGCGCTAAGAGCGTTGATGGAAAACCCCGGAAAAATCTTCAACTGATTCTCTTTAGCATTCGCCCGGACTACAATGTCAGGGGAGCTGTCACGTCAACGTTCCGAACAACACCTCAATCAGTGCGTCCGAAGAAAAACCGAAACACCGAACCGCGCAGTGCAGCGATGCTTGCTGTTCGAAGTGGTGCTACGGGGATCTTGTGCGCTACGATAGCGTAACAGTCTTCAAAGAGTGTGGCAAAATCCTAGCTTGCTTGTATCAGCCCAAACGGTGGACTTCATGGATACCCTCAAGGAAACTTGAACAAGTACATGTTGTTTAGCATGTTTGTTTACCTGGGAGAAATACCAAGCAAGACCAATTTTGCATCCATCCGAGTTGCGTCAGAAAGGGGACGGGCAACTCCGGGAATACGTGCTCCAAATACTCAGAACAAATTCCTCAGATAGAAATGAATCATGTTCAACTCAATGACCAGTTCAAATGGCCTTCGAAAGCTCAAAGGCTTCATCCATGACTTATCGAAACATGCAAAACCTTTCCTCCAACACACATACATAAATACAAGGCCTAAGCCCGCACACAAACCGACGAAATACATCCAAACGTGTTTGGAAACAAGCGTCAATGTAGTACAACTTTCGTCGATACTGCTGCAGCTTCGATTCCTCCATCTCAGCTAATCCATCCACCAGCCCCCTGCTTGAAAATCTCATGTAATAAACGCAACGAAGATTCCATTCAACATTTAATTCCAGATCAACTCCGCAGAGAAAACGCCGAGAGTGATCCGAACATGAAATACCAAATTCCCATTCAACATCCAAATATAGATAAACTCCGCAAGGAGAACGCGGAAAATCCATACATGAACTACCCAACCCGATTTCAGAAATACTGCTTGTTGTACTGCGGCGGGGAGCTGGTGTCGCCCCCCCCCCCCCCCCCCCCCCCCTTAATTCCCACAGCAGTGCAACAATCAGGCTTGATTCTGCAACGTCCAGCATGCCAAGTCGGCATTCCAACTCCATCAAATAAGACTCCAAACACGACAATAATTTAACACCAAAATATGTCACAAACTGAAGTTCAGATACGTCTGCCGCGAATAAGCACACGCCATCGTACGAATCCGCCAACGTGGGAACAACAATTTGTAACCCGCAATGATTGCCTTGTCGGGGATGGTTGCATTGGAGGGACGCAGAAACAGCACGCCCCTCCCCAACCTCGCCACCCTGCACGCCACACGTCAAACCAACGTCTACGCATATCAAATACCAAGAGAAATACAGGCGTAAACTACTTGTGGGACAAACCGCACACAGAATATAAAACCGCCAGTTGACATGTATCCCCTGGTAACTGCCGCCCAGCCGCAACATCCCATCTAACTCCCAGATACCAATAACAACTATAGAATTTCCTACCAGAGGCCTGGAGATATTGTCATTTAGCAAGGTGAAACGCGAGTAGACATTCCACCGAAAAAAAAAAAGCAAGCATGCCAGCAAATGAGGCAGCGACCGCGCGCCGACGACCGCAGAAATTATTTGCAGAGATACGGCAGCTTCGTCAAAGGCCAAAAGAGGAGAATGGTCGACATAAGAACCTGTACCATTACCGAGATAAACAAAGTGGCAGGCAGCATACATGCAGGGTACGCACTACCTACGGTATAGCTCGATCCGTCTATGGTGGCCGGCCTGTTGAAACCCGAACCGAATAGACTAAATTTAGTTATCGCAAAGACGCGACGCCAAGAGGACTTACATCAGAGTTATCCTCCAAGTCATCTCTATGGTCATCGTCCATCGCCCCCTCCCCTGTTTTCTTCGCGTCGTTCTTCTCCTCGTCCTTGTGCTTCGTTTTCATACGTCTCCAGGCCTCTTTCAGAGTCTTTCGGCCGAAATCGCTCCTGTGGGGGGGCTGGCAAGCGAGTGTCAAACACGAACAATGCTCACGCCGTTGAAGGGGGTGGCGGGCGTGGAAGGTTCGGGGGACGCGGGAGGGAGGGCTTTGTAAGAAAAGTAGTTGTCGCTACACCGATCCGCCATCATGTCGCACGGAAATTTATACCGTGACAGACATTTGGCGGTCGCTCTTGCGACAACCGAAGACATAAATGAAGACATAAATGACTATCAGTGTAAGGATTTCAATGCCCAAATGAAGTCTCCAACAGGTGTCATGGAACCAGCAAAATCTATCATACAACAGCCTACAGCGGGTAGCCCGTATTCCATGGGATTTTTACAAGAAGCGGAGATGGGAAATGATAGCGATATCCGTGCCGGCGACAAGCAACGAGGGCACGAGGGGAGAGAGTCAGGAGCGCCTAGATATTTTCAATTGTCAACCCTGTTTCCACGTGGAACAGGTCTACAGAGTACCTTGCTGGCACCGTTCCTTGTTCCCGCATGCCCCGGTCGTACTACGACCACGGGGCGGTGCGGCTGAGTTAGACCTCCTTGTAGGCGAAGCGTTGTGTTCGAAAAGTAAACAGAACCTTGCGTATGCACGAAGTACCCTTCTAGACGAGGTCAGCACGGTCTCGGCCAGGGCAGTGTTTGGATTGGAAACGGTTGTAGCAAATGCACCTACACCCAAAGTCCGAGCATCCACTTATCGTAGTCTGCCGCTCGACCCAACAATCCTCGCGCCTTGCATGCTACCACTCTGTTCCAAAACACCGAGATATGAGTACGATATGCACATACACTCACACGGTCGGCCAAGTAGTCCACGATGACGGACTTCTTCTTGCCGGATCCCACGGTCTGTCAGGTCTGGGGTGTGAATAACTCTTCAGCTACTTTGTCCCACAGACAGTCCCGCTTCTCCGTGTTGCCTGCTGTCTCCGGAATGATTTTCTGCACGGCCATGCAGAACGCTTCCCTCTCACCCGGCCTCGACAGCGGCTTCGACACGTAGGGTCACAAAATGGGGGGGGGGGGGGGGGTCGAAATGTTACAAGAGTGTCCATTCTTGGTACCTGTGGACAGCAGGCACAACAGATTAGCTCCGGCACAAACGAATCAAGAGCTCGGTGGCAAGGGGAGTGACGACGTCGAAATATTGCGGAAGTTTGTACTCCCAAGCAGCAACACTACTATGGTCGTTCTCTTTTTTTTTTTTACTGCGAGTAATACTAGCATGGGAGGTGGAACAGGTGTTTTAGACAACAGTACCTCCCGTAGGATCGTGCCTTTTGAGGGACTGGTTATGATTTCTTGGGGGCGCCGGTGACGCACGGCTTGAGGGGTGGGCCTTAGGAAGCTCAAAGCAACATCGCCTGCCCGTAGCTCAACTCTTTTGTGTATGTAAGGCAAAGAAAAAACAAGTAATGGGGGACCAGACTGCTAGCAGGGAAGGCACAGCTGTTCGCATCAATAGTAGATCCTTTCACACACAAAAGTAGAGAGGGGTACAACAGCAGTACTTCCATCCCGAATGGGTGGCGTGAGGGAGCGTGTTGGTATACCCCTGTTTTCTCTGTAGGGATGATGCACATGAACGGGATCGGACGGACGGACACTTGGGAAACATTTTTACATCCCCTGGCTGCTCTTCTCTCTCAACTTTATTCGCCTTGGCATGCTCACCTATTCGACCCTCTCCACATATATTTTCGTGTTGTAGAATTAAAAAAACAAGCAGAGAGCAAAACAGGCAGCACCCCCTATCGGCGAGCCTGAAAATGAGAGCGAGCATGCTCACCTATTCGACCCTCTCCACACATATTTTCGTGTTGTAGAATTAACAAAACAAGCAGAGAGCAAAACAGGCAGCACCCCCTATCGGCGAGCCTGAAAATGAGAGCGATTATACAGTGCTGCTCTTTAATAAGTGGAACAAAGAAATATGTCACGTACCGGGCTTATTCTTGAGCTTCTTCACAGGAGCGACCTTCCTCGCAGGAGCGACGTCCTGCCGCGTGGCGCCTCCTCCTGACGGGTCTGAGTCGCCTTCTTGCGAGGTGTCATGGTCAGCGGCATGTGCAGAATCATGCGAGGGAAAAACCAAAACAACATTAGTGTATGTAGTCTACAGCAGTAGGGATGTAGAGGTTTTCTTGCTTCACTTTAACAGCAGTCGTTCCGTCTCTCCGGGCGCCTTCAGATACACATCAGACAAGGGATCCAGAGAGATATTCTAGGGTTTCCACATAGGGGAGAAATGGACTCTAAAATCGCTCCTGGAGGAGAAATCGTCTCTGGAGGTTTCGCCGCGTCGATTTGGCGCGTTTTTTTTAAAAACAGCAGAAGCGATTCTTTTTCCGCTAGGCGCGATTCTTTTGTCGACTCTAAAATCGCTCCAGGCGAACAGCAACATACCTGCTGGCCGTACACACCCATCCATCCGGGCACCACGGGTCAGGCACGCACAGCTCTGCTCGGCACGAGCGCGAGGTGCCAGCTACAGCCGAACCTACCAGTACACACCGGTTGTCCACGAAGTACAACCGGTGTGCCTCACACCAGTAGACCGGTTGTCCGCGGCGCACAACCGGTCTGTCTGCACGTCTACACATCCTCGCACGAGCATGGCATTCAACTCCGACGAGAGCGACTCCAACACGCCGAGGCGCTCAGGCCGCGATCGCACACCCACCCGGCTAGACCGTGAAATGGGTCACAGGGAGGCGTCCGGGGATGGAGGGCCGGGAAGCAGGGGCGGGGTTCCATCGCGCACCTCGACTTGTTCAGGCTCAGCGTTCACCCTCTATCTCTGGACGACAGCTTGGACCGTGATGCTGAGGAATCGGGGAGTGGAAGCAGCGAACATGAGTTCTCCCTGGACGGAGGAGGTGCTGGCAGGAGGAAGGAGGTCGCTTCGGATAAGGGTAAGCAGGACGCTGGCAGTGGGTGTCAGCTGTGAGGGTCAGCTGCGTCTGTCTTCAGTCATGTCTGTCTGTGTCGACCACGTTGCTATCCTCTCTTGACCCTAGATCGAACGGTTGCCGCGAGGTCAAGGGGAATCCACACTTACTTGTAGTCTAGACTATGTACAGCAGACGGGAGCGTGACGCGTGCACACATGTTAAGGGCCGTCGCCGTTCGCTAGAGCAGCAGTAGAAGGATCAACTCGTGTCCGAGTGGGTACCGCACATGGGGTGTATGTAGCTTGATACTGAATGCGTCCCTTCGTTGAGTTCCTGGCTGTACATGTTTGTTTACACATGTTTACACCTGCAGCGTACATTCCTTCCATCCGTTGCGCACTCTGCAAAAACAGCAGTTTCTCTGTTGGAGGATAGCGACATTTCGGATATGTCCGTGGGCGGAACAGGACAGGAGGGGCGGAGGAAGACATCGAAGGAGAAGGGTAAGTCGAACGCTGGCGGTGAGTGTCAGCTGCGACTTCTGTCATCATGTCCGTCATGGCTGGCCTCTCTTTCCCACTGGCCCAATGATCCCCAACAAAGCTATATAGACGGGCACGACGTATTTCGGCGCTGGGTGGGGAATAGAGTATCCCGCTCAACTTTTTTTTTTTTCGCGGCATGTGGTCGCATATTTCTTTGCCACTGCCGAAAAAGACCGCTGGATCTTTACGCAGTACATCTTTTGCATTTATCATTTTACACTGAACGACGCAGGACGGGTCGACCTGCATCGTTTTTGTTGTTGCTGTTGTCTCCACATTAAAAACCGTTCCGACGTCCTCCTCGATACTTGTGGACTACCTGTTGGAAATTGTGGGAATCCCTTCATTCTGAGAGAGAGAGCCATAGGTCTCCATCCGGCCTTTTCTTTTTTTGTATGCACTTTTCTTCTTGTGAAGTTTTGACGTTGCGCTTGCCATCGTCGCCGCGTAAGTGTTTGTGTCTTCAAACCTTCTCAGCCGGCCTTCAAACTTCTTGGTGGTAAGTCTCCGTGTGGTAACTTCTCCGCGCATGAGTCATATGCAGCTATGACCTGCGCTTTGACTTTCACGATGGGTATTTTACCTCCCCGTCTTGCGTTGGTGAGTACCTGCGATATACAGAAGGATCGCTCCACGACGCAAACAAACGTCGACGTCTCCGTTTTTTTTTTGTTCCCTTCGCACTCCATCCTTGCGGGGGTTTTCACCCCGAGTTCGAACGTGGGGTGCAATTTCCTCTCTTCGTACCTTCCTCGTCGGCCTTCTCCGTCGTTGTGTACATAATGTATACCTCGATTTTTCGGCTTTTCGATTCCGATAGACAAGACTACGGACTGACATGTTCCTTTCACCCCCGACGGGACCGCGCGCTCGTCGAGTGCCGAAATTCTTCATCACTTCCTTGCCTCTCCCAACACCGTCCCTTCTTCCCGCCCTTACAAATCCTCTCCCCTTCTTCTTCTTCTTTCCGTCCTCGCGGACACTCACCACCATCGGTCCTGGACGTTGGCCCACAGCCCCATTGGGGGCGGGGGGCCAATCCTTAACCCTAGTTATCATGAAACCAAGTACGAAAAACAAATTACGCACACGCCGTGGCACACACGTGTTTTCTGCATCAAAGTGCACGGTGCGCTTGCAAGGGAAAAACAGAACGGAAAAAAATAAACACGAAGCTAAATGGCGAAGCTAAAACGTCCATGCCTGCTCACAAAACCGAACAAAGTCGTAAACGTTTCACATGTTCTCCCACTTGGCTGTAACAAGGTGCGGTCGTCGCTATCACCGTGTCCTCCCCGTTCCCGGTCGACTCGAGGACGCCACCGCTACGGCCGCCGCTGCCATCGCCGCCGTTGCCGTTCGCGCGCCGCCACGACCGTCATGAGTTCCAGGGCCAACACGGCTGCCGGTGACGTCGCTGCTGCCGCCTCTACCACCGCCGCCGTTGTCGCCGCTGCCGCCGACGGCGCTCTGGCCAAAGCCGCCGCTGCCGTCTTCTGCTGCCGTCGGAGCTCTGGCCGAAGCCACCACTCCCGTCGCTGCTCCTGCTGCCGCCGGTGTCGCCGCCGGAGCTCTGGCCGAAGCCAACACTCCCGTCGCGGCTGCCGCCGTTGCCGCCGCTGCCGCTGCCACTCCCGTTCCTGCCCCTATCGAAGGGGTACGCCACCCCTGGGACCGCCCCCCGTCCCCTCGCGCCACGGCAAGATGTCTTACCGGGGTCGAAGGGGTGCGTCGGGGCTCCACTCCAGGTTTCATCTAACCCCTCACCCCCGTTCCCATCACCACCGCTTTCCTCGCTGCTGCTGCTGCTGCTGCTGCTGCCACGTCCTCCTCAGTCTTCCCGGGATGAAAAGAGTGCGTCGGGGCTCTACTCCAGGTTTCATGCAACCCCTCGTCCCCGCCCCCATCGCCGCCACTGTCCTCGCCGCTCTTGCTACAGCCGCCGCTGCTGCTGCTGCTGCTCACGTCCCCCTCAGCCTTCCTGGGGTCGAAAGGGTGCGTCGGGGCTCCACTCCAGATTTCATCCAACCCATCGTCGTCGCCCTTGCGGCCGTCTGGACACCCGACGCCAACGCGGCGACCGGGGATGCCGCTGCTGCTGTCACCACTGCCGTTCCCCCCGTCACCGATGTCGACGCCGCCGCCGCCGCGGACGTCTGGACACCCAACGCCAACGCGGCGACCGGGGACGCCGCTGCTGCTTCTGCCGCTGCCGTTCCCCCCGTCACCGATGTCGCTACCGCCGCCGCTGCGGCCGCTGCTGCTCACGTCCCCTTCAGCCTTCCCGGGGTCGAAAGGGTGCGTCGGGGCTCCACTCCAGATTTCATCCAACCCCTCGTCGCCGCCCGTGCGGCCGTCTGGACACCCGACGCCAACGCGGCGACCGGGGACGTCGCTGCTGTTTCTGCCGCTGCCGTTCCCCCCGTCACCGATGTCGCTACCGCCGCCGCTGCGGCCGCTGCTGCTGCTGCTGCTGCTGCTGCTGCGGCCGCCGCTGCCCCGGTCATCCGTCTCTCCACCATGCTTCTCCTCTCCATCCACACGCACCTCCTGCGTAGAAAATCCTCCAGGGTCAAAAGGGTACAACGCGCCCCTCTCGAAACCGCAGATGCCGTCGTCTCCGCCGCTGCTGCAGGTCAGGCCGCCGCTGCCGGCGCACGCATCGTGACTGCCCGGCGCCATCGCGGCCACCGGGGACGCCGCTGCGGCTACCGCCCCCACCGTCCCCGTTACGGCTACCACCGCCTTGGCCGTCTCGATACCCGGCGCCACCGCGGACACCGGGGACGCCGCTGACGCTGTCATCACCGACGCTGTTGTCGCCGCTGTCGCTGCGGCCGCCTCGATGTCCGGCGCCAACGCGGCCACCGGAACGCCGCTGCTGCTGCAGCCCCCGCCGCCGCTGTTGTCGCCGCTGCCGCTGCGGACGATTCGATGACCGGCGCCAACGCGGCCACCGGGACGTCGCTGCTTCTGTCCCCACCACCGCAGTTGCTGTCACTGTTGAAGAAGGCACAGGTGACGCTGCTGGCTGCTGACTCGGCGACTGGTGGTGTGCACTCATGACATACCGACACTCTTGCTGCGTGGCGCCAAACGACCCGCGAGGAGAATATCCCTCGTTCTCACCGGCAAACTCACCGCCACACTGCTGCTGATGCAACAAAGAAAATGTGGCAAACCCTCCGTTCCGCTGCGGCTGTGGCGATCGCTGCTGCTGCGGCTGCTGAAATCCACCACGATCGCTGCCGTACACCACGCCTGGCTGCTGCTGGTGAAACGCAGACCCTCTGCCAAACCCGCCGTGCCTCCACTGCTGCTGGAACGACTGCTGTACGGGAACACCTCCGCATGACTGCTGTTGACCATGCTGCTGTTGTACTCCGAGTCCACCGCCGGCTCCGTACTCCCGCTGCACCTCGTTGAGTTGATGCTGCGGAAGAGACGCAGGAACGGGCGGGTGCTGCATACCAACCCGATCCCCCAGCTAGCCAATAGCTCCAAATGTTGGAATATTTGGCACTACCGTAGCTTCAGCATTAGGTAGTCAGTTTGACTAGTTCAAATATTGTCAATGTCACTATGTCATGTAGTAGGTAAAATTCCGTCTGGTCTGTCATACTCGGAATATGGAGACATGGTTGATGTTCTGTGTTTCATATCCAGAAATAATCTGCATAGCCTAGATTTCCAGAAATAAATATGTCATAGTGCAAGTAGCTCAGACTTTGCGTGCTCGGAAATATATATGCATCGGGTAGTTGTCGCAAGTGCCTCTGACTTGTGTGTATGAAAGGATATGTACCACCGCAAGTAACTCAGACTTGCGTGCTTGAATGAATGAATATTTGTCTGCGCTCAGCAGTCGAATTTGGAAAGTACATTAGTTCAATTGTTGAAGCTGTATTCTGCGGTTTGTCGTACTGTATGTCAGTGCAAGTAATCACTTGTGCGTGCAAGTACAATAATACTTGATGTGCATACGTGGCACAAGTTCGAGAGCATGGTGTTGAAGTCATCTTTCCAGAAACGTATCGTAGCTTACCAGTACCGTATTCTGAACACGTGTGATTGGTCGACGTTGTCGGATAGATAGGTGTGATCCCATGATTTCGAGGATGAGCGCGTACGTACTCGCTCCATCCTCTCACTCTGCTTCTCTGGGGGTTCTCCAACCCTCTGCTTCTTTGGGGTTTCTCAACCTCTGTACTTCTCCGGGGTTCACTACCCCTTGACTACCCCTCTGTTTCTCTACATTCTTTCTGGTCTCCACTGATCAAGTAATTACATTTCCACCACACCATCTTCTTCTCCTTCGGACCTTCCTGCGTACTCAGAGCCAAGCCTCTCGTACTAAAGGGTCCAGCGGCACAACAAGTGAGTTGGCACGCCGCGCTGCAGCCGTACAGGACACGTACAGGCTTACACGCAGTACTTGAGTTTTTGCCTTTGACCTGTGACTATATTGCACAATCGGGTGCTCTGCTTACGTACATCAGTGGTCATTGCTGCATACGCACGTTCTACTTGCGCGACACACTGCGGAGAGAGCACGCACCAACTCAAGAGCAAATTAGGACTACCCTTTGACGACAAACAACAACACCTCTTCGAGAGCCGATACGGGTCGTCAACACCCATAAGCCTACATCCCCAAGAGGTTATGAGCCTCGGTTAGCGCTCTGGCACATCGTTCGAGGTCAAGTTCGAGGAAACGAAGATTCGGGACTCGTGACCAGATCTGGAAGCGAGGAATACTTTCTGGATCTGCGAGATCTACGACGGAAATCAAGAACACGAGAAATTGGATTGGACTGGCGGAGCTCCAGGATCCAACAAGCAAGTACAAGCCCTCAAGCGCAGCAGCTGGTGTAACATCATGGCAGAGTCCACCGGCAAGCTCACGTCGATCGTCAGAGGCATCCCGAAGTTCGACGAGAATCCAAACAAGTATGAAGATTGGAAGGTCGACATCAAGACCGTTCTGGAATTATCTCGGCGGGACATGTTCGAGATATTGAATGGCGACTCCTCAAAACCGAAGGAGATCTATGCGCGGCGAGCCCATGCATCAGGCACCATGGAAGCCCCGGTGCCCAGCGAGGAAGTCGCTGACGGGGACAGCAACAAGGCTGTAGGAACTCAAGAAAAATCATCAGCCAGCAGTGCGGCGACTGCTGTTGTGATACCAGGAAGGACTGCGGATCGTGACAGTCCCGGGACAGGATCGCCGGATCTTAAAGCGCGAGATTCGGAACAACCTGGGCCACCTCAGAATCAACGTGAGATTGATGAATGGGAGCAGATCAACGCTCTACTATACAATGTCTTATTTCTGACCACCAGCGGAGACGCAAAGTGTTTTATGCGCACGTACGAGTCGAAGAAAGGAAGGAAGGCAGACGGGCAAGCAGCCTGGCTTGCGCTGGAGAACAAGCATCAGAACAAGTCAACTCACAGGAGGCAACAACTCATGACAAGACTTGCCAACTTCCGAATGGAAGAAGGATCCGATCCGGACACCTTCTTCAGGAACATTGACCAGCTCGCCGAGCAGCTCGAGCTGGTAGGAGAGCATGTTTCGCGGCACAGAAAAATGGACACCATCATGAGGGGGATGCCCAGAGAGTACGAGTCCATCAAGTTCCACGTCATGAGCAATCCAGATTTTACTCTGGAGCAGCTAAAATTCACTATTCAGAACATGCACATGAACGGATATGCAACATCCGGGCGCATAGGGAGGGGATCAGCTATGGCAGCTGGTCCAGCTCGACGTGACACGTCTAAGGTCAGATGCTACTCGTGTGGTGAGCTTGGACACTACCAGAAAGACTGCACGAAGACGGGAAGATCGACCGACAACCTCGGTGGCGACACATCCACACCCCGTCAGAAGGGCGACACGACCGGAAAGAAGAAATGGTGTTCTTTCCACAAAACACCCACCCACGACACCTCGGAATGCAAAGCATCAGCGGCTAGGAAGGCCGGAACGAAGTCTTCTAGGAAACAGCACAGGCAGGGCAAGAGCAACTTCGCCAACGCAGCTGCTGAAGAAGATGAGTCATCAAGCGACAGCGTCTCAACGAAAGACATCGCTAGGGTGTTCAAGCACATCAGCTTGTCTCGTCAAGCTACTGAGGAGAAGGATTCTACGACATCGGATCAAGACAGCGATGACATCCCAAAAGCCATGGGATTCTCGTTCACAGTCACGGAAGAGGAAGAAGGCCTCTCCACATCGGACCACAACACTGCCCGCTTGCCGATGATGGTGCACAGCGGAGCATCCGCTCACTACATCGACGACAAACTGGTTCCAGGGATCAAGGCGATGATGACAGATTATCGTAGACTGGTCCCATCCCGCGTCATAACCACGGCAGGCCTGCACAAGCTGCGTGGAACAGCTACAGGCTACATACGGTGTGGCATCACCGACAGCCACGGCAAGACGCATGTGGCGCGTCTACCCATCACGATAGTGCCGGGGATCGGACGGAACTTGTTCTCATCCGGAGCTGCCCAGACGAAGAGAATAGAAACCATCATATCGGATTTTCCTAGACTGGAAAGGGAAAACGTTCACTTTCCTCTGAGGCGAGATGGGTCGATCTTCAAGGTGGATTTGAAGATTCTCTCCAAGGTTTCATCAGCTCAGGCACAGTCGGCATTCCCGACTACCAACGAGGACACGGACAACTGGCACCGTCGTCTCGGACACCTGAACGAGAACAGCATGAAGACGCTGCGCTCGAAGCCTGACTCGGGTGTTTTGTTCCAAGGAGATCTTTCCCCTTGCAAGGTTTGCATGCTTGGGAAAAGTGCTCAGCTCAAGCATCCAAAGGAGTCTACGGTCACGACAACCTCTCCGTTCGAGTTGGTCTACACGGATTTGGCCGGACCGTTCAAGCCTCAAGCAAAGGACGGGTCCAACTATTTCAGCAAGTTCACGGATCACCACACCAGATGGAAAGCGGTTTACCCGATATCTTCCAAGGATCAAGCTATCGACACCCTGACTTATTTCATTCAGGATTACGTCATCCCCCTGGGGCTAAGGGTGCAGCGTCTACGCTGCGACAAAGGCGGAGAGTACGTGGCTGAGTACTAAAGGACCTACTGCAGTGGAACCGGAATAAAGATGGAGTTTGCATCGACAAATACTCCTCAGCAGAATGGTGTATCGGAACGTGACGGAAGGACGATAATGAACATGACAAGGTGCATCCTCATCGACACTGGACTTCCGAAGTTCCTGTGGGGAGAAATATGCGAAACGTCGGTCTTCCTTATTAATCGCTCTCCTCATCGTGCACTTGGCGGAAGCTCGCCATACTCCAAGCTATTCGGGAAGGAACCAGATCTTTCGGGTTTGAGGGGTATTGGAGCAAGGGCCTTCGTGCACAACGAGAGACACGGCAACAAGCTAGAAAAGAGGGCTTGGGAAGGCATCATGCTGGGGTACAGCAAGGACAGCAAGTCCTATCGAGTCTACAATCCACACAACCGCCGGATTACGGAAAGCCGGAATGTCACGTTCATTGAGACGCCGCCAACGGCAATACCGGAAGCTGGACAAGACAAGATCCTGTCCAATCAAGACGAAGACGAAGATGCAGATGACAACGGCGCTTATGAAGCGTATCGTTGGGACATTCTTGCGCATTTACCCCTCCTCGGCACAACCAGGGAGGAACCCAACAACGAGGAGGACCAAGAGTTGGAAAAGAGCAACTGTTCGGAGGGTTCACCACGTCCACTCACGACAACCGGTTCAGGGGTCACGTTTGATCCGCCGTCAACACCGGATTCTGTGGGAACACCGAGTAGCCGAACGTCATTTGACCACGGGGAGGACTCGACGCAGGGACAGGACCCCTCAAGTTCTTCATTGCTTCCTGATACATCGCCAGACAGGGCAACATCACTACGGTCGCAGGGAACTGTCACATCTTTGAGCAGGACATTACGGTCCAAGGGACCAGCCCAAGACCCCCCGAGTGTGGACACTGCGGGGCTATTTAGACGGAAAAACGAGACTCGAATTGAAACGACTGGCTACGTCGGCCACGTTCGAGAAAGAAGACTATGCTCACGAGCCGGAACGTAGTTCACTCGTGGAGTATGCATACGTCACGGAAACAATCACCCAATCCAACCCGGATCCTGCCAGCATTACGCTGCCCAACACGTTCAAGGAAGCCAAGGCGTCAACACACAGCGCACAATGGTCCAAGGCAATGGACAAGGAAATGGCGAGCCTTCACGAGAACAACGTCTACGACCTCATCCCAAGATCGGCGGTTCCGGTCGGAAACAAGGTCATCGGATCGCGGTGGGTGTTCAAGGTCAAGAGCGACTACACTTTCAAGGCAAGAATTGTCTGTCAAGGATATGCTCAGCGACCTGGAATCGATTGCGGGGCAACCTTTGCACCGGTTTGCCGCATCGAGAGTCAACGGATACTAATGGCCATCGCCTGCCATTTTGACTGGGATATTTTGATGCTGGACGTCAAGACGGCGTTCCTTCAAAGCCCTATCGACTCACCGACATACGTGCGACAAGCTCCTGGATACGAGAAGCTTGACGCTCAAGGAAAACCCTTCATCATGAAGTTACAGCAAGCTGTTTATGGACTGCGGACAGCAAGCCGCGTTTGGCATCTCACATTGGACAAGGCTCTTCTGGCGATGGGATTCAGGGCTACAAAGACGGACCCGTGCATGTACATCACAGAAATTGGGGGAGGATACTGTCTATTAACAATTTATGATGATGACATTCTCCTGACATCGCCGGACAAGAAGCTACTCGTCAAGAAGAAGAAGCAGCTTATGGACCGCTTTACCATGACCGATCTCGGAGAGGTGTCCCTCATCCTGGGGATGAAGATCACACGCGATCGAGTAAAAACGACCCTCCGGATCAGCCAAACGGACTACACCACTTCACTACTGGAACGATTTGGGATGCAAGACTGCAACCCAGTTAGCACGCCAAGCGTCGGAGGAGAGCTATCGCTGGACCAGCCAGCGGAGACTCTACTCGACGAGGACGGCATCAAGACGTACCAAAGCTTAATCGGAAGCCTTTTGTATTTGAGCCGGACCAGCCGCTGGGACATATCATACGCCATGCTTGAATTGACACGGGCTACCAGCAAACCCAGCAAGGCCCACATGTCCAGGGCTAAGCATGTACTCCGGTACCTCAAACAACGGCCAGAGTTGGACATCGTGTTCAAGAGCGGGGATTTCAATATCCAAGCTTGGGCAGACGCAAGCTTTGCTCAAGACCTTGAGAAGAGGAGGTCAACAAGTGGATACCTTTTTCTTCTGTGCGGCGCGCCCATTTCATGGGCCTCATCACTTCAATCGCTGACTGCACTCAGCACAACGGAGGCGGAGATGGTTTCAATCTCCTATGCAGCACGAGAATGCTGCCACATTCAAGACATGTTGTCGGAACTCGGATTCCTCAATCAGTTCAGCAACATTCGGATCGGAAATGATTGGACGGGCGCTCTATCGCTAGTGAGTAACAACTCCTACAGCGCCAGGACGAAGCACCTTCAGCTGCGGAAGTGGTTCACAACGGAGCTCATCGAAAGCGGACGCTTGAGCGTATACCACGTCCCGTCGGGAGATCTACCTGCCGACCTCTTCACGAAAAGCACTACGAAGGCCATCCACCGAAAGCTCGTCGACCAGATTCTGGCTTATTCAACCAAGGAGTGAGGATCTCTGAAGCAGCCAGGAAATCCATCCAGAACGAGATCTGGCGCACAACACTTCTCTCTACGGGCACCACGGCACCATAGAGGCAACAGCTCGAGAACGTTCATCGCTACACAGCGCATGAACTGGCAACAAGATTGTCAAGGTTCATCTATACAGCCTATTCATGGCACAATGGGGAGCAACCACGTCATGTGCTGCACTTGTCACTACTTGGGGCAAGTGGGATTTTTCGAGGCATCACCCATGGATAACTATCGGACGTACAGGTTCACATCGATCGCAAGCCATGGGGACAGGACGGAATGCGAGATCAGGTTGGAGGACGATAACCGGTACCATAGACGAATGCGTTGTTGCGATGATATCGTAATTCATATCGAGTGAATACCATTCGAGGGGGCATATATACATCTGTAGCCCGTATTAAGTGAATGTCATTCGAGGGGGCATGTACGTGTGTTCATCACAACAAAGTTGGACGTATACCTATGGAAAAGGTAGGATCTTGTAGGTAACATCAATCACGTACTCAGTATGGTGGGGTTGACATTTTCTCTTGCCACAGATACGCATCCATGGAAAACTTTCTCACTCCAAGTGCCATGCATTCGTTCTTCTGCACGTTGTTGTAGTTCGCCGTATCTCAGCATCTTATATGTTCAGCAAGCTGTTCATAGATTATGGACATTGCTTCATTGAGGGGGCATGTTGGAATATTTGGCACTACCGTAGCTTCAGCATTAGGTAGTCAGTTCGACTAGTTCAAATATTGTCAATGTCGCTATGTCATGTAATTCCGACGCGAGAGCGGTCAAGAGAGAAGGCGAAAATGAAAAGAGAATGTGGACAGACAGACCGTCAGAGACATAGAGAGACTGAGGAACGGAGGAGAGGGAGGCACACACAGAGAGGGCCGTACTTCGAGTGGAATGCGTGGTGTGATGGTACAGAGTGGGGTGACAGCAACAGGCGAGAGATATAAAAGCGGAAGATAAAAGTGGAAAGTCCACCAAAGTGCCAAATTTCCAGAAGAAATGCTGCTCTGTGAGAGCCCGAGAAGACCGGAATAGAGCGCTCACAGAAGCCGAAAGAAGCGAAATGAAGCGTTCTCAGAGAAAACATAAATTGTAAGGAGACTACATAACCGACTTTGAAGTTGCTGCACCACTAGCAGTCACACACCACCTCCCGCAACACACTGCTGAGAGGTGGGTAGTGTTGCATGGCAACGTTTTGCTACGACAGCGTGGTCTCTATGCATTGTTATTGTTATGGTATCGTTGTCCCCAGGTTGAAAATCTTGCCGACAGCTTTGACACACCGAACGAACAAGTCCGCTGTTCCAACTCAAGCACGGAACACGTGCTATGCCACACGCTACCTACCCGGCAGGGACAAAACGACGAAGAACATAAACCAGAAATTATCGGGTAAGACAGACAGCACCAGAAACGAAAACAAGACAACTTGAAAGAAGAAACAGATTGCATCGCTTTACGCGCCCCCCCAAAAAAAACTACCCCCTCTACATGTCGCCAAGAGTGGCCTGCACCTCACCCCCCCCCTTCGCTCTTCGCTTGACTTGAGTTTCATCGGTAAACGAATGTACAGTCCTCGAAAGAAGGTATAGTGTTTTGCTGTACTCTCCGTCCTTCCCCTTCGCGTTCAAAAAGGAGCGGCAGTCCTCGAGACGAGAGCGGACGTCGGCCTCTGTAAGCGACGTTGTCATGCACGACCCTGGCCTACCGTCGCCGTCTTCCTCTTCGCTGTCGACACATCATCGAGGTTTATGTTGTCAAGGTCCTCCTCTACACCATGCAGCTCCATTTCTATCTCTTCCTCCAACACCTCTGGGTCATCCTCTCCACGAAGCCACATCTTCACTGCCTCACGGACTTGAACCTCATTGTCTTCAGCTGTTCTCTTCTGGCAATCGGTACACTCTCTGTGCTGCCCGTAGTCCTCCGCTCCGATGCCCCGACCACAAAACGCATGCATGGATCGCCCGCAAGGGCATAGATGAACCCCTGACACAAGTTGAGACTTCATCGCGCACGTTGGTCCACCACATACTGTCAAGCCGGCGGTGGACGAGCCGCCAGCAGACGAGAAGAATCTCTCCATACCCACACGAAGTAGTAGCGCCAGCAGCAGCAGACAGCTTTCTGTGCTGTCTACACGGGTGTGCTGGTGTGCTGCACCATGAATTTTGGGGGGGGCGCGCTGTAAAAATAACACCCCCCCCCTCTGCGGGGCACCCTGGTTCAGATTTTTTTCCGTCTTTATCGCGGGGAGTTGACTTTAGACGAGCGTCTTTAAAGCGGGGACGATTGTATACTGTATGTGTTGATCAGATACGTACATACTCTAAACACTAGTTTCCCTGAGCAGATTCACGGTATTCCCTCTACACCGTATTCCCTCGTTCGTTTCACCGTATTCCCTCATCAAACACACTGTTTTCCCTGGTCAGGATCACTGTATTCTCGTATCAGATACACCGTATTCCTTGTCCTTTTCACTGTATTCGCTCATCAGATTCACTGTCTTCCCTCATCAGATACACCTATTCCCTCGTTCGTTTAACTGTATTCCCTCATCAAATACAATGTATTCCCTGGTCAGGATCACTATATTCCCGTATCAGATACACCGTACGTATCCTTTGCACGTTTCACTGTATTCTCTCATCATCACAGACACTCTATTCCCTCATCAGATACGCTGTACTCCGTGGAATACAGCGAATTGGACTAGGGAATGCAGCGTACTTGATCAGGGAATGCAGTGTATCTGACAAGGGGATAAAGTGAATCTGACGAGGGAATACAGTGAAATAGGCAATAGGGTATCTGCTCAGGGCATACAGTGAATCTGGTCATGGGATACAGTGAATCTCACCAAGGATTACAATGAATTGGACGAGGGAATACAGTGTATCTGCTCAGGGAATACAGTGTATCTGCTCAGGGAATACAGTGCATCAGATGAGGGAGTACAGTGCATCTGCTCAGGGAATTTAGTTGATCTGACGAAGGGATACAGAGTATCTGATGACGAAATTCAGGGTATCTGATCAGGGAACAAAGTGAATCTGACGAAAGGATACAGTGAATTGGGTGACGGAATACAGTGAATTGGACGAGGAAGTACAGTGAATCTGATGAAGGAATACAGTGGATTGGACCAGGGAATCCAGCGTATCTGCTCAGGGGATCCAGGGTATCGCATCAGGGAATACAATGTATATGCTCAGGAAATACAGGGAATCTGGTGAGGGAATACAGTAAATCTGATCTGGGAATACAGTGAATCTGATGAGGGAATACAGTGAATTGGACGAGGGAATACAGTGCATCTGCTCAGGGAACACAATGTATCTGATCATGTATCTGACGAGGGATTACAGTGAATTGGACGAGGGAATACTGTGACCTGCTCAGGTAATTCAGTTGATCAAACGAGGGAATACAGGGTATGCATCTGATAAGAGAATACAACATATCTGATCAGGGAACAGAGTGAAACTGACGAGGGGATACAGTGAATCTGACGAGGGAACACAGTGAATTGGGCGAGGGGATGCAGTGTATCTGACGAGGAAATACAGTGAATTGGACGAGGGAATCCTGTGATCTGCTCAGGGAATACAGTGTGTCTGACGAGAGAATACAGTGAGTAGGGCGAGGGGGGAACAGTGTATCTGATGAGGGAATACAGTGAGTTAAACGAGGGAATACAGTGAATTGGGCGAGGGAATACAGAGTATCTGGTGAGGGAATACAGAGTATCTGGTGAGGGAGGAATAGGGAATACAGTGAATCTGACGAGGGAATACTGTGATCTGGTCAGGGAATACAGGGTATCTGATAACGGAATACAACGTATCTGATCAGGGAACACAGTGAATTGGGCGAGGGGATACAATGAACTGGACGAGGAAACACAGTGAATTGGGCGAGGGAATACAGTGTATCTGGTCAGGGCATACAGCGTGTCCGATCAGGGAACGCAGTGTATCTCACAAGGGAATTCAATGTATCTGATCAGGGAATACAGTGAATCTGATGAGGGAATACAGTGAATTGGACGAGGGAATACAGTGCATCTGCTCAGGGAACACAATGTATCTGATCATGTATCTGACGAGGGATTACAGTGAATTGGACGAGGGAATACTGTGACCTGCTCAGGTAATTCAGTTGATCAAACGAGGGAATACAGGGTATGCATCTGATAAGAGAATACAACGTATCTGATCAGGGAACAGAGTGAAACTGACGAGGGGATACAGTGAATCTGACGAGGGAACACAGTGAATTGGGCGAGGGGATGCAGTGTATCTGATGAGGAAATACAGTGAATTGGACGAGGGAATCCTTTGATCTGCTCAGGGAATACAGTGTGTCTGACGAGAGAATACAGTGTGTAGGGCGAGGGGGAAACAGTGTATCTGATGAGGGAATACAGTGAGTTAAACGAGGGAATACAGAGTATCTGGTGAGGGAGGAATAGGGAATACAGTGAATCTGACGAGGGAATACTGTGATCTGCTCAGGGAATACAGGGTATCTGATAACGGAATACAACGTATCTGATCAGGGAACACAGTGAAACTGGCGAGGGGATACAGTGAACTGGACGAGGAAACACAGTGAATTGGGCGAGGGAATACAGTGTATCTGGTCAGGGCATACAGCGTGTCCGATCAGGGAACGCAGTGTATCTCACAAGGGAATTCAATGTATCTGATCAGGGAATACAGTGAATCTGATGAGGGAATACAGTGAATTGGACGAGGGAATACGGAGTATCTGCGCAGGACCGGTGGGTGCAAAGAAACGCCCACCCACGGAGGCTCAGCGGCTGAAGGGCCGGTTGAGCTTATCTGCTCCACCAGGCCAAACTCTATCTAGCGGGCGCTGTTTGTCTCTCGATAACTTTCATTATATTGGCACGGCCCACAGCTATCATAAAAGCCACCGGGCAAGCTTGTCCGACCAGTGGGTGCAGAGAAACGGCCACCCACCGGGACTCAGCGGCTCAAGGGCCGGTGGAGCAGATACGTTGTATTCACTCGGCATATTCACTGTATTCCCAAATCAGACACTGTAGGTTGTATTCCCTATTCAGATACACTGTATATCCTCGTGAGATACACTGTGTTTCCTAATCAGATACGCTGTATTCCCTGAGCAGATACGCTGTACTCCCTGTCGGGGTGCCCGAGTTGCTCGTATGATAGCTGTGAGCCGTGCCAACACAATGAAAGTCTTCGTAAGACAAACATCGCCCTGGAGATAGAGTTTGAATTAATGGTTATCTGCCTCACCGGCCCTTGAGCAACACAGCCCCCATGGGTGGGCGTTTCTCTGCACCAACTGGTCCGATCGAGGTGTCCGATGGCTTGATTGACCGCTGTGAGCCGTTGCCGACACAATTCAAGCCTTGGTAGGGCAAACAGCGCCCGGAAGATAGAGTTTGGCCTGGTGGAGCAGATAAGCCTGTCTGCGCCACCGGCCGTTCAGCCACTGAGCCTCCGTGCGTGGGTGTTTCTCTGCACCCACTGGTCTGATTGGGGTGTCCGATGGCTTGAATGGTAGCTGTGAGCAGTGCCAACACCGTGCGGTCAGAGTTAGGCGCGGTTCAGCTATGTGACGGGAAGTATAGCGGGACAATTGACATTGACATTTGCCCCCCTAGATGCTGCGGAGCCCCCTCTGTTGACCATATCTCTGCGGGAACAGATCGGATTGGAGTGTCCGATAGCTTGGAAGAACGGAATGGGCCCTCTGCGGACACGACGCAATTGGTTTGAGGCCAATTGGAGCCGTGTGGACGGAGGTTCGAGACGATTACTCCTTCCTGATATACTGCGGAACCCCCTTTTTCAGCATACCGCTGCAGCCACAGGTCGGATTAGCTTCAAGTAGCATTTCAGATTGCAGTAGTCCACACCTACACGATGCAATTGGTTTGGAGGTCGATTGGAGCTCTGTGGGTGGAGATCTGCCTGGTGGAGCAAATAAGAGGTTACTCCACCGGTGGAGCAATGGCATTGCAGATTGAAATATTGCAACAACCCGAAAAATCCATATGGATGTACAGTAGTGTAGCTTTCTGTGCATACCGTAGGCGAGAGACGATGTCACATCACCTGGCCCAATCTTCACCGCAAAAGTGCAACGGTGCCAACATGGTGGCCAGTGTCGTATATGACAAAAGATACATATCACCCCCCCCCCCCCCCGGCCCATATGTAACAACGATCGATGACGACGTACAGTAGTTCACAGCGGAGTGGAGGTGTCAGAATGGTGTCATGAGGCTTTCCAAAAAGGTATCGTTTTGATCTATTGATACTATATCCTCGTTCGTCGTGGAAAGACAAAAGAACTTTTCCTAGAATGTTCGCAATCCAGAGGTGTAATATCTTGGTCACCTTCCGTTTGTCTAGTGGGCACAGCAGTCTGTTGTCCACGGTATTGTACAACAGAGGCGACTCAATATTCTGTAGTCCACCTATTTATTTTTTTAGACAACCTGTTTGCGGCCTACGCCACTTATTTATCGAATGAGACTGTTTTGGTGATGTATTAACTTCACGAGAGGTAGGCGACCGTCCTTCACACGGACGAAAGAGGGAGTGCTCCACACAGAGCAGCTCCAACGCTCCAACAGCAAGGAGGGGCCCCGTGACTCATCACGGTGCCCCCTACCAAACGGCAATCTTACCAATCTGCGTGACACCAAATCATACAGCACGTGTATCCAACACCAATGTTCGCAGACTCTAGAACACCCTCCCTGGTTCTTCGCGCAAGTGACTAACCATCAATGGGGCAAGAACGCCCCTGGATACATCAGAAATACCAACATGGTAATATGAGGAGGGGAAACCCGGCGTCCGGGCAAAACCCCTCGAAAGAATCCCTACCACCACAAAAAAAAACGTCGCTATCACAGCGGATCACAACGGCCGCACTTATTAGAAAATCCAATGCAAGTGCTAAAAAAACAGCTACAGCTTCTCCGGCAAATTCATCAACTTGCGCCGGTGGTACTGCAGACTGGCCCTACTAAGGGCCTTGGTTAGGAGGTCCGCGTGTTGCTCCGTTGTCGGAACGAAATTGACCGAAATATCCCCCGACCTAAACAATCCGCGGATAAAATGAAACCTCACGTAGATGTGTTTCGTGCGGCCTGAGCTGAGGGGGTTCTGCACCAACGCTATGGCCCCCCGGTTGTCCTCAAGGGCCTGGATGCTGCTACCACTGGTCTCTGGGGCAACAAACGAAAGCACGGCACGCACAAACAACGCTTCCTTGACGCCCTCCCCGGCAGCAATGTACTCGGCTTCCGTCGAAGACAAAGACACGATGCTCTGTGTCTTGCTACCATGGCTGACAACGGTGCCTCCAACCGTTGCTGCCAACCCTGACACCGAACGCCTATCCTTCGTGTCGGCGTAGCTAGCGTCTACGTACACGGCCAGCCCTAACCCCGATCCCCGTTGGTAGGTGATCCCGAGGCCCCTCGTCTGCTTTAGGTAGCCGAGGATCTTCTGTATCGCGTCCCAGTGCCTCTTCGCCGGCGCGTGGGCGTGGCGCGCTACCGCATGCACGGCGAACGATACGTCTGGACGCGAGAACGTCGACACCCACATCATGCTGCCGATGGCCTCCCTCACCGGCCACTCCCCTCCCTTCTCATCATCTCGCTTCGGTCCTAGGTCGGCACCGGGGGTAGCGGGGATGTGGGAGGTCGATTGCACATCAAAGCGTTTCACCATGCTGTCAATGTACGCGGTTTGGGAGATTCTAAGGGTCCCAGCCTCTACATCTCTCTCGATGGCACACCCGTCAAACCATTCACACTCAATTCTAATTTAAGTTTTGTACTTTCTTCCGTTGCGTGTGCTTTTGCTTTATTTCCTTTTAGAGCTAACATAGATGAAGCACTTTGGGTATCTAATATGGGTATTTATAATGTAGTGTGTAATTTTCATTTTTAAAACTAGTATGTGGCTTAGCCACTCTACCAATTCTCTATCGTATGTCGGCCCCTGGTAAATTTCGTCGCCTAGGGTACTCCTGAGGAGAGGATCCAGCATCCCTCTGTGGGTTACTGTGGCACACATCGCTGCTACGTTGCATATCTGACAGGGCGGGCTTCAACTCCTACGCTGAACTGCACTCCAACACGGCCGCCGCGGACGTCGGCGGCGGCCGGGAGTTGCGCCTCCTGGGTTCGGAGCTCCTGCAGTGCTGGGAGATATACGCCGTGCTTAAGGCCGCAAATGATGTCGGTAAGAAAGTTGCGTTGTCCCCTTACTGCAACATGTTGTATTCTGTTGTGACAACACAGCAGACCTCTCCCCGCATTGGAATACAGTTTCCATCGACGGCGAACAAAATTTAGTACCCAATCCCCAATCCGACCGCGTACAGGTTAACAGTAACTTCTCGTAGGAAGGATAAAGGAGCGCCGAGCAGGGGACATGCGTGCGAGCCTTTTATTTGGCAGTAGTCAATCGCTTATTTCTTCTTGTCTTTCCTCTGTCATTACGCAAGGGGTAGAACACCTACCGGGGGTGGGAGATGTTTGACAAGCCTTAGCGGTTACACGAACGACCGCGCGTCCTCGACAGCACGGAGGGTTATTCACACAGAACCGACAACCGATGGCGAGTCGCCTTCAGCTATCGTGCTGGCAGCTGACTCAAGTTCTTCGTCTTGCTTGCCGTTACTCAAACTTTCTCCGTTATGATTGCGTGTAAGGTCCACACAAGTGGTACGCATTGCCGGGCCAGGCACTCAAGCCAAGGGATCCCAAGGCTGTCGATGTGTTTGATGAGAGAGGTGAGCAGTCAGGATGCAGTAATTGGGCGGGGCTACGTCGTGTCGAGGAGGAGCTCAACGACAGGTACTGGAGGGACTCCCCGTGGGTAGATCACGCTTGTGATCAGTGCCGGAAATACACTCCCATAGAGGGACAGGACTTCTGGACGCAGGCGGCCGCGATAGACGGCAATACGTCCACGCGATACTTCAAGGTCTGCAACTGTTTTTTTTCAGCGGAGAATGCCTTACTCTTGGCTCGTTTTATTCTGGTGTCGCAAAACAGTCTCATACTTCGTCGCCGCTATCCATACCTTCCGCTCGTGGCGGTTTGGGTTCGTCCGCTCCAAACACTGCCAAGAACGTTGCACAGCGGCGGGTAGATGATATTATTCTTAAAATGATGCGTATTGCCGGGGCTTTGTTAGGCGCATTTCGACGTTCTCGCCGTTAGTTGGCGCCGCCGTGTGTTTTGCATGGACCTGCCTTTCGAGGCGCCGTGGATGGGGGCGCTAAGTGTTACTTGAACGTCCCCGTACACACACTCCTTTGTCGTCGCACGGGCACAAATGCGCGTTCTGGGTCGCACAACCGCCCTTCGGAAACAATCGCGAGGACAGCAGGCTAACGTGCACAGCACACAAGGCACACGAGGACGAGTTCAACAGAAGGAACCGGGAGGTTACGTGGACTGCTGCACAGCGAGCGCGCTTCTTGGACCAGGAGGTGTCGTAGAATCAACGCATGCTACGCCCACCCCCCTTTAGGACGAAGCAGCAATTTACGACGAAGTGTTTTTGATGTGGGGTTTCGGCATAAACAACCATCGCAGCGGTGGCATACTCTGTGATTGGTTACCGACATGATATCGTCTTTACATCACCAGAGGGTTCGGGAGGGCTTCTCAACTACCTCTCAAGTATGTGTTTCGTCGTGAGTCAAAAGAAGAGTTCTTAAAGGGGAGGCTCTGGACTTCTTCGAAGGTACAGGGCTGCTTGGGGTCCTCCTCCTTCATCTGGCCCGTTTTACAGAACCCCAATAACTGTTACTCCTTTCCCCTTGAGTTCGTTATTTTTGGTAGTTTTTTTTTGGAAAACCGCTCCGATAGGGGTGCCGGTTTTGCTTCAGCAACACCAAAAGTTAGAGGTACTCCCGTACGTGATGTGTGCACGTTCCAATCTAAAAACTCTCGCACAAGCGCCGTGGCTTTTGCATCGACTGCCAATCTGCTTCACGGGCGAGAAATATCCACCTCTACGTATTTCCTTCAACAGTGCAAGCTATTTTACCCTACACTCTACTCCTAACCCCACCACAGCTACAGGACAATAGGCGCGTTCCGGCCGGGATTAACCCTCCGACATGGGTTCTCAGGCGAGGACGGAACGCGCCCGGCAGACGACGAGAACGTTTTTTGTCACACCGCATGGAATTGAGACAGAAGGTCCACACACCAACATCAGTTGAGGGTGTACATCATCATGTACTCCAAGAATACACTGTAGGAGGGCCTGCGATTGAAGCCCACCTGACACCGCAGGCTTCGGGTTTAACCTATTTTGAACGTGGCGGTATCGAATGTATCATAACGAATCTGGCGCGCATGGGAGCAGCCGGATTTAAGCCACATTGATCGGCACCATCACAAACCCCTAGCTCCCTTGTCACTGCGTGCGTGTGTGTGCCGACAACATAGCCTGAGGACATGAGGATGCTCCGTGCAATTCTAGGAAGGAAGAGCAGCTGGGGGAGTCTTTCCGCGAGCTGGTCTTGCGGGATCATCTGCGGGATAGTGCCCCTCTTGGAGGCGGAAGGATGTGCCGATGTGGACGCGGCCCTGAAACATATTTTTCCCGATGAGGATCGACGCCCGACCATCCTCTTTTACGACAAGGCCTGCGTTCTGGACCGCTACCTGAGCGGCCGAGGGGATCTGTCCTGGGTTGGAACGATGCTGATCGTCGACCGGTACGTGACACGTGGGCCTGTGTTTCCAAAGCACCCGGGGCAATTCAACGAGAGACTACGTACACCTCGGCCTAAAGAAGGGCGTGCTCCCTGTAAGTAAGTTACCCACAGCAGCAGGTTGGGCGTTCTAAGTTGTAGTTTGCGGGGCGTTGGGGGTGACGTGTACAGTGTGTCCAAACTCCCACTTGGAATGAAGTGCCGTCGTCGAACACATACCCCTGCCGTACCCAATACCCGTGTTGTGCGCATATCGTTACTGTGGACGCCGGCACGTTCCATTATCGGGGCCATACGGAGCTTGCGTTGTCTATCCTCAACAACCCAAACGACTACAACAACCCTCTTCTGTGGAACTTGCAGCAAGACCCACCCGAGTTCTACTGGAACTCCTCCATCGCCGAGTCCAACAACGGGTGGCTAAGCGGTGCGTCAGATACACCCTGCGTCGAACCAATAGCAGTTTCTGGTTAACACCGTCATTACAGCCCCCCGTTGATGTCTTTTCCTCGCTGTCTCACTCGTAATCCGTGTTGTTTCATCCGTTAAGGCTGAGTACCTCCAACTACGTTAACTACCCTCACTTGTTCTGAAACGCATGCCTCTCTTGTTGACCAGGGTTTCGACATGTCCTCATGCGCATGCCAAAGGTGCTGAACCGTTTCGTCTTGGACAACAACATCTGCTTCAAGAACGAGCTCCTGCTCACCAAAAATCTGTTGTCCCAGCGCCCGACCTTTGACCGTTAGTGAAGCACGTACAACACATACATCCGGAACGGCAGGTTGAAGACGTCAGGAACCGCACAGCTCCCGCTGCCATCTTTTTCGTCCTCCTACGGTGTGTCGAGAGCGGGCCAACATTCCTACCGATCCGAGTTCCCTGGTGCTCTCTACCTAGCAGAGTGGAATTCCACCCGCACAGACGTCCTGGGGTGATGGGCTGAAGGATGCACTTGGTTATGGTTACACCATTCGCGCTGCCTAATGGGGCTGCTTTACGTACATTCGAGCCGTTTAGGTTGCTTCCTCTTATCTAACTGCGTCATGTCACTTTGATCGGCGACGTTTCTTAGTACAGTGGGTTTACTAGAATGGGTTGCCGTCGTTGTCGTTGTTTTTTTTGTCCCATTGCACGGTTGACATTGTAAATTGCCAACGTTTCCCGGTATGGGTTTCCTTCCTGACGGGGGTGTTGTCTGTTCTCGGGACGATATGTGCCGTGCGTATGTCAACATCGTGGTTCCGACTTCTTGTCAATATCTTGGTTCCGACGAAATCTTTTTTCCTTGTTGCGTCGTACACCGTGTAACGACGATATTTTACGATGCCCGATGCGGAGTTCGTGGGGAAGGTGTCGAGCGCGGATTTTCTATGGTGCTGTGTTTGGCTTCATATATATTTTTACAACATCGTTTTTTGTGGCGTCAAGCGTATGTTAGTATTTCCTTCGTGGTTCTTCAGGACCGAGCCAAATAGTTCCGAAAATGGGGCATATACAGCAAGGGGTAAGGGATTCAAGTCGTGGCAGAAGCGACCCCGCCCCAAGAAGCGTAAGAGGGTTTCAAGCACGTGGACGCGAGATGGTCACGACATACCGGGTTTCAAATCGTCGCCGAAGCGAACCCGCACGTTCTGTTCCTTACTTTATCTCTCCCCGAGGTAGTAAACACGCATTCGTGCGTGCCCGTTCAGGTGACAAAAGGGTTTCAAACCATACCCGAAGCTTTCCCGCCCCGCGGCCCTAATCATTGCGTCGTGGTTTTCCGTTTATTTCTCTTTCTCGGTGCAGATGTTTGATACATTCGCGCCATAACCAAGTGAAATTACCCCGTGGGTACCCACGGGCAATGCCCATGGGTTCCCACAGGGAATGCCCGTGGGTACCCATGGGTATTGCCCGTGGGTACCCATGGTGACCCATGGCCACACACATGGTGACCCATGGGCACCCAAACTGATGCCTAACGCAAACCCATGGTCGTCACCGTGGGTAGCCACAGGCACCCGTGGTGTTAACCGTGGGTAGCGATCCATTGGTATCGGTGGTGTAGCACCCTACGGGTGCCGACGGGTAATCATGATGATCACCACGGGACCTATTCGTCCCGACTAAGGAAAGACAAAACGTCTTGGAGCTTTGAAAACAACAAAACCCACCGTCGCGTTTAAATCTGCAACAAGTAAGTATGATGAAGAGACCTGCCCAAGGCCTCGGCGTGCGCGTGCACTGTACGAAACACGGGAGATGCGACAACGCCCTCAGCGTCGCGCCGTGGATCTGGGTGAGCCTAGCGCCGTGGATCTGGGTGAGGGCACACTGACGCGCTTTCCTCCACGCCCACACTAAGCCAGTTCAGTTGTTTTTATTCGGCTTTAGATACCTTCCTCTCTTTCGTTACATTCTTGCGCCGAGCTGGAATAATGCTGGACTCACTAACTGCTGTGCTGTGAGCCTCCCACGGAACCTTGGGTGTACCAGCTCGCTGCGGCCGTGCCTTCGTCGACCCCGCCTAATCGATGTTATAGAGTACGCTTAATCTTGGTATCCGTTGTGATCCCCGTGGTGGTGAAAGCCATAATGGCCCCCCGTGGACCGTGCGGGGCCGTGGGTACCCATGGGGTGTGGGTACCCATGGGCATGCCCATGGGTACCCATGGGTACCCATGGACACGAATAACGATAGGGTATATGACTGACGTGAACCAAGGTGCGACAAAAAGCAAATTCGGACACCTAACCCCACACATTTGTTTTGGACCTCTTCTGGGGGGGGGGCGTTGCTTGCGCCAACGGTTTAAGGAGTACCTACTGTACATCATGGACAAATGGATGCAGGGACAAAGCTTTAGTTCAAATTCAGAACCGGGGACATTTGGCCTTCGAGAACTTATACGAAGATCTAGGAAGGAGACGATGAAGACGAAAAGTTCAAATGTGATTGCGGCTCGGAGTGCGAAGACCTTGTTCATGTAATGGCGGAATGCTCGTCGTAAAACAAGGGGAGAGAAGTGAAAATGACTGAGCTCGGAAAAGTAGGGGGAAGATGCAGGGAGATGTTTGTGGCATGGAATAGGCAGGAGAAGACGGTAGCTGTGCTAGGGCATAGGAAGTGGGCTGAAAAGGCGGGAAGTGACATCGATATGATAGATAGATTACATAGGGAAGATATTTTTGAGCCACCTTTGGCAAATAGGAAGAAACGATTGGCCATCGGTGATCGGTCCTGTGGGAACAGTGCTCAGTCCTCTCGAGGACGCGTGGCAAATGGTTTAACCACTAAGGCATGCAAAATATAAGAGTACTCCCCCGTCCCCCAACGCCGTACAATTTCCTAAATAAATCGAGCCCATACAGATAAATCCTATTTAAAGGGAGCACATTTCACGCTCGGGGGTAGTACAATCCACGTAGCCCCTGGGTGAGCTTGCCTGTACCGCAACCGACGTCATCGTAGCAGAGGTTGGAGGAGGGTTAGGGTTAGGATACGAAGGAGGAGGAGGAGGAGGGGGAGGTGGGGAGGAGGGGGAGAGGGGGAGGGAGGGAGGGTGAAGGTGCTCAAGGCGAAAGCGCTCGAAGAAGCGGCTGTTTAGTCTTGTTGAGGGAGGTGGACGGGCTTGGGGGAAAAAACGTACTACGCATGGCAAACTGCAATTGTGCACGGGTGTTGCACGTGGCGAAGGTGATGCCACCACCATAGGCCCATCGCCAGCCCGTCTCCGGTATTTTCCCGGCTTGAGTAAGCTTGGAATGATGATGTGATATTTGGTTCTGATTTGTGATTTGTTGGTATTATTTCGCAATATTCGCCCAAGGTCAAAAATCGTGGTGGACTTGTCGCAGCAACTTTGAGAAGTTCTAAGCTCTGCGGCTTGGGGAGGTGTCCCAAGCACTATACTTCAAAATCCAAAACCAACTACAAGAGTCCCCAGCCCACCACAGCTATTACACGAAGTAGCAATCTACTCTTCCGGTGCCGGACGTGCAAAATATGTTGTCAAACATATCAAACTACTCTTCTATCAAGGTCCTACGTGCACGTTCGGCAAACACGAGCACATGTAAACACACGCAATTGACGTGGAGGAAAGCAAGAATGCCCGCACAAAATTGTACCGCGTACCGCGAAAAAACAAAATGGCGGCGGGGGGGGGGTGTACTCATAGTCGTGCATGCCGTACTCGTTAGACCATTGACCTCGCACCCCTACAAAGCCGGGACGGAGCACGCCGGGTTCTCACCGGACCAGGCTCTCACGTCACCAAGCGCGAAGCACCGTGAGGTATTCGGCGAGTAACATGGAGGGTGCGCTGCATCCTGCTAAGGGTGTTCGGCATCTTGTGCTTACTTCCTTGCGTACGGATGACAGTTGCGTATGACTTATTTTATTTTCTGGTGCTTCCACTTCCAGAGACAGTTATAAGCATTGTGTAGCTGCCTCGAGGGTGATTGACCATTTTAATTTTTAACACAACGTGGTGCGATCATCCCCCTTGCGCGGAGTGAGGGTTCTCGACCCCGCACAAAATGATCTACTCGACCACCATTATGTTGTTGTTGTTGTTGTTGTTGTTGTCTTCACATCAAAAACCGTTCCGTTCTCTCTGCCCAGTAGCTTCTTCAGTCCGTACTATTAGTCTAACACTTGACGGGGTCGATTCCCTTCGTCATAAGCTAACTTACCCAAACAAAAGGTATACGAAAATGAAGTGGACCCGAAGGGTCCGCAAGCCAATAGGAGTCAACGACAGATAGTCTAGGCCACTCCGCTCGCCTCTACACTCTATGTGAGGTAACCCTAGATTAGAAAGAAAAAGAAAAAGAAAAAGAAGAGAGCAGATGGAGAGAAGGGAGAGAGAAGGAGAAAGACACAGACAGAGAAAGACACACGCCGTAGCGACAAACAACAATCAAACAAATAGAGCAACACAACACAAACACAAAACAAGCCAATTCACTTCGTGAACTCGGCAACCAGGTTACCGGGGGGGTTTTATCGCTGTTTTTTTTTTTGCGGTACCCATAATGGTGGTCGAGTAGATCATGCTGTGCGGGGCCGAGAAGCCTCACTCCGCTCAAGGGGGATGATCGCACCACGTTGTGTTAAATTGGTCAAGCATCCTCGACGCAGTTACACAGTGCTTATAACTGTCTCTGGAAATGAAAGCACCAGAAAATAAAATAAGCCACACGCAGCTGTCATCCGTACGCAAGGAAGTAAGCACAAGATGCCGAACACCCTTAGCAGGATGCAGCTCACCCTTCATGCGATTCGCCAAATACCTCACGGCGCTTCGCGCTTGGTGATGTGAGAGCCAGGTCCGGTGAGAACCCGGCGTGCTCCGTCCCGGCTTTGTAGGGATGTGAGGTCAATGGTCTAACGAGTACGGCATGCACGACTATGAGTACACCCCCCCCCCAATGGGTACGCTCAAAACAAGAATCCAGCATATTGTTACAGCTAACTCTATAGCACCAAGAACAGACAATGCATTTCATCAGATGGTTGGCCGTGGTCGAACAGCTGATCGAAAAAAACTCTTGTTTCCAGTATTCGGTTCTGTAGAAACGCGTCCTCCAAAATCCTACACCATCACCACAATATTTCCAGCTTCCGTGTACAGCGAACAACAGTGTTTGGACAACAAAGGTTTGCAATGTCTCTGTGTACCATCACGACCGCGCGCTTATCTGCAACCAACAATGATCAGTCCTTTGCAACCAAACACACTGAAAACGAGAAACTCAACAGCAAAATAAGAACTACTAAGTACTATTCTAGCAGACCGGAAGATGTGCAACGCGTTCGTACAGAATGTCAACAAACAAGAGAAATTGCATACAGAGACCGCAAAAAAATCGCGACCAAACCTGAAAATAACCCGCTCAAGCAAGCCCATCAAACTTCTTGCTGTTCGCCTGGGGAAAGATCTCCAAACTGCCGCCAACACGTCTCGGCGCCCCGCTCTCGTCACCACCATTCCCTCCGTCTGTTGATCTGGCCGCAAACACATGCGCCCCGGCCGTCGCCACCCCAACGTCTTGCCACGGTCGCAAGGAATATGGACCCCCAGCACGGGCCTCCCTCTGCTCGACCTCAGCAGCCGCCGTTTGCCCGGGTCGAATGGGCGTAGCAGTGCCCCAAACCAGGCCACATCCAGCCCTTCGTCACTGCTGCTGCTCCTGCTGACGCGTCGTTTCCGGCGTCGGTTGATGTTGGTCCACATCAGCCTTTGACGACAAGCCGCGACAACAAGCTGCGTACGACCCAGAGCGAAAGCAGACATTTTCATGCTTGCTTCTGTCGCACCCAGCACCAGTTTGTAGTTGGGCCAGGCGTTGTACACTCTTATGGCATCTATGCGTGTACCAACAAAGTTGGGCAGGGGGAAGAAGTCAAACAACATTGTTGTCATTGACCATGAGCAGCTCGCCAGAACCCTGAGACAACAACCAACAATGTTAGGGACGGACGCAGATAGCCCTCCGAGAAGGAGAATATGACGCCGACGTCAAATAGACGTCAATGTCACGGACTGCTCCCGCGCGTTTCATAGATAGATGCCCATCCACAACGAAAAGCTCCCTGTGAGGTCGGCCATCATTGGTCAGCATGCGACCAACGCCCAGTACCGGCGTTAATTCCAATCGTCTATGTACAGCACTGTCCGTAGAAAAAAAAATTCTCTTCACAACCAACTCCTTGTAGAAAGTAACACTAACAACTATTCTAGTTTCCACGCCTTCAGGCCCATCGCTATCTATCATCGCCCTCACTTTTCAGACTTCGAAGTACCTCGATGGCGGTGTTGGGCGAAGCAATCGGCCTGTAAAATAGCCTACAACGAAAGTATGAGGACATCCATTGATCGGATCCCGATGATGCCACGGAACCTAAGCACCTTGTCTTGGTTGATTCTCCGGCATTAGTTGCCACTCCGCTCGCTCTATCTACCGCCATGATGTTGCCGCACTCACGGCGCACTCTCCGCCCAGTACATCTAAAACGAAATTCACTTTGTTTTTGTCAGCCTGTTGTGAATTCTTGTCCATCCACCGGCCGGTCGGTGGCACCCCTCTTCCTCTGAAACGCTCTTCCTTTGAGCTCCTAAGGCAACAACTCTCTCAGGAAGAGTAGCTCTTGTCGAACCGGCTCGGTGTCCTTCCACCAGGGGGCGACGCCCTCGGTATCGTTGTACCACGCGGTCTCCTCCTCGCCGCTAGCGCCACCGCCGCCCCCGGCGCCGTCACCTTCCTCGCCCCCGGTGGAAGAGCTGACACCGCTCCTCCTCTCCTTGCCGTCCAGAATACCCCGGATCCTATCCGAGACTGATGCCGCCAAGCCGCTCATGACGGGTGCCCTTGCCCGCTGCGTCGACCACAGGTCTTGGTCGAGAAGTACTTGGCAGAACCTCGGCAAGGAGAGGCGTTGGCTGGGGTCTTTGTTCAAGGCCGCCTTCAGAACGTCCAACACCTGAGCGGGGGCACGTAGCAGGGGGTGGTGGTTGGGGGGGGGGGGGGCCCCCTTTTATTTTTGCGTGGGGGTGGGAGTCGGGGTCGCCCGAATATTGGCAGACTGGAAGTTGCTTCCATTTCTCGGTCATATCCCAAAATAAAGACTGGAATGGCGGAAGGAGAGGCAAACGATACGAAGTAACAGTTCCAGCACAGCAAGCGTAAGGAAAGCATCATAGGGCGAAGAAGCGTAGGACGGCCCTCCCTTAGACAGAGATATCCAACGGGAGCGAAGTATAATGTTCTTGCTTGACTCTCCGTGCAAGATATCGTACGGAACCCGTGCGCGTCATCTGGATGGAGCTCGATCGATCTGCACAGCGAAAAATCTCCCCCGCAGTCTCTAGAACGCAAACTTGCTTGCCTGGTTCGGGAACTGCATCTCTGTGCGCTGGGGGAGCATCACCGGGGACAACAGGGTCTTCTCTAGGTCCTCCATTCGGCATTCTTGTGCCACGTGCCCACTCTGAGAGGCGCAAACACGTTGAGGGGGGCGGGGATGAGAGATGTTTATGAATCACGCTGCATTTGCTTCATCAGGGAAAATAATTGTCGCCGGAAATATACCCTCCCCGAAATCTACGTAGCTCACAAGGGCAGCTGTCTCGTTTCTGACGGAGAAACGATCGTGAGAGTGCTCCCTGCCAACGCTTCTGCTCATCATGGCGCGGTGTGGAAGCCACGGGATGGAGCTGTCCGACAACTTGATCGAAAGTGCATGCAACATGTTGGGGATCTGTCGAAGTCTTCACAGAGCTACGGTACATAGATATCTTTCAACCCACGCACGCAAATCAGCTCCTTCATAGTCACTCGTGTCGTCAAGGTGGCTTCAGATGTATTTTTGCTCACGTAAATGTCGAACATGATGCGCTGGGCTTCTTGGCGCGTGTCGTCGTTTGCGGCTTGGAGCTTGGCCCTGTTGGTCCGGCGGAAGTCCATTGCCATGGTCTTGGAAGGGCTGTTAGGGATCGAGTCCCTGTGCTTGAAGATGGTCTGACGCGTTACAGCGGGGGGGGAGGGCGTACTCAAAGTTGTTGGGAAAATGAGACGTGTGAGGTGGGCCTGAACAGTGCGCGACGTGCTTCAGCATTTGCCTGCTTTCTCGGCATCTATCCTGCCTTGTGATGGATATTCTTTCAGGCTGTGTGTATTTGATGGGACACAATGTTCATTGGAATCACAGTATTCCGTGAGGTGAATGTAACTTGTTGCTATATGCCGACCCTGCAACCTCACCTATTTTCGGATCTTGAGCAGAACAAAGTGCACGAGGTGCGCCCGCTTTTCCGACCATACTTGGCGAATTACACCAGTACTGTAGCTTTGGTGGACCTGAAGCATGCCCTGCTGCAAATGATGGACTCACTTTCGGTTGACCCAAAGAAAACTTTCATGGTATGGCGTACTCCGCCACGTACAAGGCTTTGTGGCACCCATCAGCTAATAAAACGTCAGTCACAGTTAGCACTCACCGCACCGCTCGTGACCGGAAGAACCGACCCCGTCAGCAGCTGATGGGCAACGATGGCAAGCGAGTACACGTCCGAAGACGGGAGCATCTTCAAGTCGATCGGCGAGGGGCCATTCCCGTGGAAATCTCCAGTAGTCTCTGGGGGCATCCACCACGGCGTCCCGCCGCCAGCCGGAGTCTTCCCAGACTCTGGTTGTTCGAACACATTTTGGGAGAAGAACGGTGTTGTCTTGCCTCTGGCCTGTACAGTAGTCTACCGTGCTTCTTCTCAGGATGCTGCACAAGCCATCTTTTTCGGAGAGGAAACACGCTCATGACAAGGTGCACCTATCTATGCAGTCTATCTAATATGGCACGTAGGCACTTCACGGGAAAATAGTTTCCTCCGGCACCCTGCGTTGCCCTTGGGCGTCTTAAAGCCCTCAAGAAACAAGTTTTCCGCCGAACGAAAGAAACACACGTGCTTTGACTTCGGAGGCATCAGTGACAGTGGCTGTCTGATGGATCTCCCAATACTTTGCCCCTCTTCGTATCTATTTTCACATATTCTGAGATCGTCCAAAACTCGCACTCGCACTTGCTCCATGCGAACCATCCTAACCACCACCATCCCGTGAAAAACACGTGTCCACCACATGGTAGGACTCACCGCCGGCCACGCCCAGGTCGGTCAGTACGAAGCGGCTGAAATCCTTGTCTCGAAGGATGTTTGCCGGTTTTACATCGGCGTGGATGATGTCGTTGTCATGGAGGAACTCCAGCGCGCCTCCAACTCCTGCCAGATTCCTGAGCGAGGATTGATTGCAGTGATAGTCCAAATGAGGTGAGCTTTCGTCGGGGGAACGGGGAAGGGGGCCTGCCGCTTGGCGTAGATGCCACAAACACAGCAGTGCTGAGGAAAGGGTGGCGAAAAGTGCAAAGCACACATCGTGGATTTTTTTTCTCAATGAAACAAGGAACTGAATGTTTTCGGTGAGAGGGTCGTAAACACGGCCTACGGTAGAATAGAAAATAGGCATTTTCATGTTCGCCCGCCTACCTCATTAGCCTAGCCTTGGGCATCCTTCGCATCAGCTTCGGGTTACCAAGCAATTCATTGAGGTCGCCGGCCATCCTCACCATCACGATGTGACGGTTTCTCTCGCTCACTGAAACGGCGCTCAAGAGGTTGGGGTGCGCCTTGACGCTGAACCTAAGGAAGAGCCGATACGGCCGGGCGTTTGAGAGGACGGCAGGGGCAAGATAAGTATTAACTTCAACTGAATCACCATGTCGAAATGTGACGGCCAGCTGGTAAAGGAAGCACAGGTAAAACCAGATGCCGACAGTGACGAAAGAAGGAAACCGCCGACATTGTATCTGTTGACTATTGGTGCTATGTGCACGGATAGGTAGTGTCTGCTATCTCAATAATCAACACCAGCTGAAGTGTGAAGTGTGACCAGTAGCCTTCAGAGCAAACGTGGTACATACCTCTGCAGAATCCGTATCTCGTTGAGGTAGCTGTCGTCAAAGTCGAGCGCTGATCCCTGTGAATGATGTCGCGCCGCAAACGAACCGAATGATTTACACCTCCCAACAATGGACAAAGCCGAGTGACGCGCATCATGAACGGAACAAACAAGCCGGGAAGCAAGACAACAGGTAGGTGCCGCTTTTGACCCAAACTCCGATGTCGTCGACGCCGAAGAAAGAAGGCGTTGACACACACCTCTCACCCGACCCGAACATCTCAGTAAACTGGTTCGAGTATTCTTCGTCATGAACTGACATTGAACCCCTCTTACCGGCTAGTTGGCTTCGGAATTGATGGTTTAATTATTTATTGTATTCCCGTCTATTGCGCCCGCGCGAAGAACGATAGAAGTCTTTGGGCATCCCTGCGAGACAGAGCTCTGCTATCAAATATTCGGCGGGGAAAGACAGAAGCTTTGGTTGAGGGAGTGCGGGACACAAGAGAGGGTTAAATTCCACACGCAAACCTGCAGAGGTCCCTTCAGTACGAGCTCCCTTCCCGCAGTGTACCGGAGGGCGGCGGCGCGTTTTCTCCTCTCGACGATCGTCACCTCGCACACCACGCCGTAGCCCCCCCGTCCGACTACCTCGCCCATCTGGATGAGCCCCGCGTCCTCCGCCTCGGTAATGTCCGCCAAGAATGCCACGCCCCCCTGCTGAAGCTCGGCCTCTCGCCGCTGCTTGTACGAGAAATCCCGGTTGAAATCGCCTCCCAGAATGGCCTCAGACAGCATATCGAGGGCGAGGGCGTCTCCGTCGCCCGCCTTAACCTCTTCCGCTGTCTGCCTCCCGGATTGGTCATCGGCCACCGGGGAAAGCGACGCTTGTGCTCTATGCTTGTCTACAACGCTGCCGCCGCTACCGCGGTCATCCTGGCCACCGCGCTCTCCTGCGCAGATGGCGTCCTCGGCTTCCCTGAGGACGAGGGCCAGGGCGTTAAGCTTGCCCACTCGCCGAGCCCGCAAACGGCTCCCATCCTCTGGCTGCCGCTGCTGCTCCGTCCCCTTCTCGCTTTGAAGCTCAGACTTGTCAGAGTTACCTATCGCCAGGGGTCGCGGCGTGTTGGCACCGACACCACTGTCCTCCTGCACAAGATCGCAGCCTTCTCCCGCGATTACCTCTGGCAACGTTGATTGGGTCACATCACCACCGCCACCCTGATCGCTGTCGGTTGTGTCCCGCTCCTCCGTGCGACGAGAAGTATTGGCAAAGCTAGAGGTTGCCTGGTCGGGAGACCCCTGCAGCGCATCGTGTCGGCCGCCGAGCACGCTAACGCTACGCTCGGCGTTGCTCCATGCTAGCAAGGGGTTCCTTGGCCTAACGCTGCACTTGTGTGAGCCACACCCCGCTAGTTCATTCCTCGCCTTCTCAGCTGTGTCTTTCTTCGTCGCCTGTGTTTCGCTGTCGCCGATCTCGCGGTGAATGCTAACGCTACGCTCGGCGTTGCTCCATGCTAGCAAAGGGTTCCTTGGCCTTGCACTGCGCTTGTGTGGGCCACACCCCGCTAGTTCATGTCCCTCCTTCTCAGCTGTGCTTTTCTTCGTCACCTGTTTTTCACCGGCTCCGATCTCGCGGTGGATGCTAACTCTTCGCTCGGCGTTGCTCCAGGCTGCCAAGGGGTTCCTTGACCTTGCACTGCGCTTGTGTGAGCCACACTCCTCTAGATCATATCTCTCCTTCTCAGCTGTGTTCTTCTTCGTAGCCTGTGTTTCGCCGTCGCCGATCTCGCTGTGGATGTTGCCGGACAGAAACGAGACGTCCTGTAGCGGACCACTCCGGTTGCCCAAGACGTCCCCCCTCTCCGTCGCGATGTTCTGCTGTGCCGCACCCTCGACGATTCGCTTTTCGTTCCCGAGGACCTCATGATCGTGCGAGACCGTAGTCGGAGAAGAGTGGAACACTTCAATGCCCTTCCCGCTCAGCCCGGAGGACGCGTCGGTTGATCTCGGTCCGGAATCCTCAGAGATGCCGCCCCCCGACTCGGAAGGCAAGACGCTGTTCGGAACAGCACCTACACCATCACCCGATGCCACCACCTCCTTCTCCTCCTTCTCCTCCTCCTTCTCTTCCCCCTCCTTCTCTTCCTCCTCCTTCTCTTCCTCCGAAACGTTCGTGTGCACCACCCCCGTGTCTTGCTCCTCACCTGCCTTCCCGCGCTCTTCTTCCTCGAAAATCTTCAACGCCGCAATTTCCTCTTGTTCGCCCTCGAAACACACAACGACGGTGCTGGTGCTGGTGCTGCCTTTTCCGGTTTGCACGGGGTGTCCTGGGAGCTCTCCCCCCTCCTCTCTCTCACCCTCTCCACCGCCGCTGGTGGAGGTGGTCGTGGTGACAAAAACAGTCTCGGCACCTGTCGTGTAGTCGTACCCGGACAGCAAGTCCACATCTGCGGAATTTTCCAACCTAAGTTCAAACCACAGCGAGGAACCGAAGACTGGCTTGTTGTTGGTTGTTCCGCGGTAAATCATGAGCCTAGTTTCACATATGTGCACGGTTTTGGTGATACTGGCTCTTGTCATATGTCGGCATGTGTCGGGGTTTGTGCACAATGCGGAACGGTGAACATGCGTATAACCCCCTGTATTATTTTCCAGTCGGTGCAGCGCTGTGAATGCTTGTACGGGTCAACAGAAACAAACCTACTGCTAAACACTCGTCACAAGAAGGCAAGGGGAAAACAATATTTTCTTGTACATGTATCCCTCTGCGAGCACGCAGCGCGACGGATGGTTTGACCCGGGTATAACAGCGGCCTTTGTGCGTTTTATACAATGTACACATGCTATGTATGGCTTGGAGACAATCGTGGTGCTGAAGGGTACGTACCAGCTGGATTCATCTCTGAGCAGCAAAGTCTCCTCCATAGCACCGCCCGGGTGGTTGTCACCGTCTTTAGCTATACGCGGGCATCGCGCCATAAACTAGGGGCCAACGATCGGGGGTAAAGACGAGAAAAAGGTGAGACGGGTGAAGGAATGAAATTACCACACCGGGGCGAATTGAGGAGCAGCATCAGCCGTGTTCTGTGGCGGGCATCGGACCTCGCCCGCTAAGTTGCCGCTTCACCTGCAGAGGTTTCATTAATCCTTGCTACTTACCCTGGTATTTTCGAAGAACGTTGCACACTGTGCCTGGGTGCTATGCGCCCTGTTCTAACCACACGGCATCATCTGCACACAAGAGTGGTGCTTGCGCTCAACGACGCATCTCACGTGGGCTATCTGTGCTTCGTAGAACTCCACGGTTGTCCTCAGAAGGTCTCTCAAACTCAGCGCGGTCTCCTCCGCCTCCAGTCTCTTCGTCGTCTCTTCAAATGCGGTCGCCTGGAGCGCTATCACCCGTCGCCTTAACGCCGCTAACTCCCCCCGTTCGTCGGCTCCCCCCCCCTCGCTCTTTGAGAGAAGCCCCCCCGTTTCCTCGACGCTGTGGAGATCTTCACCTGCTCCCTCTCTCAAGGCCGCAGGGTTTGCAGTCGTTTGTTCAGGCAAGTCGGTATCCGAACATTTCTCCTCGTCTTCGTACAAGTTGCTCCTCTTGCCCCCCTTCTCCCCGAAGCTCCGCACACCGAGTTCCTCCCTCGTATCACGGTTCTCTGCCAAACCTCTGATCCCGCCCAGGCTGACCTCCGCATCCAGAAGGTGTCTATGCGCTGCCTGTTGTTTCCCGGCCGCGGCAGCGCTCCTGTTCTCCTCGGCCCGTTCTGGCCGGACCTTTACCCTCGTCCGATACTCGGTCTTCTGGCGGCTCATTACAGCACCCGTCACCTCCCCAACGGGCAAACCGCTATTCACCCGACCACCGGTTCCCCCCCCCGCACCCTCGGCGTGGAGTCCTCCCGGATTCTCAATGCTGTGAAGATCTTCCCCTTCTCCCTCGTCCGAACGCGCAGGCTTGTCAGTAGCCTGTTCAGGAAAGGCGGCATTCGCACAACTCTTCTCGTCCTCGGACTCCTTGTTTTCCCTCCCTCCCTCCCCCGCCACGCTCGGCATGCCGAGCTCCTCCATGGTATCATGGTTCTCTGCTAAACCGCTAATAGTACCGCTCAGACTAAACTCTGCGCCCAGCTTGTTTCCCGGGGTAGCTGCCGCGGCTGTCGTTGTGACCACCGCTGCTCCAGGCGCCGGTCGTCGCGCCGCCGCCGCCGCCGCCGCCACCGTCCGCTGGACGCCGCGCATGCATCTTGAGGAGCTTGCGGAGGTGCGTCGCGCACGTGGGGAGGTCGCAGCAGTGCTCCTGTTCTCCTTGGCCGGTTCTGGTCTGACCTCTTCCCTCGTCTTATACTCGGTCTTCTAGCGGCTCATCGCGTCACCCGTCACCTCCCCAAAGGCCGAACCGTTCTCTACCCTACCACCGAAGTTTTCGCTCACGCCAATCTTCTGCTGCTGGTTCTGCTCTGGCGTAACCATCGTTACTTTTAGACCTTGCTGTCCTGCCTCCTCCTTCAGATGAATCTCTGTTGTCTCCCTCTGCTCCTCCTTGTCACCGGAGCTGCGTGTGCCAAGGCCAGTGTTGCTCGCCCCGAACGTTCCACGCATTATCGCGTCGCTGTTGGCGCTACCGTCGCTTCCGCCTTGGTCTGCCACTCGCCGCAGACTTGACCCACTACCGCGTGCCTTCGTCCGCCGTGTGGCCTCACCGCAGGAGCTACTGCTGCCACGGATGCGGCCATTCTTCTCCAAGGTTCCTTTAGCTGCCCGGTTGGCCTTGCTACAACCGTCGCTCCCCTCGATCTCGACCTTCTTTTGTCTAGACGAATTCTTACCCGCCGGTTCCTGATTCGCGGTCTTGGCAAGAACACTGCCCATGAGCTGTTTCCCCATCGCATCCCGGCAGTCATTCGTGCTGCTACCGCCACTCTCCAACATGACCTCCCACAACCTTGACACCAGTCGCACCAACGCGCTCTCGCTTCCGATTCTCCGCAAACAGCCTTCGCGGCGGATTACCGCAATTGCGCGCTGGATCGCGAGGCGCCGTGAGGGTGCGAGTGTCTGTGCCACGTGCAGGAGCTGCCCAACCGTACGCTTGGTGTGGATCTGGCGGTTAGACCACCGCTGCACGATTGCCTCTGGCCGCATTGGCGGGTGCATCCTGAGCCGCGGGCCGTTGCTGGTGCCGTCAGACATTGTTAGTCCGCGGAAATCTGACTCTTTGCAGTCGATCAGCACCAGAGGCATCGCAGCTTGCACGAAAAGCTTGCTGGTAAGGCTATGGTTGTTTGGGTTATTACATGTCCGGAACGAGGAAAAACCGGACGAGCACGCAGGGGCGCAACAGGGGGGAACGCTTGAGATATACATGTAGATATGTTTGTATGGAATTCGTTCAAAATCAGCTTGGTTGTTGCTACTACAAAGACACGAATGTCGGCATTGTTCAACTGGGTCGTCAATACTGTCCCGGAAAAACACCTCGATTATGTTCCCCCAAGTGTGCATAGCTGTGTGTCACGCTGGATAATCAACACTGACAACGTACGACCTGCTTCCTGCTTAAGGGTACCCTTTCCGTCCCACGTCAGTCTATCGGGAAGAACCAGACCCTCACCTCTTGATTCCGTCGAGAATAGCTCTGGCCGCTAGTTCTAAGCGGTTGCCCAGGGACGGCATCAGCCCCATTGCCCGGGGTCGTGTCACGGTTGACTGCTTGCATTTGATAGTCGGGTAACGGGGGCAAAATCAATTATGTGCACAGTTACGGGGTTGTTCTCTTCATACTAAAACCTTTTCTGGCCTCGTCGCATACGCCTTCTGCCGTACTTTTCGAGGAACGACTACCTTCGGTGGCCACAGGCTACTTCTTCATACTGTCATGTCCGGTACCTGTACAAGACCAGGACAAGGTCCACCACGAAATAAACGGAAGTCCGTTAATGATAAGTTCAGGCAACTAATGAAGTACAGTAATTTTTTCGGGATTCGTTTGTAGCGACTGTATGGAATATACAAGCTTCTGATGATTGGAAGCTTTTGCTTGAGGTGGTATTGGGTAGAGGTCAGGCCGATGGGAGTTGTCAATGTATCAAGAACAATATTACTTGGAGACATCCCCAAAAAAGGGTCGTCGGAACGTTAGAAACCATCGTCTATACTGTACTCGGGTCCTTAATCCAGCACAGGGGACTCTGCCAGTAGTTACAAGCGCAGTTCATCGATGGCTGGAAAACAAAGAGATCCTTGCGTTGGGCATATGGGCGAGAGACAGCAGCAGCAGTATGCACGTCGAGTGGGGAAGAGGAAAGGTTGTGGACATGCGCAAGATTGGATTTTGACGTGAAGATTGCAACGATCCCACAGCTATTAACCCGAAAAACGACCTTTGGGCCAGACCAGAGACGGTGAGATTGGCCAACGTCCATCCTTTGGTTCATGGATGACAAGGGACATCTTGCAGAGGCTACATACAATTGCTTGCCGAACCGAGCACAGGCCTCACGTGAACGTCGGGTCCGGCACAACGCCTTGCAGCAAAGGTTGCGACACATGTCCTTCCTAATGGCAGCATACGAAAACATGAACAAAACCAAATGAAGTCCCAAATTATGGCAGTGCGGTTCCGTTTGTATCGATTGCTGTACGTGATGATGTTGTACTGACTGACGATGATGATGTGTACTGTAGACTTGCTGATGATGTACACCTTTGCCGCATCTACAAAGCACGGGATTGTAGCGTGCGTGCGTCGCTATGGGGCCACGGTCTACGAAGAAAGTAAGACGTAACCTAACGGCAATGAATCCCAGAGTTCGTTTTTCCGAGAATCGGCAAAAAGGCCCCCAAAAACACACCTACCTCCGTTGGCCCGACCATGCTTCCTCCAGACCCGATCATCTTTTCTCATTTATTCGCCACAGTACGTCTGGACGTTCTCGGCATGGTTATGAGTGTACGCTGTCTGACTTCCCGGTCGTATCAACAACTATGCCGAAATGACGAGAAGCGTTGTGTTCACCTGATGGAAAGAAAACGAAATTGTGTCGGCGGGTTAGCGGTTGGCAGTACTGTCGGGTTTTGGTCAGGATCGTTGACGACGGTTGTAACGGTTTTTCACCGCCTGCCCGCGGGTTTCCACAGAAATCGCATGACCAAAACACTTGTATGCTTCAAATGAATGGATCCATGGATCCCTGTGCCACGTTTGAATGGAGCTCGATCCTACGTGTACCGAGGTGCATATTTCGGGGGCACTTATCCGCTCAATGAGATTCACTGGTCTGTGTTGCGTGGTGTTATTCAAATGGATGCAACTGCAGTGGCTCCGCAAGGTTTGTCACTGCAAAGTTGGTACCCAGCACCGATACCGGCCCCCTTTTTTGGCCACACAACACGCCAACATAGGCTTGCTCCACGCCCAACGCGACTCGTCAGTGCGGTGTCGCCATGCCGATAACATCTGTGAGAGCCAGTAGTGCTGGCGAAGACACTGCTGCTACCTCTGGCGATGGGGCCGCGGCGTACCATTTTCTTCGCACAGGCCCGACGGAGATCATGCGCCCGGCTGCTGCTGCTGCTGCAGGGCAGGTAGACCTATATATTTGAAGTTTTGTTTCGGCCCGACGCAAGGCCACAGCCGACCTTCCTGGTACAGCCCTCGCGTTTGGTTGGGCATCAGGCAACACGATAGCGAGGAATCAAGCCCGTCATATATTGTATCCGGAAGCCGTCTACAATGTAGATTCTCCGCGAAACCTACGGAGAGAACTTGTTGCTGAGGTTATATTTAGTACATGCAGACCGCAGGAGGAACACGCGAATGACGTATCACCCCCGCGCACCTCGTTCAAAATCGTTGTTTCCGCAGGGGAGCGCTGAAGCCACGGTAGTCATCCGTGTCACAGATCTGGTAAGCCGATGGTGTGCGTTTGTGGCCATGCGCCGCTCTTGTTGGCCGGCTCTCTCAGTGCCGGTCAGACGACACGTAACTATTCCTGCGTACCGTATGCATAGGTTGCACGTGCATAGGATATCACACCCCGTGGACCGATTTCCAAAGCCCGATTTCCGATTACTCCACACAGCAGTGGCGGTGCCGAAAATGGCGGCGTTGGAACCGTCTCGTCGAGAGCTTTCGGAAAACGTGTCCTTTGATTTCGACATCCTCTTCGTTGTGGGGTAATCGAGCCTTGAAAATCGATACAGGGGGTGTGGTATCTCACGCAACCTACACGTAGGACCTTTACCTTTACTGAGCTCTGCCATGGTCCAGAGATGTGTTTCCAGTTTCCAGCCCTCCCACCTTAGGGTAGATATACGATACCCACACAACATATCACCCCCTACAGACTACGGAATACGTGGGGCATGCAGTTGTGTTCTGCTAAAATGTGCAAAGTCCTCTTTTTTTTCCGGCACAAAATCGCTGCCTTGGTACATCGTTGACTCTAGACTAGTATGCATATTGTGCTTGAGAGGAATCCGAGCAAGAGGCAAATCTCTTGCCCTTCGTGTGGTACAGCAGTAGACTTTGATATGTCTTTTTGTATTGCGCTCTCCACGGGTCACATAGCCAGAATTTTTTTTTTATGTTCCAAGCACATGGCCGCTCTGTTGTCCACTCCGGCCCTGAGGCGCCAGTCAACAACGACCCCGTTGAAGCAATTCAACCTCGTCCCAAACCAGGGACGCAGAAAAGTGACAACCCAAGTGTAGAAATGTGTCGTCGAGGTGCCCTTTACCCAAGGGTCGTGTCTGCAGGCGGTTAAGCCTGTGTGTAGTCGTCGAGACCTTAGTTAGTATCATTGTTGCCTCAATGGGACTTTCATTATTGCCTGCCGGTGGCACCGGAGCCTAGCTCAGTTGCAGAGGTGAGATGGTGAGGGATAGTTGGGGAGTGAACCCGGTGGGGCTCGCAACACCTCGTGATCTCGCTACAATTACAATCCTCTGCTCAACCATCAATTCATTCGTGAGTTCCTCGCTAGAACTCGTCATACATGTTACGTTTTACCAAACGTCACATATCACACCGCATGTACGTATCATTGCATACAGCAATCATACAGCTGCATCTATTCTACTACACACATCCTACAGCAGTGATGCGCTGTATTTCAACACGCCCCCATGATGGATGCAATGTTACGTGCACTTCAACAACCCCAGTGTTGTTCTAAATCTACTGCATAAATCCTGCAAGTCTTTTACGCACCTACTTCAATTCAGTACTCTTACATTACACACGCCCCCATAATTTGTATAACGGTACGCGCGTTACTCATGCTTCAACAACTGCCTGTTCAGCTGCTATCCTGCTCCAAAAAATAATCGTCCTTATTTTCTTCTCCTTATCTTCTTATTCTCTCCCCGCATTCAGTGAACAAAGATCAGAATTTCGTCCCCAAGTTTGCTCAACTAAAAAACAACTGCGTTTAACTGTTTCTACAATAATAGTGAAATACATTGACTACGGTTGAATGACCATAGTAAACCTTTCATTCGTCGCATACTACTGTACCTCAACGCTCTTAGCACGTACGTAAACACATACCTCTATCACAGCATTTCTCTTTCATCTGGCCAATTATTTTACCTTACCAGAATCACACCTCATACGAAGTATCACATACACCTATTCGTAAAACCGTTCATTCTTCTATGTAGACAGAATGACCGTGAAGCACACATCATGTCTGTGATGTCCATGCCCGGGATTCACTATACTTTCACAAAATTCACTCTTCTCTACGTTACTGATGTTCGGTATAACTATTTCATATGTCATTACTTTCCTTCTCATCCCGTCTCCTTCTCCAGTGTAGCAATTAAGCCGTTGTTGTGTCTCCAGACGTCTTCGATGATGACGCTGTTGTTATTGTTGTTGTTGTTGTCGTCCAGGAAGTACACCTCCTTGGTCTTGTCGGTCTTGTATGTCGTTGTTTTCCAGGTAGTCCTGTCTTGTTTGTGATGTCTTTCCTTGTCGTTGTTGTCCAGGTAGTCCTGTCTTGTTCTTCTTGGTAGTGGTTGGTGTGTAGTCGTCGCACCAGCCTTCCCGTGCTGTCCTTATACATCTGAAACTATCACATTTGCTGCTCCGCCATATGAAATCTCCTATTTCGTAGATCCTCCACGTTCTTGAACCAATGTCCGCAGTTCGACGAATTGGACACGTTCCAGATGCTTGGTCAATATGTCCGCAAGCTGCTCCTCACTCCTCACGAACTTTAGCACAATGTTTCCCTGGTTGACGTTCTGGCGAAGTAGCCAGTATCTCGTGCTGATGAACTTGCTGCGGCCTCGAAACATGGAGTTTCCTGCTGTGCTCAGCGCTCCCGTTGAATCCGAATGAAGCGGGATGTTGCCGCATGGAAATCCAAGTTCCGATAGTACACCTTGCAGATAAATTGCTTCCCTCGCTGCTGTAGCCATCGCAATGATCTCCGCATGTACACTTGATTGTGCTGTTAGCTTCTGCAGAGTTGATGCTGCACTGATGACGCCTCCCGCAAGTATGAAAATATATCCAGTAGAAGAACGCTTCTGAAGTCTCTCGCCCGATCCAGCGAAGTTCGCGTCACAGTAGCACTTCAGGTTCCATTGCCCTCTCCTGAACTTTAGTGGCATATCCGGGAATCCTCGAAGGTATCGCAGCACTCTCTTTGCTCCGACCATATGTTGATTGGTAGGCTTGTTCATCCCTCTGCACAGGATCATGACGGCATATCCAATCTCCCATCTCGTCGTGTTAGTCAAGAAGAGGAGACTTCCGACTATTCCCTGGTAGAGTTTCTTGTCCTCGTCACTTAAATATATAGCATTCTCCGGCTCTTGTTCAATTTCTGGCCCGCATCCTGGAGTCGCCGCTGATTTGCAGTCCTTCATTTGATACTTGTCCAGTATGTTCATCACATATTTGTGTTGGCTCACTGCGATTTCTCCGTCGCTCTGAGAAATCTCCATCCCTAGTAGTAGTTCCGCTGGTCCTCCGTCCGTCATCTTGAATTTGTCCGATAGTTGTTTCTTCAAATCTTGAACCACGCTCGGTGTCTTTCCAGCTAGTGTGCAGTCGTCCACGTACACACATAGTATCGCGTATGTAGGTCCAGCACCGTACACATATACGCACGGGTCGCTCAGTAGAGCAGTAAACCCGATTTCTTTTATTCCTTTGGCAAATGCGTTGCCGAAATTCCGAGGGCTCTGCTTCAATCCGTATAAGCTTTTCTTGAGCTTCATCACCAGTGGTAGTCCCGTCACTTCATCCATTATTTCGTATCCTTTAGCTTGACGAACATACACTTCTTCTTCCACTTTGCTCTGAAGAAATGCAGTCACCACGTCCATCGTTTCCACAACGTATCCTCTTTCCGCTGCAATTGCCATTAAGACCAGCTGTGAGCTAAATCTACTCACAGGTGCGTAGGTTCCTCCACAGTCGATTCCATGCCGTTGTCCCCAGCCTTGGACGATAAGTCTTGCCTTCATAACTCCGGTTGCTTTCATCTTGTATAACCATCTCGATCCAATGGGTTTAGCTCCAGGAGGTAGACTCTGAATTGGAACTAGATCCGCCACATCATGATCTTTCAGGCTCCTCATCTCCTTGTCCATAGCTGCTTTCCATTGATTGGCATCCACAGACCTTATGGCTTCTTGAACTGTAGTGGGTACAGGTATAGATGCTGGCGGCCGGACAGGTTCTCCGGCTGATGGATTCTTGATTCTTATATCTTGGTCTTGGTCTTGGTCTTGGTCGACAAAAGTCGCTAGTTTATTCCATGGCGATAGCCTCCGTAGCTCTGCTTGCTGCCGTTTGTTGTTTGTTGATTGTTGAATATCCGTATTCCTTCCGCTGCTTCGCAAGTGCATGCGGGGTATAATTCCTTGTTCTTGTTCTTGTTCTTGTTCTTGTTCTTGTTCTTGTTGTCCTTCTTCCTCGTATTAGTAGTCCTCCTCATATTTCGAATTATCTTTCATTTCCCCCTCGTTTCCGGGTATGTCGACATCCGAGGAAACCGATAATTCGTTTTCCGGTTCATAGTCGCGTAGTTCCTCAATGGTCGGTATGACCGGCGGCATGGCCGCGTCCATTGGTTCGATGAAAGTCACGATGGAACGTGATGCGCGCGTGGGACAGCAATATATGCTTTCTCGTACGTGTTCATATTTTCCTCGTGGATCCTCTGTCTTCGTTCACGCTGGCTTGTGTCAAGTCGCACATCCAGGAAGTACAGCGTCCCCACTTCTCGTAACACCAGGGCGATTCTTGATTCATCTCTCGAAGTAGTCTTCAACTCGATTCGAGGTTGATCTGACATTATCGTATTCGCACCTTTCTTCTGAGCTGTTCCAGTAGAGAACAGGTGCCGCCCTAGCCCTGGAACCACTGTGCACTTGAACCGCACTCTCCTGTCGTTTCCTTCTTCATCCTTGGCGAAAACGTTGATGATGCCTTCACTGATCCCTTCAAGCTCAATTCCTCCAGCACCAATGATCTTCGTGGGCGTAGTGATGTACGTGAAGCCATCCAATACGTTTTCCAGATCCGGTAACATTTCGCTGTCCAAGTAGTGGCCCGATGCTCCACTATCCACCAGTAAATTAAATTTTCCTTGATCAAATTCCACATAAGCAGCTCGTTGTGCTGCCATCTCCATGCGGCTGACGCATGGGTATCCAAGGTTCCCATTATAACCTTCAACCACTGTCTCTTCAGTTGGTTGCGACGTAGTTCGGACATTCCGGTTGTGAGCAGACCCTCTCGTCTCCTCATGAGCTGTTGCAGCTCTGTTGATAGTCCGATGATCACCGTTGTACATTCTTGGGTTGAAAATCCAAGTACCATCCCTGTCTTGGACTTGGTGGCGAACAGGGTTAGCCTATCTCGCCCCTTGTGTTTCTTCTGTTATCGGCCCTCCTCGTCCTGTTGATGCATGTCGTGTGCCCATACCATCTTGTTGTTGGGCACGACACTCTGAATCGTCATGCAGGTGGGTGTTGTGCAACGAACACCACTTCCGTTGCCTTTGTTGTTGCTGCCGACGCGTAGGACGGTCTCTCACTTGTCGTACAGGTCGGCTGGATCTCGATCGCTGCTGATAACCGTTGTTGGATCCTCGAAGCCCATTGTTATTCCGCGATCGCTGTTGAAAATAGTATCCATTTCGCCTGTTTCCGCCGCTGCTGCTGTAGTTCCGTGTAGGAGCTCGGCCACTCCCTGAATGCAGCTCCGGACAGTTCCGTTGAACATGCCCCAAACGGTGGCAGTTGTAGCATTCCACCGCATCTCCGTTGTATGAAGGCGTCGAATAACCTCCATCTCGGCGTCTTGGCTGACGAGGTGCTTCCGTTATGGCTGAATACCCCGCGTCACGAGCAGAACTCCTCCTATCCTTAAATGTCGTGATGGCGCCATCTTTACGGTTTCGATTGTACCACATGTTCCGCGCCGTTTGAGTGATGTCTGCCAGATCGTTGTACTCATTCCTCGAACTAGCATGGTACCGAATCAGGTGGTACTCTGCTGGCAGTCCTTGTAGTATGATGTCCCCAAGTTTCTCATCAGTGACGGTCCCTCCGATGAAGCGAAGTTGCTCCGCGAGATGCCAGACATGGGTGATGAATATGTCTGGATCAGTACCAGTTCGCATGGTAGCTGATTCCAATTCTCGTTCCAGGTTTCTCCGCCGGTGTTCATCGGCAGGCTGAAATTTAGATTCCAGCTCCTTCCAAACAGCTAGTCCGCTGCCACTCGATTCATCCACAGGCGCGTGTCGACGTAACACATATTTAGCTGGCCCAATCAATATGTGATAGAGGATATTGAATAGTTGAGAATCGGCTTCCTCAAATTCGTCCAGCTCCTGCTGGTTCACGATAGAACGGGAACGTCCGATTGATGATGACCGTAAAGCTGTTCGTCTCGTTCGTGGTTCCTGTTGGCCTTGCGAAGAACGCTTCCGTGGTAGTTGCTCCTTGTACAGACGAACGATGGTCTCAGCTTGAACAGCCAGTCGTTCAGCAGTATCCGATGCGTCTTTCATCGCTCGTGTGATGGTCTTCTGTTCTTCGTTAGCATCAGTAAGCACTTTGCGGGCGAGTGCCGCCTTTTCTTGAGCTTCCACAGATGCTGACTCCGCTGAACGCAGCTGCTGTAGAGCTTCTTGGTATGCAGAGTCTTGATCATCACGGTCTCCAGTGTCTTCGTGATCTTCATGTTCTTGGTCTCCACCATCTTCATCTCCATAATCTTGATCACCGTCATCATTTTCGTCGTGTAGTTCATAGATAGGAGTAGGGCGCCAGTTCTCTCCTAGTAGTTTGTTGATGTTGGGCCGATACAAGGCCAATGTCCTTCTTGTCGTGTACTTCCACTCTGGATAATCCGTATCCCTGCCGCTGAACTTATGCAGGCTCCTCAGCAGTTGGAAGTGCTTGCTGTCTTGGGCCATGGTCGATCCTTGTGGGTACTGGTGCCAGGTGCTGATGCCGAGGCTCTCCTTCCAGTAGTTTCTCCTTTTCCAATTCCCTTGAATTGTTCCTCCGTCAAATTCCTTGCTCAAATGTTGAGGCTTCTTGCTCAGATGTTGAGGCTTCTTGCTCAGGTGTTGAGGCTTCCTTTTCCAGAACTGTACTCTTCGTTGTAATGTCGACTTGAATTGCTGATGCAGGTGGCCAAACCTGGCACAATTCTCGTTTCCGCGCGACCTCCGGTGCTTAGAGTGGCGTACTTGTCGTCGTTCGAGCTCGGTTCGTATTCCAGCGACACCCTATTTGTCGAAGTGCTGTCCAAGTTACCAGCTCCCTTCAGGGTTCGGGGAAACTCTTTTCGAACAGCTCTCTCGATATTTTCCAGCGACACCCTATTTGTCGAAGTGCTGTCCACGTTACCAGCTTGCCTTCAGGGTTCGGGGAAATTCCTATGACGTCGAACTGCTCCTTGTCGTGTCTCGAACAGTCCTTGTCTTCCACCGCGATCCTATTGTGAAGTGCTGCACAAGTTACCAGCTCTCTTCAGGGTCCGGGGAAATGTCGTACAGTCCCTTCTTTCTCGCGCAACCCTTTTGTGAAGCGCTGGCCAATCCACCAGCTTAAACTTCAGGGTTCGGGGGAAAATTCCCACTGCAGCTTTCCGTGTCAGACTAGTGCGTAGTGTGACTGCTGAGTTCTTCGGCTTAACGGCTTACTTCCTGAGATGCGTATGTGTGCCGGCAACCCACTCGGTGAGACCTTGATGGTTGATGATAAGACTTATCTCTAGTCTTGGCTGAATTTCCTTCTGCTGCTGATGATGCAGCTCCTCCTTTCTCTGTAGATGCAGTGACTCCTGCTGCTCTCGATGAAGGAAATTTGTTGCCCAGCACCTAGCTCCTTATTAATGTAGGGTGGTCCGCAGCCGCGCTGTCTACTCTGTCAGGACGTAGACCCGCGCCGATTGGAGATCTTCTTCTACCGGTGGGGTTCTCGCGTGGTTGTGACGGGATCAGCGTCACCAATTCCACCGAGACGTCGTGTGAATTTAGCCGGATCAGGACTCAAATTTCACCGACCGCAGTTCTCGATTACACGGGTTGGGAATCGCGCTCGCTCCACCCCCGCCGCTTTACTGCCCTTAGGGATTATCGCTCACCCGAGTGTATAGTGTACAGGCTATAGACTCGGTTTGGTGGCGTACCTGCCTGCCGCGTGACCTTATCTCGGCGCAACAATTTAAATTTTGTCAGCGGAGAGGTTGCCACTACACAGAGCCGATACTCACGGCAGGACTTTCCTGACGTCCGTCGTGTACGGGGTGAAATGATCACGCTCCCGCTGGCCTACGACTTACCGGTCACGGGGTGAGGGCCCTCAATGCCCGTCCGGTGCTTGCTGCTTCAAGTCTTCGTCTAGCGTGAACACAGTTGTTAGACTTGTATTCCGCCGAGCAGTCTCCAGCCCACTCCCGGGGGTGCTTGTTCAGCGCAGCAGGTTAATTACTCCTGCTGCCACTGGCCGTACTATCTTCTCTCCTGTGCTGCTGTTGTCGGCGGTCTTCAGTCCTCGCTGTTCTGCTGATCTCGCGATGACGAAGGTCTTGCTCTGCCGAGGCCTCGTTGATTCTTCAGACACCAGTTAGCGTGCCATCCATGTAGAAATGTGTCGTCGAGGTGCCCTTTACCCAAGGGTCGTGTCTGCAGGCGGTTAAGCCTGTGTGTAGTCGTCGAGACCTTAGTTAGTATCATTGTTGCCTCAATGGGACTTTCATTATTGCCTGCCGGTGGCACCGGAGCCTAGCTCAGTTGCAGAGGTGAGATGGTGAGGGATAGTTGGGGAGTGAACCCGGTGGGGCTCGCAACACCTCGTGATCTCGCTACAATTACAATCCTCTGCTCAACCATCAATTCATTCGTGAGTTCCTCGCTAGAACTCGTCATACATGTTACGTTTTACCAAACGTCACATATCACACCGCATGTACGTATCATTGCATACAGCAATCATACAGCTGCATCTATTCTACTACACACATCCTACAGCAGTGATGCGCTGTATTTCAACAGCGCAAGTTTTGTTTTTCTCCCAGCATGGTCACTACGAGCTTCGGCTCTGAAGCTCAAACTTTAACAGCTCCGACCATTCATTGCTGTGCCACCGAGCTTTCGCCACCGACGCGTCCCACAACTGGCACGTCATTTGAACATGGCTTTTTGGCTTCGTGCTCTTCCTTTTTGGACCCGGGTGGATACAATAGCGCGGGCAGATTCTCGGGATGAAGCCGTACGAAAGGGGCGGTTCATGTATAGCCTGGCATGAACTTTTTCGTGAATAGTCTAATTGTTAACTTTTTCGACTGCCCATGGTTACCTAGATGGGGTACATTAGTCGTTCATGTTTAAGGTTTGATGACAGAACTTCTGGCTGCTTCCTTGTTGTGTCCGCCGGTTGCACCCCTCGCGCCCCCGTCCTGCTGGCCGACAGATAGGCGAGGAAACATATTTCAAGCTCCGCATGGCCACGCCCATGAAGAGGGTATTTGACACCTACGCCGACCGCAAGGGCGTATGCGTGACCACCTTGCGATTCCTCCTCAACGGCGAGCGTGTCGGTTGCGATGATACCCCCGCGTCACTGCAGCTCGGACACCACGATCGGATCGATTGCTTACGGGAGCAGCCCGGGCCACAGTATTGGCCTTTTCCACGTACCGCGACGACTGCTGATGCATGTGAGAGCCAAGGCGTACCCGGTATATCTTTAACTACACAATCGCTAGTCGAAACCTTTTTGTTCCTCCCGTGAAATTTTATCCTGTCGATAAAGACGCCCTGCACCTGGCTCGCGTTTCAGTCCTTTCTTTTCGGCGTTTGAAATTGTCTCTGTGGTTGACCCAGCCAGATGAAGAAGAGTATCGTTTGCGGTGACCATATGCTTCCAGAATATCAGAGGTACCCGTTGCGTCTGAAGATCTGTTCGACCCAGATCAGGGTCGGTCTTAACGAAGAAATCAGATCTCGAAATCACTTTCGATATAAGAATAAGAGAGTCGGATCTACCCAAATCCGGACAGAAATGGCCTGTGTGTCTTAACGGGAGATCTGCCAAATGGAAACGAATCTCTGCAGTCCACCGCAAACAACCCGAGAGGCCCGCCGCTTGCCAACTGCCAGATTGCTGTTGTGACGTACTGTTATGACGTGGCCACACCACATGGGGAGCTATCGCTCCCGACAAGCACACACCAAACGCGTACATGGCCTCTGTGCGGTACTGACACGATGTCTATGCATGTGACACTTTGAATCGAGCCTCGTCCGACGGAAAGCCGCCAATTCGTCTATGAATTTGAAGTTCGACAACCCACGGGAGATAGTCCCACAGACCAACACATCTTACACACGTTTTTTTTCGGCACCAGTCACGAGCAACAACGATGCACAGTCACCCTCCCTTTGGGTTGGCTTTTTGTGCCTTTTCTTTCCTCTGTGCTCGGCGGTGGATGGAGTTCGTGTGAATGGGGGTAGGTGGGCACGCGCCGTGTATGCGAGTAGACCGTGGTCCCGCGACTATGGACGCTGTTCACCCAAATCGGGATCCGATTAAATGATTTCGCCTTTTTTCAAATCCCGATTTGGTTTTGGGTCGTCCTGTTTAAGTCCTAAAGATTCGACGGGTTCCATAACATTCTAGCCAATCAACGAAAGAGTTCTGTGGATCTTCCGGTCTTATAACCAAATCTGAATGTGATCTCGAGATCTGATCTCTTCGTTAAGACAGACCCTTACATGTAGAGCATCGTTTACAACCACCTCGCACAATCCCGAAGATTGCCTCTTGTAGGGCATTGGATAGGCCGTAACGTGGGGGTGCCAAAGTTAACCTTTTTCTTGGAGTTCAGCGTGGTTGGCAACGGTCAGGTTTTGTTCCCCTCGGATGGCTCTTCGTACTGCAATGCTGTCCGAATCGCGTGATTTCCACCTGACCCCTGCCTCTCACGAACGTTCATTTTTGTGGTGCACTTCTTGCTTGGGGCGTTGCCCATGGGCAGGGGAATGGTCGCGGCCAGGAGTAGCCCGCCAGCTACCGCAAGCCGAGAGCGACGACGAGGTCAGCAAGTTTGTTTGTTTTTTACACCGCTTTTCGCACCCCGTCCTGTATGCGAACGTGGCCCGCCCAGCCACCCTATCCATATAACGGCGCCCGCAAGTCTTCGCTATGGAAGGCATATCGTGAGTGGCGCGAAGTTCTCCTTTGTGAACGGGTGCCGAATGTTTCTCCGCGTCCGGATCGCTCGCCGACGGAGAGGGTGCCACTGTCGAACCAACCCCGTAAACGCATCGTGGGGAGAGGCTCGGCAGGGACATGCTCCAGACTTGGGCACCTCCGTCCGATAGCAAACACCACCCGTGAAGCGTTGTTAGTGTGGCACGCGTACACAAGAGCTTGCAGAGGCACACGGCGGCATGATTCGAGTGTCGTCGTAGATTTTTGAACCGCTCCCTTTCTCCGGCAATGTGGATGGCCTCTTTCACCCTCCCTCCCTCCCTCCCTCCCTCCCTCCCTCCCTCCCTCCCTCCTTCGCTCCTTTTCTCCCACGTCATGGGCGCCTCGACGGGACTTTTCCAAACAAAACGGCATGGAACAACTCATGGACAACACGGGTTGGGCGAACGGGACAGCAGGAGGTCACAGCGCAAGCAGAGGTCGACCTCCCGAGGTAGGTCGAGCTCAGTGTCATTTCACAAAAAAACGTGGCAGCAGGAACAGCAGTCGCTCGCGTGCTGCAGCTGGAGTATGTGGAGAGGTCACTGTAGCGGAGACGTATTAGGAGTTACGAACTTGGCCGTTTAGAAGATGGGCCTCGAAAACCTCAAAATGTAAGAGCTTGAGCACCACTTGTGAGCCCGGCTAAGAACCCCTACGCCAACACCTATTATAGCGGCCACTGGTAGCATAGCCCTAGGAACTAAGAACCTCGGCCCCAGTCAAGAACCCCTACACTGAAACCTATGTAACGGCCGTTTGTAGCCCAACCCCAGGAACTAAGAACCCCAGCCTCGGCCAACACTATGTAGAGCTTCTTGAGTGTAGGCGCCAAATGTATTGTCGATACCAGGTCGCCATCTGTGCGTACAACTCCTCCTTGCCCTCAAATAGCTTACACGGGCGTAATCCACCCAGCATCCAGATTCGTGGTTCGGGTAGCTTCAGTCTGACCCACTTGAAACCGCCAGCGCTCTTTCCCCCTGCGGTTCTCTGTCTGTTGTCCCGAATCGTGCGTTGGGGGACACTTCAGCTCTCTTCACGGAGGTACGTAGATGACCTTGTTTTGACACGAGTATCAGGCCTCCACGGCAGTTTTTTCTCTCTCTTGTCTTCATGGGTGGCCCCCCTACCCCCTCTCTCTTTTCGCCTTCTCCGTACTCAGAGATACACCCGACAGATCTACGGAGACTGTCACCTCAATCCAAGCGTCGCTTGAAGGTGGGCATTTACGCTAGGCAGGCCTGGTGCAGTCAACAGCGGGTAGCGGGAATTGTGGTGATGACTCGTGAACAGGCCAGTGCATGTTCTCGCGCTCGTGCTCGGAGAGCTGCCTTGGCCTAGTGGAAGGCTTGATGCCTTTCGGTCTATCGCAATGCAACCTGTACATCTTGCCGAACGGTAAGCCATCAAGGGTCCATCTGATGGATCGACAGCGCTGTCCTCTGCGCCCCCAAGATTCATCGCACCCCTCCGGTCCCTCCTTCCACTATGTTGCTTCTCCCTCTTTGCCTCAGAGCTGCAGAAGGCCACGGAGGAGTTGCGCAAGACAAACAAGGAGCTCGAGACGAACTACTCCCAACTAAGGCGACTCGTGCTGCTGATGCTGCCGGTGTTTTTTTTTGTCGGGCTGCTTCCGGCGATGAGGTGGGCCGCCTCAAGACAGTAGAGGCCGAGAAAATGTCGGAGGGATCACGCCAACAGGTACACGGTGAACCTCTCACAATTCGGCGTTTTGAGGGTTTTATTTTTTTCCTCTTTCGACATATATATTAGAAGACCTTGTGGACCTTGCTGTTTGGATGGTACGCGGTGGTGCGTACCAATCGGCGTGCCCCTTGTTGGTCGACCGTCCTGCACCCTGGATACTGTGCGGTAGAGAGCCGTTCTTCGATGGGCGGAGGCCTAACCACACCTCTCCGTACACTTGCGATCCTGGAGACCCACCTCATGTTTTTCCCCACCCCTTACACCCTCCCCCCCCCCGGTGTTTGCCATCGGGGTTGGGTTTTCGTCGCTTGGCAACGACGTTGTAAAACAAGCCAATTCACTTCGTGAACTCGGCAACCAGGTTACCAGTTTTTTTTTTTACCTCGCTGTTCACCACGTTGTGTTAAAATGGTAAAGCATCCTCGAGGCAGTTACACAGTGCTTATAACTGTCTCTGGAAGTGAAAGCACCAGAAAATAAAATAAGTCATACGCAGCTGTCGTTCGTACGCAAGGAAGTAAGCACAAGATGCCGAACCCCCTTTGCAGGATGCAGCGCACCCTTCATGCGACTCGCCGAATACCTCACGGCGCTTCGTGCTTGGTAATGTGAGAGCCTGGTCCGGTGAGAACCCGGTGTCCTCCGTCCCGGCTTTGTAGGGATGCGAAGTCAATGGTCTAACGGCTACAGCATGCACGACTATGAGTACACCCCCCCCTTATACACTGTCTTGTCTCGCCGTGCTACCCTCGCACCTGCCCGAACGACACACGACGCCACCAGCCCCCGGGGCCCCTGTCCTACTGTATTATTCCGGGAAGAAGGTCCATCTTTTGACGTGTGTAAGGTTCTTGGTCGTTGTCGTTGTGGCAGTTTCGGATGGTACAGCAGCGAGGAGGGTAGGATGAGCCCCGAGAAGATTCAGGGCCGTTCCTACTTGGGCTGTGGGGGCCTTCGAAGATGTTCGGGTTTTGGCGACACGGGGTGGTGGTCCATCCAGGTCTATTGTGCTGTAGTTGCTCAATGGTGTGTTGCGGCCTCTGATGTTAGCGGACGGGGGGCTGGGTCGCCTTGAGAGGAATGGGGGTTCGGCCAAAGCCGGTATATAGTCGTGTATACATAGTCGTGTAGAAAAAATGGGCTATTGGTAGCTCGCGACTGGCAAGCCGAAGGGCAAAAATCGAATATCTTGTTTCGAGATACATCCTCCTGCCAGTGTGCCCGTTGTGTGCCAGGCTGCATCTGGTGTCATGAATGGAGCGGTGACAGCAGCCCGACGCTACTTGACGTTTTTTTGCGACGGCAAAAGCCAGGGGTGTACGTGAAAATTAGAGGGGAGAGAGAGAGAGAGAGAGAGAGAGAGAGAGAGAGAGAGAGAGAGAGAGAGAGAGAGAGAGAGAGAGAGATAAGTTCGTTTACCGTGTTGTCGTTTGTTGTATGGAGGCCACCAACAGTTCGCTAGAGAGCCGAAGCGAATCGTTTAGTTTCACGACAGCTTGCTTGTTCCTGTTGTCGTGCTTCCTCCTGTCGCTTTGGCCGGGATGTTTGGAAGCAACCGCTGCGGCGAGGTTGTGCCCGTGAGTCGGCCTACTATCTGGTGGGCGAACTTGTATGGTGGTGGGTTGCATGCGCGTGTTGCCGGAGGATTAAAAAGGGCAAAGATATGTGTAGGTAGCTAGCGCCGACGCGATCACAGAAGAATCGAAAAAGGTTCGTTCACGATAGGGCTTGATGTTGTCTGTCTCTGAAGGTCGGCTTCAAATGGTGTGCGCAAGTTCGAGGGCAACGATCAGAGATGCAGTAGCTAACCCTCGATTGAACGCCGTTTCGCCAAGACGGTGCCGAATGACAGTCCCGCGAGCGTTGCATGCCCGAAAGAAGGCTTCTACGCTGGGAGGACGGACGGAAGGGCGCGATGGGTGGCAGTGATCATCACCGACCACAACCAATGAAGCACATCGCTATGCGTAGACGCATCAGCGGTCGAATTCCCAAGGGAAAAAAAAATACAGAGATCACGACATGTAAAGGTGCGGACTCCTCTGGACGACCATCTCATGCATGTTTTCTTTGTGAACGATATCACCTGTAGGCCAACACGTAGTAGAAAAACACTGTACTCTAGCACACGGTAACTTCTAGGCAGCAAAACAAGTGCTACTCTGGAACATCAAATATTGTCCACCCCTTGGTCCTCCAGGTTACGAAACAGCCCGTGCATCTGGAGCCAAACCGTGCCCGCCGGGAGCGTGATGAGCCGGCATCGCTGATCCCACGCCCTGTTAAAAACGGCATCCTCGGCCGTGAGACGAGGCGTAACCCCGAGAAAGAAGGCCGCCGTTTCCTCCTGCGTTGATAAACACCCAATAGCAGACCGTACATGTACACGCAAAATAATCACAAGGGATGCGTGGTAGATTCGTTGGACAGTCGGAGGCGACAGAGGATGTCGTTGCGTTTCAAGCACATTTCCCCACCTCTGCGGAGAAACCTTGAGAGATCCCCACCAATCTACTTCGCTTGATGGGCATTATCTTGCGGTCAACGATCAGACGATCTCAGAAACCATCTTTGTTTTCTCAACAAGTATAGTATGAACGATGAGGAGAACCACGTCTCACAGACTTACGTTCGTATTTCAGGAATACAGAACGCGCCCGCACTTAAGAACCTCTACATAGTTTCGGCCGAGGCTGGGGTCCTCACTGTATTCCTAGGGTCATGCTACGAATGGTCGCTAGATTGTCTAGGGGTTAGTGTAGGAGTTCTTAACCGAGCTCACAAACAAATGGTGCTCAAGTTCCAACACATTGTTGTTTTTTAAGGATAAATAATGTCTTAACTTGGGTTCTTACGTTGCGGGCGCGTTCTGCAGGTAGCACTGGTTTTGTTGCCGACTGTGATTCCAATTGTTGTGGAATATCGTGCACTAGGACCCGCCCGTTTCACCATTGGGAGGCCAGTCTCTATTCTGTTCTTGACGAACTCGTAGAGTCTACCCTATCCTTCACAGGGCAAACGGCGTCCCTTTGAACGACGACGTCACCGTGATCGCAGGATCCAACTGACGTACCTGCATGCTGCCGCTCGGTCTCCAGCACGGTACCGAAACCTCGGAAAAGCCAGGGGTGGACGGCAGATGACGAAACCCGTACCCCCTGAGCACGTTCCGGCCGTGCGTATCCAACTGCCACACCTGCAGCATCATACGAGGCCACCCCTGGGCATTGTGTAGGCGGCACACATCGAAACGAGTGAGAAGTTCGACGGGTTTCGGCAGCGGGTCATCGGGTCCGGCAGTGTTTTGATTGCCTGGCTACGTTTAGACTCGACATGGAGTGTATAATACAGCAGTGCACGCCAGTTGCTTTTCATGAAAAGGACAATAGTTGAACGCATCTGCCAATACTAGTCTCCTGGTCCCTCCGCTTCGACGCGGAGAAACAAGAACGCTGCCGCCTTCTTCAAACCCCTCACTCCGCGTAACCCCATATTGTTGGAGTTACTGGTTGGCCGTTGTTCAAGCAGAACGAGGAAGCAATTAAATCATCGAAGTTTACCTGTATGCTCTTGGTAGTGTAGTGGAGGTCAACCGGGTGATTCCACGGCGCGAACGTGTCTCCGTAGTCCATGTGCATCACGTGCGTCTGTCCCTCCTCGAGACCCGCCAGGCAAGTCCAGTGCCGACCGCCCTCGACGCGAAAGCGGCAGGAGATCCCCGACCCAAAGCCTTCCGCCCCCGAGATCTCCCCTATAAAGTGCACCTTTTCGCCGGTTTATATTAGGGAGTTCCAGCGGGTGCAACAAGTAAATTCGTTTCACCCGTGTGCACGCTGTTCGCGACACCGTTTCGTGAAGGCATCTCTCAGCAGATGTCTGTCCTCGTCGTTGTGTTGCCTCCGTGTGGGGAACTTTTGAAGTTTTTCTCTGCTCTTGGTGCCGCCTGCTAACTTTTATGGTTTAGAACATCGTGCTGTGCGCATTATGAGACGAAAACTACCGCACGCCGTAGGTCGTGCGTGGTTCTGTGTTATGCTTGCGAGCAATTCAAAGGCGAACAAGTTCTGGGAGGCAACAGACGAGTCTTCGTGGTCCTTGGGTTTCCGCGGGATAAAGGGTTGTTCCACAACGGAACGTGCATGGAGCGACAATCACATACAGATGCATTCAATTATTCTAGCTTCTGGAGTTGGCACCAAGATTTGCATGTCCGGGAGCCGGAAAATTGCCGCAGAACCATTAACCGCCGAGAACTCCCTGCTCTTTACCCCGCTCAACCTTTCCGCTGCAAATAGCGTCCATTCGGTCAGGAACGAGATGTGGACAGGGTTGACGATTCCATGCAACTGCTGTCGTACTCAGTAGTGATTTTCCTCTCTGGTGAGGACCGCAAACTCTTGTACCATCCGAGTGGGGGCCTTCAAAGCCAACGGATGATAGTCGGGCTCTCTGTCGCCCAGTCTAACCCTACCTCCGGTGCGCCTTCTGCGGCCACCCTATCCCGGAGGGAACGTCGGTTCTTCAGCTCGTTCACGGCCGGTTTTCTGATGTAGCCCATCTCCCGCATTTTTCGGTCGACCACGTGACCTAGCGTTACCTGTGCACCGACAGAGTTGTGCGCGGTGAACAGAAACGGGGACTTTTCACATCGGGCATACGGGAGAAACAAGAAAATCTGGCCATAACCAATACATGAAGTCTCGACAGATACCACGGTTGTATTTTCCGAAAGGAGTCGCGGATGCCATCTGAGTCGCCCATGTCATCTACTCGGAAAGATCCCCATGTGTACGGTCCCATTTTCGGCTAACATATTTGGAGGATTGTGATCCTCTGCCGAAATGCTTCATATACTCACTTCTTTGTCTCCCGTTAGCGGGGCGTCGGCCAAGCTCTTGTCTTTGCTCCGTGTCCATTTGTTCTTCCGCTCCTGACCACCTTCGTCTCTATCTGCATCGAACTCATCTTGGTCCTCCGTCTCACTAACGTTTAGCGACAAGAACAATCTCGCTATCGAACGGAAGGTGGGATACGTGGCATATAGGTACAGTAGTGTCACCCGCCAAATCCCAACAGCTCCTAAATCCCATTTGGGGTAAATTTCGGCCAACAACGTCCAGAACTTTCACGCATGAGGTAAGATTTGGCTCACGGCTGTTGCTGCTAAAGCACTCAATTTTTTGGTTGACATCACGCCCAGTCACCGTCGTGCCTGGCACATTAGCTTGTCACCGCGTCTACAACCTCTACAGCTTGCTGTGACTACAGTAGGCCGCCCCCACCTTGCCGTGTCGGAGTCATCGCCTCGATTTTCTGGTGTATTCTGGACGCCGCCGGCTCCAATCAGACTGTTGTCTTCTCCTCCAGCCTTCCCCGCCCTTTCCTCTTCACGCTCGCCTTCCGTGTCGGACAAGGCATCGCCAGAGCTCGTGCCCCCCGTCGTTCCAGAGCTCGTGCGCCCCACTGTCCCAGGGTGTTCGTCTTCCTTTCTTGCGGTTCCGCTGCTGGCTTGGTTCTCGGCTTCTTTCCCTCGACGAACCGACGACGCTGGGCTCTTCTTTGTCATCAGGCCCTTCCCCGCTTGCTTCATGCGGCTTCGCATCCCTCGGAAACGGCCACCATCGCCACCAGCGGCACCCTCGAGGAGATCGTTGGCGTTGTCACCGGGGGCTGCGGTTCCGACTCCATCAGCGTCTCCCGCGGTTTGCACCGCTTCGCGTTCGGCCTTCTTCTCCTCTTGGGCTGTCTCCGGCTGTTTTCCTGTGACGGCGCCGTCGCCGTTTCTAGGCTTTCGCTCTGAGGTTCTGCCCTCGGGAATGAGTGGATCGTGTTCCGTACCGCTGCCCCCCACCTCGTTGTCACTTTGCACAGCTGGAGTACCCTCCTTTCCTACGTTATGCTCTACGCCCGAGCCTCTCCCACCAGCTTGAAGGCTGCCTGTTGCAGTTGCTTGGCCGGTCCGGTTGTTGTTCCTGCTGCCGGTATCTCTGGCTGAATCTCCCCGATCAGAATCAATGCGGCTATTGGCACGTTCGGCCTGGCCCCGAGATTTCGCATCGCCCTTCGTGTCTAGTGTTTCCCGTGGCAGATTAGCCCCCCCCGATCGAGGTGATTCGATAGAGCCCCCTGATGTCCGCTCAACCTATGTAGACAGCAGTTTACGCAAACGTCAGTTTTGTCCATGAGGCTAGATAGGCATCCTGCAAATATGGAAAGTGGCTTCCATTGGAGTAAAAACATGGCGGACTAAGAGAGATATAGAGTTTCTTGTTGCTGTTGGAACAATAGAACCTAGCGACATGGGACCCAAAGGTTTAGACTATGCTAAACTATGGTTTATGAAGCACAGACCACGCAATTTCTGTGGCATGAATTCCAAGAGAAAATTACTTATTACCCACTTTTTTGGCTCACCTCTTCCCGCTTTTGCTGCTCGATACGTGCTCTTCTTGCCTCAAGTGGCGTAAGCTCCTTCTTAGGCTTTTCTTTTGGAGGAGCTCCACGCGCACTGAGAGGCTTTTCTAAATCACTTCTACTTTTTTCAGGATCAACCTTCTTGTCGCCGCCTGCGGCTTTCTCCTCCGCAACAAAAGGGGCCCCTGCTGCAGGCGGATGGCGGCTTCTTGGCGGTCCAGCTCCGACCCGTTCGTTATTTTCCCTTTTCGAACCTCTGCCCGCTCTTCCTTCTAGGGGTGCGCCCGTATCACGAGCAGTGGGTGTACTTCCTCCTTCTTCATCCTCATCCATCCGTGAAGTGCTCGTCTGCGATGTACCTGACACAGCCGTTGTGTTGTCGTCGACGCTAACCTTGCTATTGTCGTCGCCGCCGGCGTTCTCCCGCTGTTCTCGTTCTCGCCGTCTTCTCAGGCGTCTCCGTCTTCTCGCCTCTCGGTCTTCACGCTGTTGGGCGTCGTCATCACCCGCGGTTGGTTCTGCTGGTGCTGCTGCGTCTGATGGAGGAAGAGAGCCGGTGGAGCCGATCGGTGCAAGCGTCCTCCCTGCACGTGGCGCAGCAGTAGCAGCAGGTGTTGCTGTTGGTGCCGCGGCCGGGGACGAGGTACCATCCGCATCTTCGGCCGTGCGATCACTGCTGAGCCGTTTTGCTGCGTTCTCTGCGCGCAGTTCCTTCAACGAGTGCATTGCCCGTGTGTCGGTGACAGTTTGAGCGGTGCCGCTCAGCGCGAGGACTGCAGTGGAGCCTAGTTTTCCCCTCTCTCCGAAAGATACGATCCAAGAATGGCGGGTAGATCCCCACACACAACCAAAACGCCTCGCGACATTACGGACCTCCCGCATTCCCCGAGTCCCGAGTCCCGCCGCATCCGCATCCGCACCTCTGCCGCAACACAACAGGCAGCTTGACGCTGCCCTTGCTGCTTTCCTCTCTCCGCTCTGTGGCAAGCTTGGCGATGGTGCGGTTTGGGCAGGTCGTGGTGGGGCCGCCAGGCTCCGGCAAGACCACGTACTGCCTCGGCATGTGCCAGTATATGAAGGCGATCGGCAGGGACACGGCGGTGATCAATCTTGACCCAGCCAACCACGGCGAGGGGTTGCCGTACGCTGCAGCCGTGGACATCCAAGAGCTGGTGTCTGTGGAGGTGAGAGCACACGTAGCAGGAAGGTTGCAACGCACGTAGCGAGCTCGGAGATAGTTGAACTTCGTAGTGCGTAGGCCTTTGCCATGAGATAGCCCTAGACTACTGCTGATCCTAAGCAGCGGAGGTGAGCAACGTGTTTGAGTTTAAAATCTCTGCCCTTGTGGAAAGCTACAATGCAAAGTGTGCATACACTACAGTAGCACGCACACCTCCTCCCGCGATGTTTTTCCTGTGATGCCGCCGCCGAAGCACAGGGGGTCATGGAAGAGTTCAACCTGGGCCCCAACGGCGCCATGCTGTACTGCCTGGAGTACCTGGAGAAGAACGTGGACTGGCTAATGGAGAAGCTCGACGGCCTCACCCAGAAGCACCTCATCTTCGACTTCCCAGGACAGGTACTTGTAGAGATGTATACTGTATGTGTGGGCAGATCTCATGCTGCAACAACACGACGAGAAAAGGATCCCGCGTGATATCCATCCAGTCTATCTATCTCGGCGTGCGTCGTCCCGTGCATGCGGCCGTAGCGGAGAAAAGGGGTTTTGATATCCTTCGATGCGTTCGTGGATGCAGTCGTTCACGATCTCAGAAGAGCCGACCCGCACCTGCGATGTTTATTTGTTTCACGTTCTGAGTGTCACCCCGCGGGTAACCGAGTTGCGTACAAGAGCACTCAGCATTGTTCCACCCTGTTCGCATTGAGCAGGCCGTCTTGCTTCTCGGCGAGCACACACGGTAAACTCTCCAGGGCGATGTGCGTCTCGTTGTGACCGGGTGTTACTGGCACACAAGCGCCGCCTCCCCTTCCTAGACACGCTAATTTTTTCTAGCCTCAGATTATTTGATCTCTAGGGACAGAGGCGCCGCAGCTACGCCCTGGTGGAGCGATACCCTATATCCTCACTGCTGTCCTGTTTTTTGGCCATGTCATCGAGACGGCTTACCCATCACCGGGTATTATTGTTGCTGTCTCGTGCATCCAACAAACACAACAGGTGGAGCTTTTCACGCACTGTTTCTGTGTGCAGAACCTTGTGCAGCGGCTCCAGAAGGATGACGTCAGGCTGGCCGCGGTACACCTTGTCGACGCGTACCACTGCGGGTGAGAGAGGAGCTACCATTTGGCTACCACATCGACGTCTTGGTGATATCGACGGAAGCGTACACGTAGCAAATGTGCAGTACGCGAGGTTCACTCGTTCGTTCTGGTATCCTTGAAAAAAGTCGGGTCTCCACTATGCTGTACTGCTTTGGGTTGAATGCCTCGCAATTAAATTCCGAGCTTTTGCGTCGCTGTTCCTTACCTCTGCAGCTCAGCTAACCCTGTCCCCAAACCCGGACCCCCTCTCCCGAACACCGCTTTTTGGCGGAAGGAACCCGTCTCTGTTCATCTCTGCGGCGTTGCTTTCGCTCATGGTCATGCTGAGGCTTGAGCTGCCTCATGTCAACGTGCTCTCCAAGGTAGGAGCCCAAGTAATTTGTGTCTTCGGTGATGAGTCTAATTCATGATGAACGCACCGCCTGCGCTGTGAGTTCAGAAAGAGACGGCGAGAAGAGATAGCCGTTGTACGGTTTGACCTCTTTTCTTGCGAAGGAAGCAAGACACTGCGAAAAACAAGTCAGACGCCGTGTCGAAAGATGCATGCGGCGCTCCCGGCAACAGACGTCCCCTCTCCCCCCAAAACACAACACAAAAGAGAAGAGCAGGAGGTAGAGAACCTCACCCGGGTTCAAGGTGTCCCCAAAAGGGACGGAGCGTTGATCACGCACAGGGAGTGCACAGCTGGGTATACGCCAGGAAATGCATCATCCTTCGCTCTGCTAAGAACTTCGGGCTCGCGTTGTACCGCCGGAAACGTTCATGAAGGGGGGCGAAAACCAAAAGCGATTTGGGACCAAAAGAGGTATTGTTGCATATTGATTAGGAGGGAACCACCCCAACCGGGAGGAAGAGCCCCAATGCGGTTGAAGTAAGCGGCCCAGGGCAGCGTGAATGGAGTACGGGTTTATTGGGATGAAAAATACAAGGAGGGGGGGGGGGGGGGGGCGTACTCATTTGTTGCTTGCCGTAGTCATTTGACCATTGACCACGCGTCCCTTTCGAGACGGAGCACCGTTCCTACCCTACTAGAGACACCACCAACATTTGGGAGCTCTTTACGTTTCTGCCACAAACTCCATAAAAATTTCTTGCACATCTTGTCCCCGTCCTCTAGGGCCTCTTGTGCCCACCATCTATCCCCAATTATCGCGATCGTTTTTTCGCTGTTGTCTAATTTACCAAATTTGTCCATGTCACACCCTCTCTGTCTCATTTCCTCCTCGAGATCCTCTCTTTCCTTCCTGTACAACTCACACTCCCCAACTATGTGGGGTCTACTCTCCTCCGATTTGCCACATGGACATGTGTGTCTATCCTCCTCTTCCTCTCTCCTACGGCTGGTATACCCCTTCCTCCGTTCTGGCAAGTCCAGATCGCCTACTCGAAATTGCAATTTCAGCTTTTTCGCGTAGTCCATGGGGCCGTCCAAGTACGTCTTCATCCCTATCCCTTCTTTCAACTTCCCGTATATCTCCAAGTGGTCTTCGCTTCGTACCTTCTTCCGAAGGGTTGCCTCCTCCCTACTTTCTAGCATCTCCTTGACTTTCGTCTTGAACCCCCCGAACCCTTCCGTGTCCAACGTCTCCTCCTCGTCTCCTATCTCCTTCCAAACCTTCTCTACCACCTTGTCCCATCTGATTCCCTTCTTCCCTGGAGTCGCTTTTCCCCAAGCTGCCTTGTCAACGATGGCTGGTAGTCTATCGTCCGACATTCTACTTACCTTGTACTGCCAATTCAACTTCTGGATGTCTCTCTTTGTTTTAAGAGAGTACATTCCCAATTCTGCTCTCAATACAGTGTTGCTCGTTGTACTTGAACATCCTAGTATTTTCTTGGCCGCTGCCATCTGCACCGTTTCCAGCTGCTTGACGGCCTTTTCGTTATCTTCCCATACCTCTCCTGCATACTCTAGCTTAGGTACAATCACATTCAAGAAAATACACCTCTTAATCCTAGTGTCTAGGTGTGGGTCCGTAAGGATCTCGTCCATCTTGCCTATCTGAGCTTTACCCTTCCCAATCAACTTCGCTATGTGTGCGTCCCATGAGCACTCCTTCGAAATCTCTACTCCCAGGTACGTATACTTGTCTACTACCGGTAGTTCTTCCTTCCCCCATTTCCATTTGAATTCTACGGGATTTTTCTTGTCTTCGTTACAGACCACTACTGCGCATTTTCCTACGTTCGCCGACAGTCTCCATTTTCGGGTGTATCCTACCGCCGCATCTATTTGTTCTTGCAACCCTTCTGGTGTTTCGGATACCCCCACGAAATCATCTGCAAACATCAGTCCGGACACACTCTTTCCCCCTACTTGGACTCCCTGTCTTACTGCTTCAACCGCCCTTATCAAATCGTTGATGTAAATCTTAAAGAGAGTGGGTGACATCGTACAGCCCTGTGCGACTCCTTGGAGTATATCCACGTACTTCGAAATTTCCCCATCCAACATCACCGCACTTCTTGTGCATTCTGTCATCTTTTTCAACATCCTCCACATTTCCCCCCGGATCCCGATGTCCCACATCTTTTTCCACAATCCATTGCGCCATACGGTGTCGTAGGCTTTTTGTACATCTAGGAATAAACAGTATGTCGTACGCCCGGCGTCTTTCCTACCTTGAATAATTTTACTCAACGTATATACATGGTCTACACAACTACGATCTGGTCTAAATCCAGCTTGTTCGCTGATCTTTTGTTTCCCCTCCAACATGTCTCCCATTCTATTGTCTATCATCTTGCCAAACAGTTTCCCCACTGTGCTCAACAGGGTTATCCCTCTATAATTCCCCGGGTCAGCTTTATCCCCCTTTTTGAACAGGTTCACGACTACTCCTTCTCTCCATCTCTTCGGCGCGTACCGTGTTTCCATATCCAGTTGAATATCCGGACCAACATGTTAGTCATCCCCTCCCCCCCCCTGTTTCTAAGGCTCATTCACAATTCCACAAGCCCCTGCCGCTTTTCT